>CM053585.1:308587907-308603275 GCA_028646515.1 Pseudochirops corinnae | reverse complement strand
TAATAATAAAATAATGCAGATTTAAAATGCTTCCATGCTTATTCCTCATATTCAGCAAACTGGAAAGATGATAGTCAATGTTGAGTCTTCCTGCCTCAAGTCTCTGCCCACTCCATTTTCCTTTCATCTGTCAAACTGATTTCCTAAGGTGCAGGTCTGACTATATTGCTCCCCCACCTTCCCATCATTCAGTAAACTCTAGTGGTTCCCTATTACTTCCAGCATAAAATATAAAACCCTCTGGCTTTTAAAGCCTTTCATAAACCTGACTCCTTCCTACCTTTCCAGCCTTCTTACATCTTATTCCTTTCTATATAAATGCCATGATCCAGTGACTTTGTGATCCTGGTTATCCCTTACAAATGACAATTCATTTCTGGACTCTGGGCACCTTTACTGGTTGTCTCTCATGCCTGGAATCCTCTCCCATCTCATCTCTACTTCCTAGCTTTCCTGGTGTCCTTCAAATCTCAACTAAATTGACACCCACTATAAGAAACCTTCTCCACTCCTCTTTTATCTTAGTGCCTTCCCTCTGACAGTAATCTTAATTGATCAGTATCTATATTTACTGGTGCCTATTTTATAATATAATTATAATATAATATAATTAATATGATATCATATATCAATTTAGTTTGTACATAGTTGTTTGTGTGTTGTCTCCCCCTCCTAAACTTTGAGCTCCTTGAGAGCAAGGACTGTCTTTTGCCTTTCTATCCCCAGAGCTTATTTAGCCCAGGGCCATGTACATGGTACAGCTAGGTTTGGATTAGTGCAAATTATAAATTTTCCTGAAGTAGTTGCATTATTTAAATTCAAGTTGTATATTCCCATTGGATGGGACTAAATTACCACATTTTACAAAATTATAACTTTGAACACACATGACTGACTCAGGGGATTAATTATTTGTACTAATTAGGTCGTACTTGGAGCTTTCTAAATGCTAGTGGACAATGACTAGACTAGGAAGGAATTGTAAAAAAAAGCACATAAATGCATTGTTAGGAAAGTCAACCATTCTGGTTAAATAATTTGAAACTATTCAATAAAAGTTATGAAACTGTTCATACTTTTTGACCCAGTGATCTCATTAGTGGAGGTAATTTCAGGAGGTGAAATGCAGAAGGAAAGTCTTATTTCTTATTCATACTTTCTATTGGTGGCAAAAAAATTGAAAGAAAGTAGGTGCTCATCAATTGGGGAATGGTTGAACCAAATATGGTATTTAATTATAATGAAATAATATTACATCATAAGAAATAATGAATATGAGTATTTCAGATATAAGATCTATGTGAACTCATATAGATAGAAGAAATGAGAGACAAAAGAACGAAAACACATTGACTACAATGACACAAATAAAAGTAGCTAAACTTGCATTAAAAATAGTGACCAATATTGGTAACCAGAGAACATAGAACAAAACATATTTCCTTTTCTCATTAAAGAATTGAGACCTTCTGGTGTCAAATATTATATATGCTGTCAAATATCGTTTCTGTGACAGTTGGTTTTTCTAACTGGTTTTTCTTTGTGAACAGGCAGGCCTCTGTTGAGAAAAGGTAGAAAGTCTATGGAGGCTGGAAATGTTTGTGGTGAATATAGTAGGGACTAGTGATGACATCCTAGGTGAGACCAACAACAGCAACATCAACGTCATCATCAACATCAAAAGTCTCTGTCAGTCACTAATGACTCATTTTTAAAATTTATTTTCATTCTGAAGACTAAGGCAATCAAGGGGCACATTTTGATATTTCCTTGTAGATTACTAAAATTGAAACATCTTTCTCATTAATCAGTTAGCTCTGAGCCCCCACTCCAGGTTATGAAATGTTATTTATTTGGCAAAATGGAGAAAGCTCACAAGTTTTTACTCATGTCTCTATATCAAGTCATGCAATGTCCTAGGCTTAAATAAACATCAAGTTTACTAGTTATAAAACTCATTAACAGTATGACAATTTATTAAGAATGTAACAGTATAAAACAAAAAAGATAATTATTTGCGATGTATACAGAGTCATCTTTGTGGCTAATATTAATAACTTCTCAATTCTGGAAACACAGTTCCAGCTTCCAGTTCTCTCAGGATGACAGTCAAAGTTTCTCAAGTATTTTCTTAATGATGTTTCTTTCTTTTCTTTTCTTTTTTTTGCACCATTTATTGAGTGATCTCAGCTGTCACTGTGGCTGTGTTAGCCTGTACTGAAAACAGAAGATGCTCTTCCAACTCCTGTCCTCTGGTGACAGAGGTGTCTTCCAGGTGGCACGCCAACAGAACAAGGGACTTCGATGATGCCAGCTGCCACAATGGTGCCATCCAGTAAGGGACAGGGTCATGGCACATTCAACTGCCTCTTCCAGAGGTTTTGAAAAAGGAGCCTTTCAGGGCCCAGCTTGCCTGGCATTTTGATGCCGTCGGTGTGTGTTTTGTATTCCATAATGGTGTTGGGAGGTAGGTTAAGCACTCTCAGGAGCGTGTCCCGGATACGGGCCGTGGTTGCTTGGTCACTGGCAGTCTTGTTCCATATCAAAATAATGTCCTCCTGGAAATGGACAGAGACAACTGCCCTGTAGATTTCCTCACCCACCAAGAACTGCACCCCCAGCATGGCCAGTGTAAAGTTTTCCCAGCACCGGGACGCTAAGCCCTTGCAGAGGGGAATAATCCATTTGCCACCATTTTTGTTTGCATCCTCCCACATGGATTTGATGCCCTCTTTGAAGAGACAGAAGTCACTATGGTCTGTCAGGTCACCTGAATGTACCATGTGGTTATAAAACCTCCAGAACTGCTCAACGGAGGCGAATGTGCCGATCTGCTTAATGTTCTGCTCGTAGCTCTGTGAGCTGGTTGACCAGCCGGCGTTCTCCGGGAGTATCAGAAAGTGTAGTTGTACTGCAGGGGGTGTTCTCAAGGCCCCGGGGACAACAGCCTTCCTCTTGTTGCTGCTCTGACTTTTGTCTTACTCGCTTTTTTCCTTCTCACCATCTTTCTATGTGCTGTTTTCTTCATCCTGGTCATGGTCCCCACTGTTATCATCCTTCAAGGCATCCAACTTGTTGTTCATCCTTTCATTGCTGCCACTGCCATCTCACTCATTGACTCAATGATGTTTCTTTACTCTAGACTCAACTCTTTCAGGAGAGAAATTCTCTATGTGGGGCGGCTAGGTGGGACAGTGAATAGAGAACCAGCCCTAGAGTCAGGAGGACCTGAGTTCAAATATGGCCTCAGACACTTAACACTTACTAGCTGTGTGACCTTGGGCAAGTCACTTAACCCCAGTTGCCCCTCCAAAAAAAAAGGGTAATAAAGAAATTCTCCACATATCACTAAATTGTACATAGCCTTTCATTCAGAGATATCACTACGAGGCCCATGACCCAATGTAATCAAATAGAGGAAAAAGACTCATATGTACAAAAATATTTATAGCAACCCTTTTTAATGTCAAAGAAGTGTAATTAAGAGGGTGCTCATCAGTTGGGAAATAAGTAAACAAATTATATGTTCAAAAATAAGTTCCAAATAAATACATGACATACATAAAAGAAGAGATCATAAGCAAATTAGAGGAACAAGGAAGAAATTGCCTTTCTGATCTATGATTGGGAAAGAGTTCATGACTAAACAAGAAATAAGAGAAAATCATAGAAAATAAAATGAACAGTTTTAATGATATAAAAGCTTTTGCGCATACAAAACTAAATTAAATTTGGAAGAAAAACAGGTAAGTGGGAAGCAAATAAAGGTCTCATTGCACAAAATATATAAAGAACTGATCCAAATTTATGAGAATAAGATTAATTTTCTAATAGATAAATGGTTGAAGGATATGAGAAGACAATTTCAAGGGGAGAAATCAAGACTGTCAACAAAAAAATCATATAAAAATTCTCCAAATCACTAATAATTTGAGAAATGCAAATTAAAATAACTCTGAAGTTCTACCTCACACCTGTCATATTGGCAAAGATGACAAAAACAGAAAGTGATAAATGTAGAAAGGACTGAATGAAAACAGGTACATTAATGTACTGCTGCTGGGATTGTAAATTAGTCTAGCCATTCTGGAAAATAATTTGAAACTGTGTGAAAACATTCACTAAATTGTGAATACTATTTGATCCAGAAATACCACTAAGTAGAAAAGGAAAAAAAACATATATGAAAAAATATTTGCTTTTCTTTTGGAAATAGCAAAGAACTGGAAACTAAAGGGGTGCTATCTATTAGGGAATGGCTAAACAAATTTTGGCATATGAACATGATACAATATTTTTGCACCAAAAGGAATGAAGAAGAGGATGGGTTTAGAGAAACCTGAGAATATATGTTTGAACTGATGCAGAGTGAAGTGAGCAGAACCAGGACAGCAATATATACAACAACATTAAAAAAAAAAACAAATTTGAAAAACTTAAAACCTCTAATCAATGAAATAGCAAAAAACAACTCCAGAGGAACAAAAATGAAGCAAGTTGTGCACCTACCAACAGAAAGATAATACACTCAAAATACAAAATGAGAGATGAACTTTTGAACATAGCCAACATGAGAATTTATTTCTCTATGTACATTTGTAACAAAGGTCTTTCTTTTTCTTTTGTTTAATTGAGGTGGGTGGGAAAGAGGAAAAAAAAAACCAAATGCCTTTTATTTTTTTAAATAATAAAATTTATAATATCATAGTATGTGAGTACCTGTATCAGCAAGCACCCTAGCATACCCAGGGTGACTACTAGCACAGGTTCTTAGATCTGCCTTTCTAAAGGAAAGCAACTCAAAATGGGTTAACAATCTTACTTTAATCAATCAAATAAATGTCATTTACCTAGTTCAGGGGAAAAAGTCAGCACCCTGAACTTCAGAGAATGCAAACAGAATACAAAACACAAGTTGCAAGCAGACAAAGAAACAGATCAGCAGACAGGCTTCCAACCATCTGATCATTACATCCACATCTATTCAGTTACCAGAGAGGGAAGCACCAACATCTGGGTTTTTCAAAACCAGGGGGCTCAACGGCTTCCCAGAGTCTGGTCTGGCCAAATCACACAACTCTTCTCGAGGTGAGCTCCAAAGCAAAACCTCACATCAGGGCGTATATATAGCCTTTTCCTGGCTCAGAGAATGTCACAGTCCTCTTGACCCACTGCCTGATCACAAAGCAACAAGGAGCAGGCATTCCTGAAAAACAAGCCTCCTGCCTCAGGCTCCACATGACCACATTCAGCCTATTAGAGGGCAGAGTATACTTTCAAATCAGGGAAGGTTCTCAGAGCCACTTAAGCCACTTAAGTAAAGGGCCTAGGGGCAGGGAAGATCTTCAGATTCCTATAACAGTACCGTAAAACACTGTTGTACCATAAAAAATTAAGAAAAGCGTGTTTTAATTGAGAAGACATATGAAATGATGCAAATTTAATTGAACAGAACCAGGAAAAGAATTTATACAGTAACAGCAACATTGCAAAGACAAACAATTTTGAAAGACTTAGGAGCTATGATCAAAGCAATGACCAACCATGATTCCAGAGAGGAGGAAGCATGCTACCCAAGAGACAGGTAGTGGACTCACATCATACAAGATACATGCTGTTCAACATGACCAATGAGATTATTTTGTTTGAGGTTTTTTGAACTACATATGTGTCACAAAGTTGTTTTTCCTTTCTATCTCTATTAGAAGAAGAGGGAGGGAGAGTAAAGAAATGCTTGTTAATTAGGGGGAAAATTTTTAAAAACAAGAATTTCTCATAGTTTTCTTTCTCTGTCCTCTCAGTTTCTCTCCAGGCTTCATAGTTAATATTCCAAGATGAAAGTTGAATTGGCAGTCTTCTCAATCATAATAATCCTAAGGAAAAAAATCAGAGCTGGGCATGGTGGCACATGCCTATGATCCCTGCTACTGGGAGAGGCTGAGGCTGGTGGATTACTGGAGTTCTCAGCAGCAGGAGAACTAAAGCTGGTTCTTTATAATATAATAAAACTGATATTCATACTAAATTTGGTACTAATATGATGAGCCTGTGGGATGAAGGGAAGAGAAGCAGTCCAACACAGCTGCCTAAGGATGAGTGAACCTAGCCCATGTCAGAAATGAAGCAAGTCGAGACTCAACTGGATTAGACCCATGAATAGATACAGCTTCAGTGAGATAGAATGGGTGACCCAGTCAAAGACAGAGAAAGAAAGAAGGTAGGAAAGGAAGGAAAGAAGGAAGGAAGCAAGCAAACAAGCAATGAGAACCTCTTGTCTAGGTAAAGATTTGCCTTCTCAATCCCTGAAATAATAGGAATATTGTTCTATTCTACCACTTTCACTGCTTCCTATTCAATTTAGATTTCCATTGATTCTCTTGAAGGAGAGTAGTCCAGAAGGAATGAAATAGGAATTTGGTTCTTCAACTTCTGATTGTTAACAGAGAACTGTATTGTTATATAACTTGATTTTGGCTTTCTCCCTTTTCTTTTCCCTTAACATTCTATATTAATTAACACTAACATTTCCTTATCCATCTTTCCCCATTACTTTTTTTTTTTTTTTTTGCTTTTTGGAGGGGGAAAGGCAGGGCAATTGGGGTTAAGTAACTTGCTCAAGGTCACATGGCTAGTAAGTATGTCAAGTGTCTGAGGCCAGATTTGAACTGACTCCAGGGCTGGTGCTCTATTCACTGTGTCACCTAGCCACCCCTTCCCCATTACTTTTCAAAATATATTACTATAATTGGCTCATCATAAATATAGATTCCCCTGCATCCATCTTGCTTTAATAAAACAAATGCAGCAAAATGGTAAGATGAAGAGGACTATTCTACCTGCTGTAAATGTGCTGTAAACATGGTGTAGAAGCATAATATATCACATGATAGGGTTGTATTCCATGTCATGAGAGTGCAGGAGATGGCAGAGGGAGTTAATAGAGACTTGCATCATACACATTCTGTATGAATTTGATTTTCAAATCCTTTCATTTCTTGGACTTCAGTTAAAAGGTTATTCAGATTAGCAAATCAGTTTGGGATCAGGTTAGTTGTTAAATGACATCCGAAAATTCAGAGTGATATAATTCTCTTGCTAGTAGACAGTATGATTAGCTATGTGAATTACTTTTACAATAAAATGGAAGTCTAGGGTACTAACACTGTTTCCTCACTACAGTTACCATTGTTGTTGTTTTTGGTTTTTGGAGGGGGAAGGCAGGGCAATTGGGATTAAGTGACTTGCCCAAGGTCACACACAGCTAGTAAGTGTTAAGTGGCTGAGGCCGGATTTGAATTCAAGTCCTCCTGATTCCAGGGCCAGTGCTCTATGCACTGCACCACCTAGTCACCCCTTACCTTTGTTGTATGATAATTTTCAACCAGTTATAGTGGTTTCTATTCTTTGTTAACCAGATTTTTTTTTGCCATGTATTGTAATTGTGAATCATACTTCTAATTTTTGTGCATACACTTCTGTACATATTGTAAAGGCCAGAAAGTCCACTGATTTCCAATTCCACACCAAATAACTAATGCTAACTCAGGAGCACTTACTACAAACTGGCAAATCACAATGGATTACATATATATTCATATATATCTTCCCTAGGGAACTGACAAGACCATGTAAGTTGAGGCCCAGGTCCCCTGAATGTGGACATAGGTGTTGACATGAAGGTGCATCTTGAGAGATTGCATTCCTAATTTGAGCCCTTCCAACTGTTAGACCACTGCTAATGAATTAGATCATCATGAATAACCCTTAGCCCATCATTACAATATCTTATATCTCAGAGAATACCCATTCATATGGCCTATAGGCTACAGGAAGTTTGGATTCAATCAAAGGGTTACCCTTGAGGACCTAGAGGCCACATGTCACCTTCAGGCTGCAGGTTCCCCACCCCTGGCCAATAGGCTAATCTCTTGTTTGTTTAGCAGTGAAGAAATGATAGGGAGTGTTCTCAAAATCACTTGGAGCTGATTCATTGTTATAAGATCTTTTTTCTTTCTTTTCCCAATTGGGGAGTGTAGGAGAGGAAAAAAATTTGCTAATTGAAAAAAAAATTCTTTTTTGTAGAGGGGAAGGCAGGGCAATTAGGGTTAAGTGATTTGCCCAAGGTCACATGGCTAGTAAGCATTAAATGTCTGAGGCTAGATTTGAACTCAGGTCCTCCTGACTCCAGGGCTAGTGCTCTATTCACTGCGCCACCCCAAAAAAGATTTTGTAGAAGAAAGAAGTCCTCTTAGTTCTTTCTCTCTGAATTATCTCTCTCTCTAACCATCATAGTAAATACCCCTTCTGCTGCTCCCCCTTTTCTCTCTCTCTTTCTCTCTCCTCAAGAGTCTATTTTGATCCTAACCAGTGTCTTTCTTAATCCTCCTCCCTTCTATCAGCTTCCCCTTTCTTTTCTTCTCCTCATATTTCTATTTTGGATAAGTTACATTCCCATACCCATCTGAGTATATATATATAT
Source organism: Pseudochirops corinnae (assembly GCA_028646515.1). Lineage (NCBI taxonomy): Eukaryota > Metazoa > Chordata > Mammalia > Diprotodontia > Pseudocheiridae > Pseudochirops > Pseudochirops corinnae. Next base: position 308,594,796 of record CM053585.1, on the reverse strand, counting down.
ATGCATACATTCTTCTTCCTTTTAACCAATTCTGATGAGTGAGGCTAAAGCATTTCCTGCCACCCTCACCATTTTCCTCTCTTTGTAAAAGCTGTTCCTTGCTCACCTCTTTTATATGACAAACATTTCCTCATTCTATCTCTTCTTTCCCACTTCTCCTAGTGCATCCCTCTTTCTCTCCTCCCCTTTTTTTCAGATTATTCCAACATAATCAATTCACACCCATGACTTCTCTCTATATAAACTCCTTCAACAGCTATAATAATGATGAAATTCTTAAGAGTTACATGTATCACCATCCCATATACTGGTGGTTCTCAACCTTCCCAACGCCACGACCCTTTAATACTCATATGTGGGTGTATCTGCATGTGGGCGAACCCACCTGGAGATGGATAGAGGAGCCGTGTCTCAGTTCCTAAGACCATCAGAAATATGTGTCACCGCTGTGACCCCTGTGAAAGGGTCGTTGGACCCCCAAAGGAGTCACAACCCACAGGTTGAGAACCACTGCCATATAGGAAGCTAAACAGTTTAACTTTATTGAGTCTCTTGTGATTACTCTCTTTTTACCTTTCTATGCTTCTCTTGAGTCTTGTATCTGAGAGTCAAATATCTTATTCAGCTCTGGTCTTTCATTAGGAATACTTGAAAGTCCTCTATTGCATTAAATATCCATTTCCCTTCCTAAAGGATTATACTCAGTTTTACCAGATAGGTGATTTTTGGTTGTAACCCTAGTTCCTTTGCCTTCCAGAATGTTGTATTCCAGCTCTCTACTCCTTTAACATGAAAACTGCTAAATCTTGTGTCATCTTGACTGGCTTCATGATAGTCAAATTGTTTATTTCTGGTTGTTTGAAGTATTTTCTCTTTGACCTGGGAGCTCTGGAATTTGACTATAATATTCCTGGGAGTTTTCATTTTGGGGTGTCTTTAGGGAGGTGATTAGTGGATTCTCTCAATTTCTATTTTATTCTCTGAATCTAAGATCTTGGGGCAGTTGTCACTGCTATTTTCTTGAAATATGATGTCTAGGCCCTTTCTTTGATCATAGTTTTCAAGTAGTTTAATAATTTTTAAATAAGCTCTCCTCAATCTATTTTCCAGGTCAAGTTTTTTTTTAAAATGAGATATTTCACATTTTCTTCTATTTTTTCATTCTTTTGACTTTGCTTTATTGCTTCATGATGTCTCATAGAGTCATTACCTTCCACTTGTCCAATTCTAATTTTTAATGAGTTCTTTTCTTCAGTGAATTTTTGTACCTTCTTTTCCATTTGACCTATCATTTTTTTTAAGGAATTCTTTTCTTCAATGATTTTTTTGTGCCTCTTTTATTATTAGTCTAATTCTGGGTTTTTTAGGTGTTGTTTTCTTTAGTACTTTTTGTACCTCTTTCACTAGACTGTTCATTTTCTTTTCATAATTTTCTTGCATTACTTTGATTTCTTTTCCCAATTTTTCCTTTGCCACTCATCTCTTTCCTTAACTCCTCCCGGAATTTTTATTGGATTTGAGTCCAATTAGCCTTTTTCTTTGAGGTTTTTTTTGGCAGATGTTTTCAAGTTGTTGTCTTCTGAGTTTATGCCTTGGTCTTCCCTGCCATTGTAGGAGCTTTTTACAATCAAATTCTTTTTCTGGTTACTTGCTCATTTTTTCCAGTCTATTTCTTGACTTTGAACTTTATGTTAAAGTTGGACTCAGCTCTCCTGTGAGTGGGGAGGCACTGTGCCTCCCTGAAGCTTGCTTCGTGCTTTTTTGTGCTGCTTTCACAGCTCATTCTGGAGGTCTGTGAATTTTTGGTACTTCTGATATATTGTGATCCTAGGAAAGGTTTGGTCACTGCTCTCCTGGTCTTCATTCTGGTCTTTACCAAGAAAGGGCCCTGGTTCTCTGCAGCTGTATGTGCTGTCACTCCTCTCTTCTTTGGTCCTATGACCAGTGACCCTATCCCCTTATGACTGATTACAAGTGCTTCTCTCTGCCCTGAAACTGTGACCTAGAACCTCGTATAGGTAATAGAACTCTAATCAGCACCAGCCATACCCAGTGTCAGTGAAGGGTCCCCTATAATCTTTTTCTGATCAGTCCTTTGAAACCATTACCATCTTTGGGTTGAGAACTCCCAAAGCTGCTGCTGTTTTTATAGCCACTGTTGCATGTGTGAGCTCCAGACAGACATCCACCAAACCTCTACCCCCATGTTACAGACTTCTCCTTCCTACCTATTAAGTTTCTTAGGCTGGAAAAATATCTCACACTGGCTTTTTGTTGACTTTGCCACTTCAAATTTGAGGCATTATTTTAAAGTTATTTGGAATGTTGGGAGAGTTCAGCTGGGTGGCTGCCCCTAATCTGCCATCTTGGTCCCACTCATGCAGTTCTTTCAAATGTGGTTTCTTTTGTCTTTGTTCAATGGACTTTGGCATGGACAAAACTATCGGGTGCAGGGGTTGACATAGTCTATCAGGGGCTTTTCGCAAAGCTCCTAGGATATGTAAGCAGATGTCTTGGACATATTTTATCAATATTGGACAATAATTTAACATATTAGACAAATAAGGATTTGTGTAACAAAATATAAGTGGTGAGGATACTGAGATTCTAATAGGGTACATAGGTACCTCATTTGGGTTCAGGTCAATTTTCATGCTTGGGGTAGTTATCATACCCATAATAGATCTCACCATTTTAACCTAGTTTCAGTGAATATTTTAACTAGCTCATTTTTTCAAGATGCTATTGTATTTTTATACAGTTCCTGCTGAATTAGGGAAATGAAAAAATATAAATGCTATTACAATTGGAGAGCTTTACTAATGTCCAATGTGAAAGTATTTGCAGATCCTATACTTGATTGCAAGCCGCCATCGGGGAAGGAGGGAGGAAAGGGAGAAAATTTGAAACTCAAGAGATTGTGGAACTGAATTTTGTAAACTAAAAGTAAATAAACAAATCAATTAATAAAACAAAAATTGGAGAGCTTTACAAATTTCTTTTATTACTTAATGCACAAAATACATTTCTAGATCACTATTGATCAACAATGACTTCCCAAATCATGACATAAAATATTTCAATAATATTTTTGTAATGGTCAGAATCTGCTTCATCAATAGGATAATGTTCAACCTGTCCAGAAAATATACATACAATAACAAGAATCCATCCATCATACAACATTCATCTATTTGAATAAAATCTATTTAAATATTAACAAAAGGTTTTCAAGGGGAAGAGTATGCTATTCTTCTTGTTTGAGTTGGCTTCTCAACATTATATGACTGACTGATAGGGCAAGCATGGCAACATTTCTGAACTGTTGAAGAGAAATTTAGAGCATGGCAATCAGCTCCAGCAGCTTCAACTATTATCTCTTCGTTCATTTATGCCATATAAAGGAATGCAGAAACAAAGTGAAAGGCCAGTATAACAAATGAAAAATCCAGAGAGACAGTTTCTGGGTGATAAATAATCAATTTATTAAGTAGGCTAGTTAATAATCAATAAGTTGATGATCAGTGGTCTCTCTAACCAAAGACAACCCACTGGAGAGTCTGAAAGCTTTTTTAAAGAAAGGAAATCCCCCTGACAAGTGAAAATCAATCCTGATTGGTGGACATTTAATGAAGCTGTGAGCTAGAAGTCTTCATCTTCTCCTGCTGAGAATGTGGCTTGATCATGAGACTCCAGCAATCTGGACAGGGGAATCCATCTCTATCCAGGCCACTCTAATTTGTTTTCTCCTTCATGAGCTGGGTCACCCTAAAGTTTAAGTAAGGGGTACAAGGACAGGGAATCCTTTCTCCAGTGTGAGGACTCATTCAGACTAGATTCTGTTTATTCTCTAAACAGAAGTTAGGTCTCCTGGTTGGGTGGGGTCTCTCCCAAGATTGAAAAGCATGTTCCTTGAGGGGTGGAGTGATTGCTTCAATCAGTCATATCCTTCAGAAACCAACTTTTTGCAGAAGTTAGCCTTAGTGAGGAAACTGAGGAAAAAAATTTGGATCCCAATTTAATAATTGATTATTGATATAATAGCAAAATAATAATTTCTCTCATTAGACATAACCACATAGTTGTCTAGGTAGGGTTATACATGATCTGAATGTAAAAGGCATTTTGGCACTCTTTAACCCTCCTTTTAAATTTCTGAGGTCTGATCTTACAAAAAGAAACAGTCTTCTAGACTAATTAGTTGAGGTTGGTAAAGGATAAGCAAAAGCAATAATTGTGCAGACTGAGGGGGTGAAGAGACTGCTGCCCAGTCTGCCAATGCATTCTTATGTGTAACTTCATCACATACAATTGGGTAGGCAGCATATTTCATAATTTACTAGGAAATTATAAAGCATCAAGTAATGCATTTATATAAAAGGCCATTTTTAATTTAGGCTGTCCCAAACATAACAATACACTAACCAAGACCCAGGTTTGTCAAAGGTTAAGCTACAGGTTTATGTGTGAGTTAGATGGTGGAGTGACTAAAATGCTAGGCCTAGAGTTAGGAAGACCTGAGATCAAACTCATCCTCAGACACTTACTAGCTGTGTGACCCTGGGCAAGTCACTTAACCCTGTTTGCCTCAATTTCCTCATCTGTAAATTGAGCTGGAGAAGGAAATGGCAAACCACTCGAGTATTTTTTGCCAAGAAAAGCTCAAATGGTATCATGAAGAGTTGGACATGATGAAATGGCTGAACAGCAACAAGCTACAGGTTGTGATAAGGACTACCAATCTTGTAAGCTGAGCAAGAAAAAAATGGTTTAACAGCTTTGTCATTTATTTGCTTCTTTATGTCATATACCTAATTTATTCCAGTAATGGATCTCTGTTTTTTAATCAGTGGTAAATAATTTTAATGGTTTGTATGATGACTAGCATTATCAGAACTTTATTCCTTCCTTTCTTTCTTCCTTCTTTCTTTCCTTCCTTCCTTCCTTCCTCTTTCCATTATTACTATTTAGATATTTGGCTTTTTGTTTCTGAATATGAATTTCATTGTTTTTTCTTTGCTCTGTTAAAACATTTCTTTGGTAGTTTGATTGGCACAACACTGAATAAGTAAATGCTATAGACATGAACAATTAATGTTTCTTCAACTATTTAGGTCTATCTATTTCTACAATGAATGTTTTATAATTCCTGTGTAAAACTTGGTGGATATGATCCCAAATATTTAATAGCTTCTACAATCATTTTCAAAGGATTTCTTTTTCTTGTACTGCCAGCTGGGTTTTGTTAGTAACACAATAATACTGATGGTTTATGTAGATTTATTTCGTATTCTGCAACTTTGGTGACCTTATTGTTTTTTTTTTCTTTACTCCTTAGGATTTTCTAAGTAAATCATATCATTCACAAAAGGTAACAATTTTGTTTTCTTTTTGCCTGTGTTTATTCCCTTGATTTTTCTTGCTTGTCTTATTGCTCTAGATGGCAGTTATACAACTAGGTTAAATACTAGTGGCATCCTTACTTTACCCCTGATCTTCTTGGAAAGACTTCTAACTTTTCTGCATTACGTATAATGTTTGCTCCTGGGTTTAGATTGATATTATTTAATATGTTAAGGAGCAGTCCCTCTGTTCCCCAGGTTTTTAGAAATTTGAACATAAATAGCAATTGCATTTATTAAAGTTTTTTTAAATCAAAAAATTTTTTAAATTTATTTTTAGTTTTCAACATTCATTTCCACAAGATTTTGAGTTACAAATTTTCTCCTTGTCTTTCCCTACCCCCACCCCAAGATAGTGAGCCTACTGAATACCCCTTTTCCCAATCTGCTCTCTCTTATATCCTCCCCCATCCCTCCTCCCACTTTCCAGTAGGGCAAGATGTATTTCTATACTTCAGTGCCTGTACATTTTATTTCCCAATTGCATGTATAAAACAATTTTTTAAATATTTGTTTTTAAAACTTTGATCTGCAGATTCTTTCCCTTCTTCCCTTCTCACCCACCCCCACTGGGAAGATAAGCAACTCAATATAGATTGTACATGTGTAGTTACGCAAAATGGCTCCATAGTAGTTATATTGTGAAAGACTGACTATATTTCCCTCCATCCTATCCCACCCCCCACTTATTCTATTTTCTACTTTGACTCTGTCCCTTTTTAAAAGTATGTGCTTCTAACTACCTTTTCCCCCAATCTTCCCTCCCTTCTATCATTCCCCTTCTTATCCCCTTCTGTAATGCCAAGCAAAGGCAACTTCCAAGGTTCGGATTACGAGCATAGCAAATTCCATTCATTCAGTGACAGATTAAGGAAAAACATTCACAGAACAGAGAAAATCAAAATACACTGTAACTCATTCATTTAGCAAGTAAGTTCTCAATTCAATTGCAAAGTATCAAAGTCCAAGTATCCCACCCCTGGCCAGTACATTGGTCAAAGTAGCCCACTCCTGGGCAGTACATTCCTTTACTCTCTTCTCATATCGAGATTAGTTTCCAATCATAAATAAAGTGCATTCATTTGGTCAATCACAGAGCACAAAAAAGTCAAAAGTTTCCCACCTCTGGATCTCAACTGAATTACAATACCATCCATTAATGCCAAGCACTTTCTCAAAAGGGGCAGGAGAGAACAAAAGGCCATCCACCCTTAAGCTACAACAAGGTTAAGATATCATCACAGCATTCAATGCCCAAGGAGTGGTCCTGTCTTCTTCTTCACATGAGGCAAGTACTCAGCAATCTCTGTTCCTGGGGAGACAAAGCTCAACAAAGCCACAATATACATTGCCAGTGTCCTCATCAAGTCACTCTCTGTCTTCAGAACAGTCCTAGAACACCTGAAAACATCAGCAAGGCCCTCTTCCAGGATTTCTGTACACATACAACAAGAAAATCCTCTTTCAGAGCTTCTGAACCAACAGCA
>CM053585.1:308564993-308587407 GCA_028646515.1 Pseudochirops corinnae | reverse complement strand
TTAGTGGGAAGTATCTTTGTGTGCGTTTTGGAGTTCCAGGATTGGTTTAGAGTCCTATTTTATGGGTATTTTGGGATGGCTATGTGAAAGCTGCGATATGTTGCTGCTGCTACGCCGCCATCTTGGCTCCGCCCCACCAAGCAAAAGATTTTGTAATTGATCCTGGAAGTGATAGAGAACAATTGGAACTTATTGAATAGGGGAGGTGATATGGTCAGATTTGTGCTTTAGGAAAATCACTTTTGGGGGGGCAGCTAGGTGGTGCAGTGAGTAGAGCACTAGCCCTGGAGACAGGAGGACCCGAGTTCAGATGTGGCCTCAGACACTTGACACACTTACTAGCTGTGTAACTTTGGGCAAGTCACTTAACCCCAATTGCCTTGCCAAAAAAAAAGAAAGAAAGAAAATCACTTTGATTACTGAATGGAGGGTAGATTGGAGTAGGGACAGGCTTGAGGCAGGAAGACCCAGCATAGAGTATTTCAATAGTCCAGGTGAGAGGTAATGAGATCCTGCACTGGAGAGGTGACAGTGTCAGAGGAGAAAAGGAGGCATATTCCCCAGATGTTGCAAAGCTGAAAGAGACAGGCCTTGGCAACAGATTGGATGTGGGTGTGTGGTGAGAGATAGGAAGAAATCCAGAATGACTCCTAAATTGTGCATGTGAGGGACTGAGTGTTGTCCTCTATGGTAATAGGGAAGATAGGAAGTAGGGAGGGATTAGGAGAAAATATAACTAGCCTGTTTTTGGACACGTTGAGCTTAAAATGTCTACTAGATCTCTAGTTTGAGATGTCTGAAAGGCACTTGGAGATGTGAGACTGGAGGTCAAGGAAAGAGGTTGGGGCTGGATAGGCAGATTTGAGAATCATCAGCATAGAGATGATAATCAAATCCATGAGAACTGATGAGATCACCAAGTGAAGTAGTGTAGAAGTTAAAAAGAAAAGGACCCAGGACAGAACCCTGTGGGACATTTATGGTTAGCAGTCATGGTCTGAATGAAGATCCAGAAAACGAGACAGGGAAAGAGTGGTGAAATAAGTAGAAGGAAAACCAGGAGAGAGAAGTGTCCTGAAAGCCTAGAGAGAAGAGAGTATCAAGGGGGAAAGAGTGATCAACAATGTCAAAAGCTGCTTGAGAGGTCAAGAAGAATGAGTATTAAGAAAAGGCCACTGAATTTGGCACTCAGAGATCCATGATAACTTTAGAGAAAGCAGTTTTTGTGGAATGGTAAAGTTTGAAGTTGGATTGTAATGGATTAAGAAGAGAGTGTGAAAAGAGAAAGTAGAGGCATCTGTTGCAGAATGTCTTTTTGAGGAATTTAGCCACAAAGGGCAGAAAAAATATAGGACAATGACTATCAGGGATGGAAGGACCAAATGAGGGTTTTTTTCAGGATGAGGGAGATGTGGCAGTAGTGAATGAGTCAGTAGTTGGGGTGAAATTAAAAATTAGTGGGAGGATGGAGGTAACAGAAAGGAATGGAATCACTTGAGCAAGTAGAAGGGTTACCTTGGATAAGGAGTAAGGCCACCTCACATGTAAGACAGAGGTGAAGGCATCTATGTTACAGAAGATGACGAAGAGGGGAAAAGAGGGAGCTTAACATGAATGTCCTCAATTTTTTTCTGCAAAAATATGAGATAAAATTCTCGGCTAAGAGGAGCCAAGGGAGGTTTGCAGAAGGATGAAAAGGTTTGGAAGAACCACTATGGAGAGGGATATAGTGAGTTGATAAGGTAGGTATAGAAGGACTGCACAGCAGCAATGAGGGTCCAAATGAGGCTGCTTAACATTTATTTGTAGTTGACCCAGACATAATGATTGCATGACTTTTGTTAGTGGCTGAATGGAGAATTGATTGGAATTGGGAGAGACCCAAGGCATGCAGACCCACCAGCAGGTTATTGTAATATTCCAGATGTGAGATGATGAGGGCCTACACTAGAGTGGTGGCAGCATCAGAGGAGAGAAGGGGCATATTCAAGAGATCATGAAGGTAAAATTAGCAGGCCTTGGAAACAACTTGGATGTGGGGAGTGAGAAATAGTGACGATATAAAACTGAATTGGTTCACTCAGGGATCGAGATGAGAAAAAAAGGAGAGAGTGATTAGTACAAGAGGGATGGGCTGGGAGAGTATTGAAGGGTCAAAGGATTGGAGGGTTTGAATGAAGAGTAAATGAAGAGTCAGTAGGTTATGTTCAGATAATGGGATTTTGGAATTCTTGAAAGTGGAGGTGGTGCTTTTGTAGATGATGGCAAGAAGTAAGTAAATTGAGGAACTAAGTGATTTGGGTATTTGAGGGAAAGTCAATTTGTATTGTCCAGGGTTTAGAACAGTGCCTGGCACATAATAAATGATTAGTAAATGCTTGCTGACGGACTGGCAAAAAGAGTTGGAAGTCACTGTGATAGGTACCAAACAACATCATAACAAATGAAATTGACTTATATTTTAACAGACAGGAAACCCCTTGTTACTGATGTGGGAACTATTTCAGAATCAGCTGTCTGTATGCAGTCAGGTTAGTGAGTAGTTAGAGCAGAGATAAAAGAAAGGATAAAGATAAGAAGAAACAACAGCTCCAATCCAACCTAATTAAATAAACAGCTAACTGAAAATTGGAAGTGGATTAAAACAGATACTGTCTCTGATTCTTGACATTTCTTAGAGAAAATTAATGAGTATCAAGCAATCACTACAATGAATAAAAAGAAAAGAGCCAGAAATCACCTTTACCAACAAATACTTGCTCTTCAGATCAAGCAGAAAGATGGTAGCCAAGGGCAAGAATAGTTTATAATAAAAGCTCATTTATAAGGTATTATGAGAAAGGATAGAAGAAGCAGGATGGTTAGATGGATGGAGTGCTGGACTAAGAATCAGAGTGACCTGGGTATTCAAATCCTGCTGTAGTCATCTACAAAATTAAGGATTTGAATTTAATTACCTCTAGGGTCTCTTCTAGCTCTGATTTTATTAACCTCTGATGCTATGATTACAGCAGTATTAGCTTATGAAGCTATGGAAGGGAAAGCCAACCTTCATAAAGCTTGACGTGAAAACCAAACAGATCATCCTAAGTGCATTTATTGATGAAATTAGAAAGAGGACAACAAATAGATGTATTTTTATAGTGGTCTATATTTGGAAACAGAAATAGTTATTGGAGCTGAACAAAATCACAAAAATGAAATCTATACATGAGAAGACAAAATATTAAAGCCTCTACAGCAGTGGTTCTCAACCTTCCTAATGCCGCGACCCTTTAATACTCGTATGCAGGTGTATCTGCATGTGGGCCGACCCGCCTGGAAACAGATAGAGGAGCAGTGTCTTGGTTCCTAAGACCATCGGAAATATATGTTCTCTGATGGTCTTAGGCCACCCCTGTGACCCCTGTGAAAGGGTCATTTGACCCCCAAAGGGGTTGCGACCCACAAGTTGACAACCACTGCTCTACAGTATCAATTTTCAATATTTCTCAGAGGGGAAAGATTCCAAAACAATGGAAAAAATCACAGATTTTATTATTACAAAAAAAGTCAACTAATAAAAACTGATATTACTACAGCCACATAGACCTACTTTCTTCTATCTGTAAAATATTTATTAGAATTGTCTATGCACACATCAAGGATATCATTAATAAAAATATTTTAAGAGAACAGGTAGTCTTCTACAGATGATCTTTTTTTTAAACAGAAACCACACAGATGACTGAAACAGAGAAAATATAAGTATGACTATTTTTTCTTTGCTGATTACAAAAAGTAAAGCATTTGACTCAGTAGAGAAGTCACTTCTAAAAAAACTGTGTCCTATCCACACAGTTAGATCTTACAAGAGTCCTTGGTAGATACGTCAGACAAAACTTTGCTCGATGAAGCTCTGATTATCAAAAGCAGTACTTAAATAGAGAGGCATACTTGCCAAAAGTGTTAGCCACTGTTATGGAGAAGGTCTTACTTAATGTTAAAATGAAAAATCAATTCTTTATAAATATGGAATAAGGTTCCTCAGATGTTGCTATTTGTGTATGATATTGTGCTCATTGGGCAAAGCCCTGGCACATTATAATGCCTCCTCAATCAGTTTCAAGAACTCTTTAAAAAGATTAGGCTAGTAATCCATCCACTCTGGAAAAACCAAATGAATCAAGAATGCGTATTTCCCAGGTTATGACATGCAGTTGAATCTGTACCCCATTGAGTTACTCCATCAGTACATATGTCTTAGACAGACATTATATAGAGGGCCAATTACCTGGACCCATAATTAAGAAAAAGACAGAAGGTTGAATCACATTTGGGACATTCTGGAACAATTTCAATGATTATTAACTTACATTTAAGTAGATACTTTAAAGGGTTTTTTAAATCACTTCATGTACATGATCTCATTTGAACTTCATAACACCATATGAGGTAGGTACTAGCTAGAGATAATAGGCTCTCAATAAATGTTGATCAAAACTGTGAATGACTTAGCTGTTCGTGGCAACACAATGATCCAAGACAACTCTGAAAGACTTAGGATGAAAAATGCTACCCATCCCCAGAGAAAGAACTGACAGGGTCTGAATTCAGGTTGAAGCATACTTTAGAAAAACAACTTTATTTTTCTTGGGGGAGATTTGTCTATGTTTTCTTTTACAACATGACTAAAATATGTTTTGCATGACTACATATGTATAACATATACTAAACTGCTTGCCTTCTCAATGAGGGAGAGGGAGAGAATTTGGAACTCAAAATTTTAAAAATGAATGTTAAAAATTGTTTTTACATGTAACCAGAGAAAGATAAAATACTAAATAAGAATTTGGAAAATGCTCAAAAAAATTAAAAGTAGAGGATAAGAGAAGTGCTCCATGACTAGACACACAAGACACCTTATTTTAAGACTCCAAGTCTTAAGGACTTGGCTCCTCCCTAATGTCTAAAATTCTCTTCCTCTTCGTCTTCTGACTTCCCTGACTTCTTTCAGGGTTCAGCTAAAATTATACCTTCTAGGGGCAGCTAGGTGGTGCAGTGAGTAGAGCACCGGCCCTAGAGTCAGGAGGACCTGAGTTAAAATATGACTTCAGACACTTTACACTTACTAGCTGCATGACTTTCAGCAAGTCACTTAACCCCAATTGCCCTCCTTCCCCCCTCCAAAAAAAAAAAAGACATAAAATTATACCTTCTATAAAATCCCTCTTAATTCTAATGACTTCCCTCTGTGATACTCTCCAATTTATTCTGTGTACATCCGTTTTTAATACTTGTTCTCCTGTTGTCTCCCTGAATAGATCATGAGCTCCTGGAGAGAAAGGAATGGTTTTTGCCTTTGTTCATATCCCCAGTGGTTGGCATATAGTAGGTGCTTAATAATTAACTGTTGCCCTGAAATATTTATTACTTTGTTTTTAGTGAGTAATTTGATTCTGCCTACATAGTGTCAAGGAGTAAGAATATAGGCAGAAAGTATGAAAAATAGCAGGGGACAGTTAATATGGCTTACAGAACTGAAATTTTTTTTTTTCTTTTTTCTCTCCCTAGAATCAATCTACTAATAACCAATGTGCTGTTCAGGGTCTTTGAATTATCATGCCTTGATCACAGGAATATAGATTTAAAACTAGAAGGAACTTTAAAGGTCATCTGTTCCAAGCCTTTAACTGTACAGAGAAGAGTGAAATTCAAAGAACTTTAGTGATTCACACAATGTCACTTGGCCACTAGGTGGCACAATGGATAGAGTGCCAGGCCTGGAGTCAGTTCAAATCTGACTTCACATAGTTATTAGCTGTGTCCCTGGGCAAGTCCCTTAACCCTGTTTGCTTCAGTTCTTCATCTATAAAATGAGCTAGAGAAGGAAATGGTAAACCACTCCAATATCTTTGCCAAGAAAAACTCTAAATGAGGTCACGAAGGGTTGGACATGACTGAGAAACAAAGCAAGGTCACTCAGGAAGTAAGTGGCAGAACTGGGTTTTAAACTTTGGTCCTTTAAATTCAAATCCCAAAAGCCTTCCATGATATCACACATAGAGATTCCCTCTACCAATACAGATCATAATGCATTTATGACTTTTCAGTCCTGCAAATCTTGTCCATATCCTTCCATCCATCCTCCATAAAAGATCTCCTAGCATAAAATTTGGCTGTCTATCTGTTATCTCTCACTTTTGTCATATAACCAGCCATAGCGCCAATGCAATATTTACAGCACCCATGATCACGATAAAGACCGTGACTATAAGTATCACATGACCTTTGATTGCAAAATATAACAAACTCTCCAGATAGAGGATAGAACTGAAGCATTTATTTAGACATCAGAAAACTGAATCCCAAAACCAATAAGCCAATTCCATCATAGTACCAAAGATATTCAGAAGCTATAATAACACTAAGAGCCACAGCACTTTCAGCCTTCCCACAAACCAACACAAGATCAATATTTACTCACAAACCTTTCTATCTCCTTAATGAGCCTCCTCTCTCCTCCACTGTCTCACTAGCTCTGACTACCAGCTTCCTGTGGGCTCTGCTTCCCTTCAGCAAAACTCCTCCCACCACAGGTTCCATGGGACCACACTCAGCCTATTAGGAAGCAGAGTTCATCTTCACAGCAGGGAAGCTTCCTGTGGGCTCTGCTCCACCCTTCAGCAAACTCCCTCCATCACAGGAGTGATCACATTCAGCCTATTAGAGGGCAGCATTTATTTTCAAAGCAGGGGAGGTCTTCAAACTCCCCCCTAGGTCTATTAAGGGCCAGGGAAGATCTTCAAATTCCCATTCCCATTACACCAGCCCACCTGATTTTCTGTTCACATTAAGTCAACTGCAAAGTATTTGAACCACTAAGCATGTGGTAAGCATTCACGGGTACTGTTCAAAGTACTAGACATATGAAAAAAAAATCAAGTGGTACCTATTCTCAAAGAGCTTGTCTATTGAAGGAAAGAACATTACACATGCATGTATGTAAATATATGTGTGTATACATAGACACATACAAAAAGTAAATATGAAATAACTTGGGGGATACTAGAAATTGGAGGACTTCAATTAGAAGGTAATATGAGCTGAGATTTTAAGATACTAAAGAATTTTAAGAGGTACAGGTGATGATAGGGTTCATTCCAGGAATGGCAGATAACCTGTACAGAAATACAGTGATGGGATATGGATGGTCATGAGTTAGGACTAGTAAGAAGGCTGGTTTGGTACAGCCTGGAGGCAAGTGTGAGGGAGGGAGATTCTGGTCAAGTGCTTCAAGATGGTGCTGCAATCCTGTAAAAGTAGGTCAGAGTCTGGGCATGTAGTACTTCAAATGCCAAGTAAAGTTTATATTTGATTATAGAGGCAATAGGTAGCTACTGAAACTTCCTGAACAGGAGAGTGACATGATCAGATCTGCGGATGAGTCCTTCAGACACTGTATGGAAGATGGATTAGAGAGGCCAGAGACCTGAGACAGAGAAGCCAATGAGGAGGCTACTGCAATAATTATTGTGACAGGGAGTGAAAACCTAAACTATGCTAGTGGCCATATGAGTGTGAAGATGAATGTGAGGGATGTTGTAGAGGTAGAATTGATAGGACTTGGGCAACTGAATGAAGATGTCAGACAAAAGAATAAAGAGTTGAGACTGATTCTGAAGTGAATCCTACATGACTGGAAGGATGGTGATACTCTTGACAGAAACAGGGAAACTAACAAAAGGGTTATGTTTTGGGAAAAAGAGTTCTGTTTTGGATATATTGAGTTTGAGATGCCTATGAGACTTCCAGTTCAAAATATCCAATAAGCAGTTGATATGGAACTGGAGGAGGAGCAAAAGAAGGAACAGAAGGAGGAGGAGGAGGAGGAGGAAGAGAAAGAGGAGGAGAAGGAGAAAGAAGAAGAGGGTCTTGTAAGCCATATAATTTTATCCATGATTTGGATTTACTCTCTACTTTTTGTGTGTGTAGATCTTGTTTTGCTGAGCCTGAAAATCCTCAAAGACAAGGACTGTGTCTTCTTCTCTTCTCATAAGTCCTTGCAGTTCCAGCCCAGGCCTGGACAAATAGTAGGCATCCAAAAACTTATTTTTAGATGCTATAGAGTAGTTAGATTGATAAACTTAAAAGGGCTTTAGTATTCTCATCCAATCCTTTTATTTTACAGATGTGGAGCCTGAGGCTCACAGCCTGAGACTTACTTCAGGTCACAGAATAAGTGAGTGACCAAACTGGGATGAGAATCCATGTATCTTGACTCTCCATCTTAGTCCACAAGACCATTGATTTATCTAATTTGTCTGATTTCAAGCCCTGTATTTGAGAAGGATGTAATGCCTGAAGACTTGAAAGGATAATTCTTGATCCCACTGAGAGTTTGCAGACTTTGCTGGTGAGATGAAGTATCCAGGGAATTGACTCTTAATTAATGTCATTGTTCTGAAAGACAGAATGGCACAGACTAGATTTTTTTTTTTGACTCTCCACCTTTCTCCAGATGATCCCAATATAGAACCCACTTCATGGGGAAAAACAATGACTAGGCTATTTTAAGTCCTTCAGTTCCAGGAAGTTTGTCCCATGTTCAGTAACAGACACTAGACATTTTTTCCCCAGGAGAGTGGGAAGAGACAATCAGTTCAGAGGCCTCATCCTGCTGCCAAGGATGTCCGAGTTCCTTCCTGGATGTACCATAAAGAGTTAATAGCTTCAATACCCTAAATAAAACTAGTTGAATCCCAAGATACAAAATTCAAGTTCCCACCACTTTTCTTGTTGATCTTACTTAGGAAATGTTTCTTAAAGAACAGAATGGAGAAGAGAAAGACCAAATAAATACTATTATCAACTGAAGTGCTTCTGGAGAAATGAAGGAGCAAGTTCAAAATATGTTTCAGGGGATTGGGAGAAGGAACTGAGTATTTTACCTTGTATCTCTAGAGCTGACTGTATGTCTCTTCATTCCACAGAGGTGCCCCAGACCTGAATCACCTTGCCCAACATAGATAAATTGAAAGTTGCAACGGGCTTTCTGAGTACTTCCACATGAAAGTTCACAGGCCATTAGTGAGTCTTTTTCCCCATTTATCTTATCAGAGAGTTTTTCTTTTCTAGAGACACAAAAGTACATTCTGGAGGTAAGTGTAAGGGAGGGAGATTCTGGTCAAGTGCTTCAAGATGATGCTGTATAGGGGTGGCTAGGTGGCACAGTGAATAAAGCACCGGCTCTGGAGTCAGGAGGACCTGAGTTCAAATCCAGCCTCAGACACTTAACACTCACTAGCCGTATGACTTTGGGCAAGTCACTTAACCCCAATTGCCCCCTCCAAAAAAAAAAATAGATGATGCTGTGTAGAACGTATAATATGTGTGTGTGTATACTTACACGTATATATACACACACATAGATATATATTTCATATAATATAAGTACCACATTTGCTTCTCATAACAGAAGCCTAACCTAATTCTTCATAATTTTCATGAAATTTAATCATCCTCAAGACCCCAGAACTAATCCTTATAACTCTTCTTATGCCCCTAGAAAATGTGGGCCAAAGCCTTCAGAAAGTTCCTCCACTTTCCCTCTGAAACCACTCAGAGTTATTTTAGTTACATTGGGGTTGGAAAAGTGTGAGATTCTCTGGAGAAAGCAGCTACCAATAGACGGATGGGTTGGCACTGATGTTGAAGTGTGACATGGAGAAAACTGTATACTCAGTTCCCAACAAGGTCTGACCAAAAGAGCTGAGAGCTTCACATCCAGTGAGTATAGACGGCAAGGAGATTTTGCATTGATTTTCATCATGTGCTTGTTTTGTAACTTTCTGTCATAGTCAATTAGTGTCAGGATCATTGCTTAAAGAGGAGACTACTCTTTGTCCTAGAAGAGAAGATCTATTTACTTTCCAAATTATTAAGGAGAATAGAATGTTGCCTGAATAATAACAGTTCACACTTATATAGTGCAAGGTTATAAAGTTTTGCAAGGCACTTCCATTGGGGAAAATGGAAGAAGGACCTCAAGGTTAAAACAGAAAAATTAAAAGGAGCTGAAGAAGCAGAAAAAAAAAATTCTTGGCTGGTTTCAGGAAATTGGAGGATAAAAGGACAAGACAGAAGAAAAAAGGAAGATTCAAAGCTAAGTTATGGATATAGAACTCTTATGTGAAGAGAGGACCTAGTTAGGAGGGAGCAGATACTTGAAATCCTAGGGATGATGTTGAAGATCCAGTCATGCTGTCGGGAGAGAGATCACAAAGCAACAGTTGGAAAAAGAAGAAGCAAGTGAGTGATAATAGTGACAAATTAATAAATAGCCACACTAATCTAGTGTTTGATAGACTAAAAGACCCCAGCTTTTGGGACAAAAACTCACTATTTGACAAATCTACTGGGAAAACTGGAAAAGAGTGTGGCAAAAACTAGGTATAGATCAACATCTTACACCGAATACCTAGATAAGGTCAAAATAGGTACATGATTTAGACACAGAATAGTGATTCTCAACCTTCCTAATGCCATGACCCTTTAACACAGTTCCTCATGTTGTGGTGACTCCCAACCACAAAATTATTTTCGTTGCTATTTCATAACTGTAATTTTGCTATTGTTATGAATCTATCTGATATGCAGGATATATTTTCATTGTTACAAATTGAACATACCTCACAGGTTGAGAACCACTGACATAGAGGGTATATGTCATATCATATCAAATAAGCAAATTAGGAGAGCAAGGGATAGTTTATCTGTCAGATCTATGGGGAAGGGAAGAATTTATGACCAAGTAAGAGATAGAGAGCATTACTAGATGTAAAATGGATAATTTTAATTCTATAAAATTTTAAAGTTTTTGCACAAACAAAACCAATTAAACTAAGATTAGAAGAAAAGCAGAAAGCTGGGAAATA
Organism: Pseudochirops corinnae; assembly: GCA_028646515.1. Taxonomy (NCBI): domain Eukaryota; kingdom Metazoa; phylum Chordata; class Mammalia; order Diprotodontia; family Pseudocheiridae; genus Pseudochirops; species Pseudochirops corinnae. Next base: position 308,576,491 of record CM053585.1, on the reverse strand, counting down.
ATTTTTATAGCCAGTGTCTCTGATAAAGTCTCAATTTTTCAAACATATAGAGAATGGAGCCAAAATTTATAAGAATACAAATCACCTCCTAATTGGCAAATTGTCAAGGGATATGAGCAGACAATTTTCAGAAAAAGTCAAAGTTCTTTATAATCACATGAAAAAATGCTCTAAGTCAGTACTGATTACAGAAATGTGAATTAAAACAACTCTAAGGTACCACCTCATGCCTATCAGATTGGCCAATATGACAGAAAAAGAAAATTATAAATGTTGGAGAAGATGCGGGAAAATTGAGACCCTAATACATTGTTGGTGATGTTATGAACTGACCCACCTATTCTGGAGACCAATTTCGAGCTATACCTAAAGGGCTTTAAAACTATGCATACCCTTTGATCTAGTAAAACCATTACTAGGTCTGTATCCCAAAGAGAGGTTTTTAAAAAGGGAAAAGGGTTTATTTACACAAAAATATTTATGGTAACTCTTTTAGTGGCGGCAAAGAATTGAAAATTGAGGGGATGCCCATCAATTAGGGAATGGCTGAACAAGTTGTGGTTGTTGTATTTGTCCTTCATTCTCAAAGAGGACCATGACATCAGGGAGATGATGACATGACTTGCAGTTGACTTTGATTTGAATAAGGGAGTGTGTAATGGCAAGCAAAGTAGTACTTTGCTCCTTGTTTCAGCTATTCAAATGCCCTTGAACCTTGCCTTTGATTGTGTCAAGTCTTTGTTAGAAATAGTATACATTTTGTGTTGCTTTTAATAGGCCTAAGGGAATTTGGAGACATTTCTTGTCCTTAATAGGCCTAACATCACAACATGGAGCCCCTGGTGAGAGGAGTTTGCTGAAAGAGCAGAACAGGAAGGGTGGAACAGGAAGGGTGGAACAGGAAGGAACAGAGCAGATAAAAGCTCAAGCACGAGCTGGACCAAGCAAAGCTCAGAGAGAGAATGTTGCTGATGTCAGCGCTCTGTCTGTTGTTCTGTGTTACTTTATCACACAGAAGCACTCTGTTGACATGTGTTACTTTATCAGACAGAAGCATTCTGGCCAGAGTCACTGGCCAGATATTCATTAAGATGACTGAAGATGATCCAAGATGCAATGGGAGACCTTTACCCTTTTAAGCTAAGGTGTTTCCAGGTTCTCTCTTTGAGTGAGGTGACGCCAATTCAGTGAATAGGCCTCTTTAAGAAGTGAGTCAAGGGATGGCCCTTTTAATTAAAAAAAAAATCAAACTGGGAGGGAAGACCCTCAGGGTTGCTGACCAAAAGAGAAACAGTTACTATTTACATTCACTCTGAGCCTTGAGAGCCCCAAAATAACCATTGATTAGTGTTTGGGCAGGGACCTATTATTCTCTAATCTATGAGCTCTGGAGTGAAATGTCTAGTTAACTTGTGATAGATGATTGTAATGGAATACAATTGTGCTAAAAGAAATGACAAACACACTGATTTCAGAAAAATGGGAAGGACCTACATGATTAGTACAAATACAAAATTAATACAAAGTGAAGTGAGCAGAACCGGGTGAACATTATACATAGTAACAGCACTGTACGATGAACAACTGTGAATGACTTAGCTCCTCTCAGCAACATAACAATCCAGTCCAATTCCAAAGGACTTATGATGAAAGATGCTATCTATATCCAGAGAAACTCAGAGAAACTGATGGAGTCTGAATGCAGATCAAAGCATACTATTTTTCATTTAATTTTTCATGTTTTTTTTTCTTTTGGTCTTTGTCTTCTTTTACAACATGACTATTATGAAAATATGTTTTGTGTGACTGCACATGTATAATCTATATCAAATTGTTTACTGTCTCAGGTAGAGGGGAGGTGAGAGAGAGAGAGAGAAAATTTGGAACTCAAACTTTTTTTTTAAAAAGCGAATGTTAAAAATTATCTTTACATGTAACTGGGAAAAAAATGAAATGTTATTTAAAAAATAAAACACTAAAAATACCAAATTTGACAACTACTATCCATTTCTGGTGATTTGCATGGGGACAAATGATATTTCCAAAAGCAATTTGAAAGCATTGCTAAGGATTAAGAAGCTCTGGGCAAGAAATTGATGTCTTGGGGGCAAAGATGATTTTTTATTTTTTGCTACTGATAATCAAAGAGATCATTGACTCATTGATTGTGAGCTGAAAGGAATCTGAGGAGTCAGCAATCCAACTCTCTTATCTTTTAATTGAGAGATGTAAGTCATAGGGAGGCTAACTGATCTGCTTCTGAGGCTATCTTGATACAAAAAGACCCCAAAGAAAGCAATCTAGCTCACACTGAACAAGAAAAGTGAGTTAAATTAGAAGACTGGGACAAGGAGGATACAGGGTAAGAGAGTCAGGTCATCTTTAGATGGAATAGGAGAAACTAGCTTGAGGATCTTTTTTTGTTTGTTTGTTTTTTGACTAATTTTTTAATTAAATAATTTATTTAGGCTTAGTTTTCAACATTCACTTCCATAAGATTTTGAGTTCCAAATTTTATCTCTCCCCTTCCCCTCCCAACCCTAAGACAGCCTGCAGTCTGATATAGGTTTTACATATACATTCATATTAAACATATTTTCACATTAGTCATGTTGTAAAAAAGAATTAGAACGAATGGGAAGAACCACTAGAAAGAACCACCCCCCCCCCAAAAAAAGGGAGAGAGAACAAAGAGTATGCTTCAATTTGCATTCAGACTCCATAGTTGTTGGTTTTTTTTTTTTTCTGGATGTCAATAGCATTTTCCATCATGAGAGGTTTTTTTTTTGAGTTTTCTTAGATCTTTACATTGCTAAGAAGAAGTAAGTCTATCAAAGTTAGTCATTGCTGTATACAACGTTCCCCTGATTCTGCTTTTCACTCAGAATCAGTTCACATAATTCTTTTCAGGTTTTTCTGAAGTCTGCCTGCTTATCATTTCTTGTGAAGCAATAATATTCCATTACATTCATATACCACAACTTCTTTAGCCATTTGCCAATTGATGGGCATCCCCTCAATTTTCAATTCTTGGTCACCACAAAAAGAGCTACTATAAATATCTTTGTACATGTAGGTCCTTTTCCCATTTTTATGATCTCCTTGGGATATAGACCTAGAAGTGATATTGCTGGGTCAAAAGGTATGCACAATTTTTTAGCCCTTTGGGCATAGTTCCAAATTGCTCTCCAGAATGGTTGGATTGGTTCACAGCTCACCAACAAAGCATCAGTGTTCCAATTTTCCCACATCTCCAACACTGATCATTTTCCTGTTTTGTCACGTTTAGCTAAACTCCAACCCTGTTGTTTCCATCTCCCTCCAAGACAGGGGAAGAATACATACCCCACATGTCTGCCCTCTATCCTGACCTCAAACCCTTCAATGCCATGATTGCAGTGGAACTGTTCTAGCCTATCAAATGAATTGTAGTCCTGATACTGAAGAATGTATAGATCTGTTGATTCCCCTTAAAGGAGCAGACTAACAAGCCAGCTGATCATAGTCTACTACTACTGCCCATCTCCTTGAGCTAACAGTGGGGTGGGTAGCAGTTTATAACTTACCCTTGCCCTCTCCCACCAATGTGGTCCATCACCAGCAATATGGAATTCTAGACGGAGAAAGATCATGGCATTAATACAATAACTATTGGATTTTGGAGTCATACTTCTGGACCATCTACCAGTTTTATAATACATGTGGCCAATGAATAAAACCAATGGTACTTGGTGACTAATATAGTCTATTGAAAGCTAATGCAAGTTGTGGATGTAATTGTCCTTGTCTTAGCAAACATGATGACTGTGATGGAAACTCTGGTAGCCAAACCCAGTGAATAGTACACATTGGTAGAGTAGACTTTACCAGTGTCTTTTTTTCTATTCTCCTAAGGGAGAAGAACCAAACCCAAACATTTTTACTATCCTGCCCCAAGGATATGTGAATAGCCTGGTCATCTGTCACCACTGAGTAAGATGGACAGTGGCCAAATCTCCAGCTTGACTCTGACATTATAGTCTTCCATTATGCTGATGATATTATTATAGTGAGATCAACTGAGAAAAAGTTACTGTAATCCTAACTGCCCCCAAGAGCACAAATGGAACAAGATGTGTGGGCAGTTAGCTCACACAAGATGTAAGTACTGTCCCAACAGGTCAAGTTCTTAGAGACACAACTATCAGGGTCCTGGAGGGACATCACTGGAGTCAGGACTAAGCTGCCATCTCTGAAGTCTCCAACAACAGAGAAAGTGGCTCAGGACCTTATTGAACTCTTTGGCTATTGATATCAGCACATCCCACATCTAGGGATAATTATGAGGTCCTTCTATGCAGTGACAACATGTTGCTTGGTTTGAGTGTATATCAGAAGCTTCCCAGTGAACAATCCAACAAGCCTCTGTCAAATACCGAAGTCACAGATCTCCAAGTATCAATTATGCCAGTGGTAGCAGACTAGAACTTATGGTAGAAGGATGCAGATGAAATTCAGAAACTCTAGAGTTCTGGACCCAAACAATTATAGGGTCAATGATTAATTATAGAACCCTTTGAGAAGAATTATTAGCCTGCTACTAGGCCCTGATTGAGGGAAAAAATGACAGGGATATTCCCATCACAATAAAACTTGAGATTATCGTACTTCTGTGGGTTTTGACTGAGACCAGATCCCACCAAGTGAGAAAAACACAGGTGGCATCAATTGTAAAATGGAAATGGTACTTTCAAAGTTGGGCAAAGCCTGGGCCCAGTAAGGTGAGCTGCATGAGCTGGTGGCCAACTAATCCATTGCAGAAGATGTACTAGAAGCTAACCCATTGCCTATACCCGTAGGGACTTGGGGCCCTTGTCTTTCTGATCTTCCAGAGGATACAGAGGTATGGTTTAATGATGCAGAGGTCCAAAATTTACTAAACTTCTTGCATTAAAGATGATTGTCCTAGGGCAGCTAGATGGCTCAGTGAATAGAGCACCAGCCTAGAGTCAGGAGGACCTGAATTCAAATCTAGCCTCAGACGCTTAACTAGCTGTGTGACCTTGGGCAAGTCACTTAACCCCAATTGCCCTGCCTTCGCCCCTCCAAAAAAAAAAAAGATAGTCATCTAGTTTAACACAGCAATGATCAAGATTTCACAAGGTGAGATTCACACTACTCTTGGTAATGGTCAGTTGGTCCAATTAGCAGAGTTATAAACAGTATAACTTGCCCTTGAAATGAGCACTCAAAAGTTGATGTTCCCCTCTATTGACACTTGGCCATGGCTAGCTATCTGGTCCAGTGAGTGGCAGAAGAATAATAGGAAGATCAAGTACAACATGGACAGACATCTGTGTAGGCTGCATAGCAGCTAAACTGAAAAGCCAATAGGTGGGGTGGCTAGGTGGCACAGTGAATAAAGCACTGGCCCTGGAGTCAGGAGGACCTGAGTTCAAAGCCAGCCTCAGACACATAACACACACTAGCCGTGTGACCTTGGGCAAGTCACTTAACCTCAACTGCCCTGCCCTCCCCCCTCCAAAAAGCAAAAAACAAGCAAACAAAAACCAATAGCGAACAGCTATACATTAATCATACATCTGCCCTAAGGAATCCAAATGGAATGACATGGCTGATCGTGCCCATGACTGATAAATTGCCTCAGCAGCACAATGAATCCTTGCCCAAATTAGCTATGGAAATGGCCACACTATGCAGGATTGGGAATGACTACAAAGGCAGTTTACCAGAGAGGCCTCACCATACTCAGAAGGATCCAAGGAAGCGAAACCATGTTGTACATTATCTTGTAGAAAGGATAACCCTAGGGGAGATCCCTCATGAAGTACAGCTCGCCAGATCTTGGGAAATGGATTATGTTGGTCCTCTTCCATGGCACTGAGGTCTATGATATATCTTGAAAGCAGCAGATATCAATATAGAGTACAAGGTCACTACATCGGTCATTCATGCTGATACAAGGGCTATCATCTCAGTCCCTGAGAATATCTGCCTTCTCTTTGGCAATCCTGATGATAGTAGTGATAATAGATGGTTACAATTCTTCTTTACAACCTGACTAATGCTTAAGGGAAAGGTATTTGTAGAGCCTCTATCAGAGTGCATGCCACCATGGCGGGGAGGGAGGAGGAGAAGGAGAGGAAGAAAATTTGTGACTCAAGGGATTGTGGAACTGAACGTGTAAGCTAAAAGTAGATAAACAAATTTAATAAAATAAAATTTTTAAAGATAGTGATAATAGAACTCCATTTACTGACCCCAAGACTTAGCAGTGGGACCCAAATAAAGGCATAAGCTGGGTCTTCCATGCCCATGTTGCCCTTAAGCAGTATGTATTGTGGAACAATGAAATAGACTCTAGAAATAAACCCTATGCTTCAATAATAATGTGAATCACTTTGAGCCTGAGTAGATCAGGCAGTTTATTCTTTGAATATCCCCATCCTCAACTAGGGTGAGTCAAATGTTAGCTGACCCATTATCTGGGGGTGGAGGGAAGGGAGCCAATAGGTTGCAACTAGTTGAGTGTGACACAACATTCAGACTCATCCTTTTTTTTCTATCAAAACACATCCAGCAGGATGGTGAACAATCTATGTGCAGGCCCCACCAATCAGGGTGGTGTTGATATCATGTTTTCTGCGTTGATCCTTGCTATCTGTGTGCTAATAGTTTGGCTAATAGACTAACCATCTTTTTACATTCACCCTGCCAGGATCCCACTTAAATTCTCTAGAACAGCAATTTACAGGTCAAGGTACTTACTGGGACCACACAGGAATCATAGAAATAGTGGGGGGCCCCAGCAACTTGGTAGAAACCATTAGTTAGTGATAAACGGGTCCTAGCTGAGATAGTGGTCCAGGGGACTAGGGACAGGATACAGTGCATCCATAAGCTGGTTAGAAAGGAAGTGACTAGATCACTAGTGTGATCACTAGTGACTAGAAAGGAGGATGTGGGCTGGCAGAAAGGAAGATCCTAAACTTTGGACTGCACCCTTTGTTTTATTTCCACAGGTAACACAAGACACTAAATGGGAACCATTTGACTCTATTTGCCCTGTTCCTGTTGATCTGATTTGCTACTTGCCTATATTGTAGAGGCAACAAGACCCAGGTATCCCCATGAAGGTGCTCCTGCTCTTTGTGGGAACTGTCTTGTTTTTGAGGTTTCCCCATGTATCTCATTCGAGGAGCCAACCATGTTGATGCAACATCAGCTAACTTTAACAGCACCTGGATCTGTTACCCAGCTCCAAGAATACCTCATGAATGGATCTGAACTGTTTTCCAAACCCTGGCCCTCTGCATGATAGGAATATCTATAATCCTGGCTTTGATCCGCTGTGTGCTACAATGCTCCAGCTCTCTTGTTCCTTCTTCTCCTGTCTTAGCTACGTCCTGGAGTGGAGAACTTTAAGCTGGATGATGAAGTGCTGGAGTGGGGAGGAGATAAATCATCAACCAGTGAAAATTGGTTTGATTGGTAAGGCCTCAATGGATATCCCTCCTCCAGCCCCCCTTCCCCCCCACCCATCGCCAGGAAGCAAGTAAGCCCAGGGATTGGGCACTAATTCCATTTGAGCCTCCTGCTGGACTGGTATCATTTCCTGATGGTATCATTAGAGTTTCCTACTTCCCTATTCCCCATTCCTAGTTCATTGTTCCTCATTCTTCCTTCATTACTATGTAATTTAGAAAATACTCTCGTTTTACCAGACCTATAGATAACAGGGCTGTCTCCCATGACCATACTGGCTTTGTTTGAAATGACATATAAAGTCGGACTCTGAACTGCTCTGGACTTTTGACTGGATGTGGATACCCCAACCACTGCCCACTGTGGGCATGGAGGCTGTATGGAGCCTGAGACTATCCCTGCTAATAGCTGTATCCTTCCTTCCCTTGTGAGCAGTAGTAAAGTTTGTTAAAGTTTTGTCCCTATGTGGGACGACACTCTTCATCTGGTCTCCCCTGCGCTACACTCACTTAACCTAAATATCAGAGGGACCTAGGGAACTTCTTGTTGGGGGTGGTAATGATGAAGTTGGGGGAAAAAAAAGATTTTTATTTTGCCTTTTTTTTTTTGGAGGGGGGAAGGCCGGGCAATTGGGGTTAAGTGACTTGCCCAAGGTCACACAGCTAGTAAATGTTAAGTGTCTGAGGACAAATTTGAACTCAGGTCCTCCTGACTCCAAGGCCAGTGCTCTATTCACTGTGCCACCTAGCTGCCCCCTATTTTCATTTTTTAACAACCAGTTGGGCCCTTTTGTGTGCAGCTAGGGGCCTGACCAACTGAAAAGCTAAAAATGTGTTGGTTACATCTTAATAATGTTTGGGCTCTCACAAAAAGTGAATATTCCCTTTGGGGAAGCAGCCTCAGCAATAGCTCAAGCACATTTCAGTTGCTCATTAGAGAAACAACAAAGAGAAGCTTCAGAGGCAAAGTGAGGAGTTGTAAGACAGCACCAGCTGCATGGGAGGTGCTCCAGCCATAATACAACCCTAGGAATATTCGTTTATAGGATCATAAGATCAGGGGAGTATAGTTTGAGAGCTTCAAGGGAACTCAAGAGTCCATGTAGTCCAAGCCCCTCATTTTCTATCTAACCACCTGGGGGAAGCTCATAAAAGAGCCGTGATAGGTTGCTGGGTTGCTATGGTGATGCTGCTAGGCTAATCGCACATGCTCTGTTGGAACCTGCTCTGTTAGACTAACAAACCCGCATGCATAGCTCCTTCCTCTCCTTCCCTTTCCTCCAGAGATTAACATTTTTTAAACACTTACAGAAAAGCCCTAAGCCTGTCACTTAAACAGCGGGAGCATTCAGTTCTCAGGATGTGTTTATGCTCTCATGATAAAAAGGCATAAATCCAATGGTTTGAGGTATTTTTTCAAGGCTTGTGAAAGTCCATCACCAGGCCTTTCATTTTGCTTCTCTTTATAGTTCCTCCCCCAGACTCAGGGCATCTGAACCAAAGTCGGTTGTGCCTGTGCTAGGAAAAGCATCTCTCTATAATCCTTCCCCAAGTTTTTCAACTAATAATGATCTAAAGAGTCAGAATCATTGGTCTGTGCATTTTATGACAGTCAAATAAAATCTAAATAAAAAGTAATAGACAAGAAACAAAAAAGCTAGCACAGTTGGGCTACTTTGACTGTCAGAAAGGACTTACGAGGCTTTTTTCTAAAGGTTGGAAGAACCCTGGAGAACGTCTCCTTCAGAGACGGATGGATAAAGGAGAGGAACCGTCAGATGTTGCTGAGATAAGCAGATCTCTTTTAACATCCCAGAGGCTATAAATGACTGGCATATCTAGTTGCTACTGTCCTTAATCTGGGAACTTTCTCCTTCTGGTCATCACTGTCCTTCATGCCATGCCAACCTTTTGGTTGTTTTCTCACCGACCATCATCAACTTTTTTCTTTCCTAGATTCTTCTTATAATCTCATACAAATTTGAAGGAATAGCCCTTGCTACTTGGGGAATGTTTGGTAAATCCACCCTGGTCAGCAGGGCAGCTACTTGAGTCCCAAGTCCCCCAAGTCAATGCCCCTTGTGGGTTGGGACAAAGATGGACTGCATTCCCATGAGCAAAGGCCGGCCCAACAAGTTTATGGGATTATGGATTTAGAGCTGAAAGAGACTTTGGAGGTCATCAAGTCTAATCAATTCATTTTATAGGACAGGAAACTAATGCATAGATAGGATAGGTGCCTTGTCCGAGTTTGCACACTTAGTGTCTGAGGCAAGTTTTGGACCCCAGTTTTCCTGACTCCAAGTCAGGTGTTGTAGCCACTATGCCCGTTGATAGCCTCAGCCTGTCCACAATTCTTTCATGGATGTCATTGGGCCACCAGCTCTGTGCTGAATGATAGAAGGGAGACAAAGGAGATGACATCATTTCTTCCTTTACCCTCAAGGAATCCATTTAGAGAGATACGACTCACATTCATTTGTTAGTGAGAGAACAATATATAACTTGGCATATTAACAGCTCAATCATGGCAATCTTATGTTGAAACTGGTATGTAGGAATTTATCTGTATCTTTTCTGAGCCTAGAATTCAGAGATTCTAAGGGAAGCAGGAATGTTGGGGGCCAACCTCAGTCTATGAGGTGATATCAGAAGGGATAGGCCTGACCTTGCCCAAGTCTGTCCCACAGCCTACCAACCCATCAGTCAACATTCTCAGCTAAATTTCCTAGGGTCTCCCATTCTTTCACTGGGAATAGCCTTCACCAAAGCCTAAATAATGCCTAAAGCAGGTAGGGGGTGAGGTGGATAGAATGCTGGGCCTAGAGTCAGGAAGATACATTTTCCCGAGTTCAAATCTGGCCACAGACACTTATTTGTGTGACCGTGGGCCAGTGCCTTAACCCCGTGTGCTTCAGTTTACCCATCTGTAAAATGAGCTGGAGAGGGAAATGGCAAACCAATCTAGTATCATTGCCAACAATACCCCAAATGGGGTCACGAAGAGTTGGACACAGGTGAAACGACGGAACAACAATCAATAATGTCTCAGGAAGCCTATAATCCTCAGTATTTCCAGTAGTTGCCGTACTGACATTACAGTATGTCTAGTATACATACTTTTGTTGTTCAGTCACGTCCAACTCTTCCTGACCCCATTTGGGATTTTCTTGGCAAAGATAGCAGAGTGGTTTGTAATTTCCTTCTCCAGCTCATTTTACAGATGGGTAAACTGAAGCAAACAGGGTTAAGGGACTTTCCCACGGTCACACAGCTAGTAATTATCTGAGGTTAGATTTGAACTCAGGAAGATGAGTCTTCCTGATGTTAGGCCTGGCGTCCTATCCAATGTGTCACCTGTACTCCCATTATACTTACTAGTGGTATCCATATTGACATTACAGCATGTGGTATCCATACGAGTAGTAACCATACTGACATTACATTATGTAGTAACCCAAATAAGATCCAGGCAGGAAGAGGAGTGAGGTGTACCATTGTCCTGACCAGAATTAGAGGTAGACATTTCACAAAAGGAACAGAACTAAAGTCACCTTGGTTTTCTCAATTCAATTCAGAAATACATACTAAGTATCTCCTATGGATGTAGTGTACTGGTCTCTGTGCCAAGGAAGCAAAAAAGAAAAACAGCCTAAGCCCTGTACTCAAGGAGATCATGATCTGTTAGCATAGAATAAAATATGTACACAGGTAAGTATAATAATAAGAACTAAGACATGCATACAGCATTTTAAAATTTGGAAAGCACTTTTCACATGTTATCTTACTATCTTCACAACAAACTTGCAAAGTAAATATTATAGATGCTTTATTCCCATTTTCTAGATAAGAAAATTAAATGATTTGCCCATGTGTTATGGGAATCTGAAGATCTTCCCTGCCCCTAGGCCCTTTGCTAATGTGGCTACGTGACTCTTGAGAACCTTCCCAGGTTTGAAAGTATACTCTGTTCCCTAATAGGCTGAATGTGGTCATGTGGAGCCTGTGGCGCCA
>CM053585.1:308540808-308564493 GCA_028646515.1 Pseudochirops corinnae | reverse complement strand
TTGACTACATCCAACTGGAACTTGAGATACACAGGCACTACGGTTGGGAGATCCATCCTGCCCTACCGAAAAGTGACATAGGAGAGAATAGACTGGGAGAGGGGGGACACACTGGGATGGCTGTTTTGGGGTGGTGGGTGGGGGAAAGAGGGGGAGAAAATATGTAACTCAAAATCTTGTGGAAATGAATGATGCAAACTATAATAAAATTTAAAATATTAAAAAAAATCTTTTGCTTGACATACATACCCATTTATAACCTAGCCCCCTCCTACCTTTCCAGTCTTCTCATACTTTACTCCCTGATATGTCCTCTTCGATTCAGTGTTGCCGGGCTCCTGGCTGTTCTACAACGAAGATATTTTATGTCTTGACTCTGGGCATTTTTTCTGGCTGTCCCTTATGCCTGGGAGGCTCTCCCTCCTCATCTCTGTTGTTAACTTCCCTGATTTCCCAACTAAAATCTTATCTTCTACAAGAGGCCTTTCCCGGCTCCTCTTAATTCTAGGGCCTTCTCTCTGTTAATTGTTTCCAATTTTTCCTAACTATAGTTTGTTTACATATATTTATTGTCTCCCCCATTTGATTGTGAGCCCCTTAAGGGTAAGGTCTGTCTTTTGCCTCTTTTTGTATCTCTAACACTTAGCATAGTGCCCAGCAAATAGTAAGTATTTAATAAATGTTTGATTGATTGATTGAAACAGTCCCTGCTGTCAAGGACCTCACATTCTAACGAGAAAGACAACAAACAAATAACTATGAACATCCAAGATATAGTATTCATGATATGTAAGCACAAAGCTTTTGAACAACCCATAAACCTTTGCCTCTTTCTTAATCACAAATTGTATTGGGAATTTTACCATTTACACCCCTCTTCCTCAACCATCTTGTGCCCTCTTTTGCACTGAAGTCACTAAGTATCAAAGTATTAGTTGATTTGGTTTGGAACATATCATCAACTTTAGTGTCAAATTTCTCTCCTCCATCATCCTTGGTAACACACATCAGTACATCTGTTGCAACAAATTTACAGTCAAAGTAGTGTCCCTACCTTTACTTTTCCTGAGGCCTTCAATATGAGATTGTAGCAACAATGCAATATTTACAGCACCAATGGTCACTATAAAGCACCTGCATAGTGCTTGATTGCAAAATATAACAGAAGCTCCATATAGAAGACAGAAGCAAAACATTTATTCAGACACCAGAAAACTAAATCCCCAAACCAGTAAGCTGATTCCATTATAGTAGCAAAGAAATTAATAAACTACAACTGCACAGAGAGCCACAGTATCCTTTAGCCTTCCCACAAACCAACACAAGCCTAGCTGTCACAGCAAGTGGCAAACAACCACCATTTACTCACAAGCCTAACTGTCTCCCTTGGATGCATCCTCTCCCTCAATCATATCTAGCTACTCTGATTCCCAGCTTCCTGTGGGCTCTGCTCCACCCTTTAGCAAAGTCTTCCCACCACAGACTTCATGTGATTACATTCAGCCTATTAGGGGGCAGAGGATAGTTTCAAAGCAAGGAAGGTCTTCAAATTTCCATTTCCATTATAGAGATAACCAAGTGTTCCATGAAATCATGTTTCTCATTGCCTTTGGGCACATGATGAAGTCAATGCCTCCCAAATAGAACCTGCAAACCAAACTCCAATTTACCTGTAACTTCTTTATGCCTTCTGCTTTTAGTTTTAGCGTAAATAGCAATATTTTAAAGTCATTTGTATTTTGTCTTTTAAAATTTCATTATTGTCTTCAGTTCCACATTCTCTCCCTTCTTTCACCTTCACCTCCTCCAATTCCACATTGAGAAGGCAAGAAATACAGTACTTATAGAGTCATGCGTAACATATTTTCACATTAATTATGATTCTTCCTTGCCCCCAAGAGGAGGGCAAGAAAACTAAAGGAAAAAAATATGCTTCAATCTGTACCATGAGTCTATCAGTTCTCTTCTGGAGCATATAGTATTTTGTATCACAAGTTCTTTGAAATCATGATGGCTCACTGCATTAATCAGTTACTATGTCTTTCACAGTTGATTATCTTTACAATATTGCTATTACTATGTACATTATCCTCTGGTTTCTGATCGCTTCACTTTGTGTCAATTCATAGGTCTTCCCAGGTTTTTCTGAAACCATCCACTTCATCATTTCTAGTAAACAGCAGTATTGATGTGGTCGAGTTCCTTCAGTAGCATACCAACTTATTGGTCATTAGACAAGAAGAACCCTATAATTAGAGTCTCCACAGTTAAATAATGTTTATAGGTATTCTATAACACTTAACTACTTGTGCAACTTTGGGCAAGTTCCCTAACCTTCCTGGTCCTCCATTTCATCATCTGTAAAATAGGCCAAATGGCCTTTGAGGTCTTTAAGAAATGCATGACTACAGTACTGTGAGACTTTTCTATTGCTTCTCCTTCACTTCTGTAAAAATGAAAGGTCACAGAGAACTGAGGGGTAGTTTAGACTTGTTTATTTATCATGGGTTGTCACAACTAAAAAGAGGCCAGCCTTCTTGTGAAAAGCTTAGGTAAGCTATTCCTCTAATAGCAGATCCAGTCTTTCTGGCTGGGTTGAACCTATCCAGGGGCTAGGTCCAGCTTTTGCTCCTCTGACATAGCCTTCATAAATAATAATAGCTAAGATTTCTATAGTGCTTTAAGGTTTATAAAGTTCTTTAAATACATTACCTCATTTGATCTTCACAACAACCCTATGAGATAGGCGATTATTATCACACCCATTTTGCAGATAAGGAAATTGAGATTGAGAGTTGAGTAACTTTTGCAGGGGGGTCATTGCTAGTAAATTTCTGAGGAAGAACTCAAACTCAGGCCTTCCTTATTTGAAGTCTAATGTTCTATCCACTATGCACCCTACAGTCATTTCTATACCAAAATGAAGCATTCTAATGGGATTTTTTTTTCAGGGAGGAGGTGAAGGAAAAACTATGAATTTAACCAGAAAAAAGTGCTCAGAAATAGCTCTTATTCTTCATCACTTTCCTTCTCCATACATGTTGTTGTTCATCATTCATACTTGAAGGGGACCAAATGACATCATGATGTTGGGGTCAAGGTATACTATGTTCCTCTGTGGCTGATCAGTCCAATACAAGCTGGGAACACTCTACACAGGTCTGGCACAAATAGTCTGTTAAAACATTTGGGACGGAGATGTCTCTACATATGCACATCTCACATTTCCTTTGCACTGCTATGATTCTGCTTTGTTCATAGAGCATAGCACCTTCTTTAAAATAGGCATGCCATGCTAGGTGGTCCTGTGCCAGTGCTTCATCTTATGTCTTGCAATCAATATTAAAGTTTTTCAAAGTGACCTTGTACTTCTTCCAACCTGTGTGTGAGCACTTACCTTGCGTGAGTTCTCCACAAAGCAGTCTTTTAGGTAAACATAACTTTGGCATTCAGACTATGTGGCCAGAGAGTTATGCTCTCTGTGGTAGAGTTTGAATGCTTAACAGTTCAGCTCAAGACCTCTTGAATTGGGACCTTTTTTTTTTTTGCCAGATGACCTTCAGAATCTTTCTAAGACAATCCAAATGAAGGCAGTTCAATTTTCTGACATAGTGTTGGCAGTCACCCAGATTTCACATACAATGATAAGATCATAACAGCAGCTCTATAGACATTCAGTTTGGTAGACAGTCTAATACCTCTGTTGTCCCATACTTTCTTTTGGAGCCTCCCTAACACTGAGCTAGCTCTGGTAATATGTGCATCAACTTCATCATCTATGTGAATGTTCCTGGAAAATATATTGCTTTAATGCCAGAGTAGACACAGACCATTAGATACAGCAGGGAGTACTTAGAAGGAATGGAGTAGAAAACAACAGTAGCAACAGTTACTTACTACTAAAGACTTGTGCACCTCTAGATTTACTCATCGTCAACTAGTTATCTTCCATTTACCTAGATGCAACAAAA
The DNA here is from genome assembly GCA_028646515.1 of Pseudochirops corinnae. Lineage (NCBI taxonomy): Eukaryota > Metazoa > Chordata > Mammalia > Diprotodontia > Pseudocheiridae > Pseudochirops > Pseudochirops corinnae. The sequence goes on along the minus strand of CM053585.1, from coordinate 308,560,522 downwards.
TACCATGGATGCACCCCCACAGCAAGCACTGGTATTTAATAGACTACATCAGGCAGGATGTGAGAGTGATGAAGCCAATGTGTGGCACAGAGTGCTGGACCAATCATAGACTCATCTCCAAGCTAAACATTTGTATTCAACAAAAACAGCAGCTAAAAGACAAGACAGCTATCAGGAGACTCAAGTTTATTGTTGACCTGGAGGGATAGCTGAGTAAGTAAGCACATAGTTAGCAACAATGGTACAGAAAAGGAGTGAGCAGCTTTTAGAGATTTGGTGTACAGCATCACATTTGGTCATCTGGGCCAGAACACTAACAAATGTAAGGACTGATGTTGATGAAAATGTTGGGGAAATTCAGAATTTACTAAATGAAAAAAACAACAAACCTCCACAGGATTTACCAACAGGACAGTTTCTCTATCTCTAAGACAACATTTAACTCTATCAAAAGTAAAGTGCAAGTGAAGCTTAGAGAGATGCAGGATTCTTGGCTTAGTAAGAAGGCAGATGAGATTAATGTTTTTTGCCAATAACAACAATCCAAAACAGTTCTATGATACCCTGAAGACTATTTATGGGTCAAAAACTGCTGGTACATCTCAACTACTCAATGCTGATGGAGCCACACTGATCAATGATAAGGACATGATCCTGGAGAGATGGGCTGAACATATAATGTTCTCAACAGTCATCAACCAATCCTGAAGCAATTGACCATATGCCTCAGGTTGAAGTTAGTTCCTCTCTAAATGTAACTTCCAACTGAAGAAGAGGTATTGAACACCATTAGGCTCCTCTCATGTGGCAAAGCACCTGGCACAGACGCCATTCCAGCAAAGATCTCCATAGTAAGATTTTATAGAAGACATATATCCGTGAATTTGGAGAACAGATTAGGAATCTGAGTTGGACTGTGACCAGGACACCCAGTGAGTGACTCTGTAATTCCAGCATAGAATAGCTGTAACTCTCCCATATTCACCTCCAAACAACCATAAAATATCACCCCAAAATAAATTTTGGAACAGCAGAACCAGTAAAGAGACAGGGTGAAGCAGTCTTTTTTTGGGGGGGGTGTTGCTTTTTGGGGAAGGTAAGGCAATTGGGGTTAAGTGACTTGCCCAAGGTCACACAGCTAGTTTTTGTGTAAAGTATCTGAGGTCGGATTTGAACTCAGGTCCTCCTTGACTCCAGGGCCAGAGCTCCTTTTACTGCGCCACCTAGCCACCTCATAGCAATCTTTTAACTAAAGAAACTTGGAATATCAGCAAGAGAGATCTGACTCACTCAGGTAAAAGGAGAGTACATTCCAGGATAGGAAGCATAGCAGCAAACCCCACCTCAGCAAACCAGAGGGAGATCCTGATGCCAAGTGTAATGGAGGCAAACACCAACACCAGGACTCCCTATGTGCCTTAGCATAGGCAGGGGAACCAGCCACCTCCCAAATCTGAGAACCACCACATGCTTCAGTGTAGCCCCGGGCAAACAAGCCTCCTCCAGCAAGACTAGAAAGTATAACTAGAAAGTAAGCCACATGCCTCAATGTAGCCCAGGTAAAAAAGTATCCCCAAGCAGTCAGACCTCCCCGTACTTTGGTATAACTCCAGAGAAACACAGAAACATGCCAGAAAATAACAATTCTAGTGCATTGTTGGTGGAGTTGTGAACTGATTCAGCCATTCTGTAAAGCAATTTGGAACTATACCCAGAGGGCTATGAAATTGTGCATACTCTTTTATCTAGCAATACCACTACTAGGTCTGTATCTCAAAGAGATCATTAAAAAAAGATAAAGGACTGACATGTAAAAATATTTATAGTAGTCCTTTTTGTAGTGGCAAAATATAAGAAATTGAAGGGATGCCCATCACTTGGGGAATGACTGAATGAGCTGTGCTATTTGAAGGCAATGGAATATTATTGTGCGATAAAAAATGATGACCAGGCAGACTTCAGAAAAACCTGGAAAGATTTGTACAAACTGATGCAAAATGAAATGAAGAGAACCAGCAACAGCAACATTGTGTAATAATCCATGAAATGCCTCAACTCTTCTCTGCAATACAATGATCCAAGACAAGTACAAAGGACTCATGAAGGAAAATGTTAATCCACCTCCAGATAAAGAACTGACGGATCTGAATATTGATAGAAGCATATTTTTTCACTTACTTTGTTCTTTCTCGTGTTTTTCCCTTTTGATCTGTTTCTTCTTTCACAACGGTGAATATGGAAATACTTTTACATAATAGCACTTATATAAACTATTTCAAACTGCCTACCATTTTCAGAAGACGGGAGGGAGAAAAATTTGGAACTCAAAATTTTGTAGGAATGAATGCTAAAAATTTTCTTGTCATGTAATTGGGGGGGAAATACTAATAAAAATAAGTAAATAAAAGCATCTTGCTCATCATTTTTTATAGCCCAATAGTACTCCACCTCAATCACATACCACAACTTGTTCAACCATTCTCTAGTTAATAAGCATACCTTCATTTTCTAATATTTTGACAACACAAAAAGGCTGCTAACATATTTTTGTATGTATAGATCCTTTCACTTTTTCTTAGATGTCTTTGGAGTATAGACCTAGTTTTGCTGGGTCAGAGGGTATCACAATTTGATAACCCTTTGGGTATAGCTCTCAATGGCTCTCCAGAATGGCTGTCTCAGTTCACAACTCTACCAACAGTACATTAGCATCCCTATTTTTGCACATCCCCTCCAACATCTGTCATTTTCCTTTTCTGTCATATTAGCCAATCTGATAGGTATTGGGGGTTCTTTCCCCCAGAGTTGTTTTAATTTGCATTTCTCTAATCTATAGTGATTTGGAGCATTTTTACATATGGCTATAGATAGTTTTGATTTCTAAAAACTGTCTGTTTATATTCTTTGACCATTTATCAATTGGGGAATGACATTGCTACTTGACTATATCCCCAGAGCTTACTATAGTCCCTGGCACATAATAATAAGTAATTAATAAGTGCTTTTTCATTCACTTAGGAAAAAGGCAAAGAGAAGTGACATGATTTGTCTTATATCAACACAGCTTATAAATGTCAGAACCAGGACACCTTACTACCAAGGGCATTGATCTTTCAGATGGAGGCAAAACAGCTGATGATACTGAAGCACTAGAATTTGGATCTGATTCTGTTAAGACTAGTTAAGGGTCCTTAGAAAAATGTGATCTTCCCTTCTCTGGGCCTTAGCTTCCTAATCCTTAAATTAAGGGGTTTGGATGTGATGGTCTCTAAGACTCCTTCTAATTTTGACAGTCTATGAATTGAAGATTAAGTCCATTTCAAAAGCACTTATTAAATACTTATTAGGAGCCAGGCACCATCCTAGGTACTAGGAGTACAAACGCCAAAAGAAAAGAGTCCTTGTACTCAAGTTGCAGATCCTCCCTAAAAAGGAAGAGACCTTGTCTGCCTCTGACTGTCATGAATGGTGATATGTAAAATGGCAGCTCTCCTTCCCCTACCCCACACTACTTCCTCAGGATCTATTTTAGTTAGGTTGGGTCTGCTAAGAGTATTTCCAGCACCTGGAAAGAAAGGTGCTCTATCTTTTCCAACCCAATTATGACCATGATGATGATGATCTAAGCCAGAGCATGGTAAGGGATAAAGAGCAGCTTTGCTACAGAACCCCAGCAAGGGGAGGGTGGGGAGAACCTCCACCTGGACAATGGGCACCAACCTATAATCATTCAAATGTGTATAATACCTGTCCTCACCTCAGCCTTTCACACAAGGATTTGCCTCCAGAAAGGTATTGCAATGGCCATACCAAGGACAGATTGGCTCCAGCAGCCGTGATGGAGCTTGGACACAACCCAAGAGTCACCCCCCACAAGCCTCCCAACCTCAATCAAAAGGCTGAGACAGAAGCATGGCTTATAACAGCCTGAGTCAGAGGGAGAAGGTACATGAGAGGGGGTCAGTTTTCTTTAAAGTTTTTGGCTAGAACAGACAAGTCCAAATGAGTCACCAGTCATTGGAATGCTCTATGTCTCCTTGGTCCATGGAGAGAGAGAGATGAGTCACAAATTATAGGGTTGTACACAAACCAACCTCTTGTCAGCCAATTAGGCAAAGATGTGAAGGCTACAAAAGCTAGATGGGGGGAGAAAGGATGGATGGACAAGTAGGAAAACACTTCTGAGGAGCCTATATTGGTTAAGGTAAAGTTCAGAGAATAAACCTTCAAGCTTACTGATGGGGGGAGATAAAAAGGGTAGTTTTGATGACTAGAGGCCTAGCCCACCATACTCAATAAGTAGGTAAGACTCAAGGGCCATTTCCTATTCATATAGGAAACTGATGATGATCAGGTTTTTCCTGATCCCAGTCCCCCCTCTCCCAGGTATTACTGCTTTCCACCCAATTCCTTTGTACTTATTTTGTATATATTTTTCATTTTTCTATTTGTATAAATTTTTGCATTTTTTTTTCTTCTAGAAAATTCAATCCAATTCCGTTTACTGGAGTAGAATGAGGTCAAAGTTTCAGGAAGCTGAGCAAGTCTTCCTTGAGAAGCTCTGAATACCCTCCCTCCACCTGCACTATACTCCCAGGACAGAAGACTTGTGGTTATGACCCTCTCCCCACCCCCAAGTAAGGAGAAACTCCAGTTTCTGATAGCACTTTCTGGGTTCTTCTGAAACTAACCAGCAAAGCACGTAGGTACTTTGGCACACGAAATGAAACTCCGAGGGAGTGTCCCAGGGAAAGTCAAGGTTTACTTCTGTTTTCCTCAGTATCATGGTCAATTGGCATCACAATGCAGGAAGAGACCCTCTAAAGCAGGGGGAAGAGGGGTGATCAAGTGAGTCAGGATCAGAACCAAAGTGCTCTCTTTCTCTTTGTCCTAGAGGAATGGGGCCTAGCACACAGGATTATGTCTGCACTTGGAGGAGCCTGCATGGTAGTGGGAAAATGACTTCTCTGAAGTGAGAAGACTTAGGTTCCAGTTCTCCTATAATCCTTACTTTGACTTTGGACAAGTGACTCACTCTCTTTGACGCTTAGGTTTTTCATTTGTAAAATGGCAGTATTGGGATCCTTGACCTCTGAGGTTTTTTCTACTCAGTGATCTGTGATCCCAAGTAGTAGCACGAGGATGTTCTTGGGGTGTTTAGCCTCATCTTTCTTACTCAAGCAGGAGAATTAGAATTTGTTTCCAATTTTGACACAATTACTAAGCAGTATTTCTCTATAAAGATCTCACTTTCCATGTGTTCTTAGATTTTTCAAAAGACTCAGCCATTTTCTTGTGGGAACCATGAAAGTCAGCCAACACCCCGAGCCAAACTTACTCAAACCCAGCTGTCCAAAATGTTATACTGGTTGTGCAAGACTTTAAAATTTTTTCTTTCGTCTTAAAAAGTTCATGATGTTACAAAAGGTGACTGAGGGGGGCATTTAAAGCTGAGGAGGACCAAGGCTAAGCTAGAACTAGACTGATGGGGACTTTTCCAACAAAGCAACTAAAGTGATGAATGAATGTGGCCCGTGCTGAATATCCTTCCTAAACAATGTCCTATAATCGGCTTCAGGCTATACCAACTTCCCATAGACAGACTTCTGAGTCAGGATGATTTGGATTCAACCCTGCCTCTGTCACATGCTTGCTGTATGAACTTTGACAAGTTACTCGATCTATTTTGGCCTCAGTTTCCTCATCTGTAAAATGAGGAGGGTAGGTGGATCAGATAGCCTCTAGTATTCCTTTTTGCTCTAAATTTATTATCTGTGGCTCTAGCACTAACTCTCTGGGCTTCAGTTTAATCAATGGTGAAACAGGGTGATAATAATGCATAAATTTAGAATCACGTGTCTAGAAAGAGCCTGAGGTGGGATTTGAACTCAGTCCTGCCTGACTACAAGGCCAGTGACCTGTCCATCACAGCTTGTCGATATGCTCTGGCTCTGAAAATTTCCGTCCAGAATAGGAGTTTAAAACATTTTTTGTGTTTCATGGGCCCCTTTGGCAGTCTGGTAAAGCCTATGAACCTCATCTTGGAATAATGTTTTTTAATGCACAAAATAAAATGCATAGGGTTATGAGGAAAAGCAAAGGATAGTGAAAATAAAGATATTGGAGTTTTTTTCCCTTCCAAGTTCCCATTCAAGTCCCTGAAATCTAAGGAGTCTGTAAGCCACAGGTTAAGAGTCCTACCCTAGAAGTGACGGGTCAGTCATTTCAGAAGCAGTAACATCACTTTGAATCCATTTTGCTGCGCCCATGCCCTGCACTTCACCAGCATCTGCATGGATGTGATTTTTTAGCAAAGTCATCTGGGGCGTCTAACTCTCATATTCTCTTACACAGTCTGATGCAAAGGTATTTCCACAGCAGGTGACTGGATACAGAATCATCCCCAAGTTTCACTTGTTCTCTGAATGGAGGACATAAGCCCACCAAAAAGTCAGGAACAGAATGATTTGGTGCCAGAAGCACAGGCAGGTTACAAAGATTTTCATCTGTCAAGCAAACTCCAGCCACTTCTAAAAAAATCATACAAAGAAACCATCTTAATATTTATTTTTCTAAAATGCCATAATAAAATTCAATTAATTTCAGTAAACACTTGTTAAGTACCAACTATGTATAAGGTGCCATATTAGACACTGGGATTGTAAAGGTGAACATCACAGTTCTCTCAAGGAATTTATACTCTACAGGAATCAGGGGGAGATATGAAACCCATAGACAAATGTGACACAAAGACAGGGGTGATGGGGACAAAGGAGAGCTTCAGACAAAGTAATCTAGGAAAATCTAAGGGGAGAGAAAACATTTTCAGGCTTCATAGAGATGACACCTACCCTGGACCTTGAAGGAAGAGAAGAATTTCAACAGGTAGCAAAGAAAGAGGAATATATTCCTGGCATGGGAGAGGGAGTTGGGGGGTGTGGCTTGTACTGATGTAGCAGAGCAAGAGTGAGATAAGGGAACTGTTGGGATTCCAATTTTTTTTTAAGGAGGATAATATTTAGCATTTATACATCTTCAAGGTTTATAAAGGACTTAAGAAATATTTTTTCATATTATCCTCACAACAACCCTGGGAAGCAGGTGCTACTATAATCTTTACAGATGAGGAAACTGAGGTAGACAAAGGTTAAGTGACTTCCACAGGGTCACACAGCTAGTGTCTAAAGCCATTGTGACCCCAAGTCCAATGTTCCCTCTGCTGTGTTACCTTGCTGCCTCTCAGTTTGAGGGAAGAGAATGGAAAGTTCATAATGGAGATCTGAGTGATACAGGACTGCAAAGGGAGTTTGGAGGCAAAATGTGATGGCTTTGAAGGCTGACATAAACACAGGCAAGTTACTGAAGATCACAACTGTGCTGTTAGAAAATTAGTAGCTCTGTAGAGGGCAGACTGGAGAAAAGAAACTGAGGACAGGAAGGTCAGTTAAGAAGCAGCAAAAAGAGCTCTGGGTTGAGAGGGAAAGCACTTGAATTTATAGTCCTCTTTCTGCTACTAACTCCCTGGGTGACCTTGGGCAAGTCAGTTACGCCTCTGGGCCTCAGTTGCCTCATTGGAAAATGAAAGGATTAGACTAGATAACTTCTAAGATCCCTTCTTGATCTGGCTTTATTATTTGAGTTTAAGTAAGCCTGAAATTGATTATTTTTCAATAATTGTAGAACAAGTTGTCAGGAACAAGCTTGACTGGAGTAGAGAAGAAAAAGTTACCAATGATCTCTTAATTATCAAATCTTTTAAAGATCTTTTCTCAATCCTCATTTTTTTTGACTTCTTTGCAGTAACTGACACTATTGAGCATTTCTCTCACCTTTGGGTTATCATGATACTGCTTTCTCCTGATTCTCTTCCTATGTACCTGATCACACTGTCTCCATTTCCTTTGTTGGTTCTTTCTTCAACCATGTGATGCCAATAACTATGGTTATCTCCCAAGGTTCTACCCAGGAACTCCTTTTTTCTATACCATCTCATCTGGTGATTTCATCAACTCCTTTGGGTTGAATTATCTTATCCTTGCAGATGACTCTCAAATCTATGTACCCATCCCTAATCTGTCTGCTAAGGCTCAGTCCTGTATCACTAAGCACCTTTTAAACATCTTGAATTAAATGTCCTGTAGTTATCTCTACTCAACATATCTGTAATAGAATTCATTATCTTCCACCATCCCATCTCCTAAGACCTCCCCTCTTCCAAACTTCCCTATTACTGTCAAGTGCACCACTATCCTCACAGTCAACCAGGTTCTCATCCTCAGTGTCATCCTTGACTCTCAAGCTACATATACAATCTGTCACTAAATCTTGTCACTTCTAGCTTTACATTTCTCATAAAAGGCGGGGATGGAGTAGAATCAAGATGGCCGAGTAATGCAAAAACTTGTCTAAGCTCTACCAAATTCAACTCCAAATGACTATAAAATAATGCCTCAAAATGAATTCTGGAGCAGTAGAACCAATGAAAAAAATGAGGTGAAACAATTTTATAGTCCAAGATAACATAGAAGGTCAGCAGGAAAGGTCTGTTTCACTGGGGCAGAAGTACAGATGGTATCTAAGTAAATGAGCAGCAAGCTATGGCCCCAGCAAGCCAGCAGTAAGGCCCCACACCGCTGGGCAAGAAGCTTCAGATAGTGCCTCCTCCACCCCAGCAGTAGAGTCCAACTTTAACATAAAGTTAAAAATCATCAAATAGGCTAGAAAAGTAAGCAAAACAAAAAACTGAACTAAACTAAAAAAAACATTACCTGACCATAGAAAGTTATCATGGTGGCAGGAAAGATCAAAACAGAAATTCAGAAGAGGACAACAATGTCAAAATAACTACATGCAAAGACTTAAATTAGTCTTTTTTTTAGCCTGAGAATTAGTCTCAGGCCCTGAAAGAAATCATTCAAGAGCCCAAAAAGGAGTTAAAAAATCTAATAGAGGTAGAGGAAAAATTGGGAAAAGAAATAAGAGTCTTGCAACAGAATCTTGAAAAAAGAGGCAACACCTTGGTGACAAAAGCACAAAAAATGGAAAAAGAGGTACAAAAATTCATTTGAAGAAAAGAAATCCTTAAAAAGTAGAATTAGCCAAATGTGAAAAGAAGTACAAAAGCACACTGAGGAAAATCATTCCTTAAAAATTAGAATTGAGTGAGTGGAAGCTAATGACTCCATGAGACATCAAAAGAACAATAAAACAAAATCAAAAGAATGAAAAAATTGAAGAAACTGTGAAACATCACATTGACAAAACAACTGACATGGAAAATAGATCCAGAAAAGATAATTTAAGAATTATTGGACTTCCTGAAAGTCATAATCAATAAAAGAGCTTGAACATCATTTTAAGAGAAATTATTAAAGAAAACTGCCCTGATATCCTAAAACCATGGGGTTAGAAATTGAAAAAATCCACCAATCACCTCCTGAAACAAACCCCAAAATGAAACTACAAACAAGAATTGCCCACTCAACAATAATATAATCCTTCAGGGAGAAAAATGGACATTCAACAAATTGGAAAATTTTCAAGTATTCTTGATGAAAAGAGCAGAGGTGAACAGAAAATTTGATTTTCAAATACAAGCCTCAAGAGAAGCACAAAAAGGTAAACAGAAAAGAGAAAATATAAGGGATTCAATAAGGTTAAATTGTATTAACTGTATTAACCAATAAGGTTAAATTCCTACATGGGAAGATAGTAATTAAGAACTTTTTCATTATCGAGGCAATTAGAAGGAATATACATAGAAAGCATAGTTATAAATTGACTATGATGGGATGATAATTTAAAAAAAACAAAATTAAGGGATGAGAAAAGATTTCACTGGGAGAAGAGGGAAGAGAGAGATAGAATGGGGTAAATTATCTCTCATGAAGACGCACAGAAGATCTATTACAATGGAGGGGGAAATGGCAGAAGTAGGGGTGGCAAGCAACACTTGAACCTTCTCTCATCAAAATTGGTTCAGAAAGGGAATAACATACACACTCAATTGGGTATAGAATGCTAGCTTACCTGAGGGGAAAGTGGGAGGGGAGAGATAAGAAAAGAGGGAGCCCTGATAGAAGGGAGGCAGTGATCAGAAGCAAAATACTTGTGAGGAAGGACAGGGTTAAAGGAGGGGGGAGAGAGAAGGATGCATAGGAGAAAACTGGGATGGAGGGAAATACACAATTAGTAATCAGAACTATGAATGTGAATGGGATGAACTCACCCATAAAATGGAAGCAAATAGCAAAGTGGTTTAAAAGCATTTCTCACATCCACATCTACTTCTCTCCACTCATATAGCCACTACCCTAGTTCAGGCCCTCGTTATCTTTCATCTGAACTACTGTAATAGCCTTCTGATTGGTCTTCTTACCTCAAGTCTCTTCTAACTCCATTCCATCCTCTACTTATATCTGTGTTGAGTCATCATGGCTACCAAAATGATTTTCCTAATGCATTTGTCTGATTATGACACTGTCCTACTCAGTAAATTCCAGTTGCTTCCTTTTTACCTCAATGAGCAAATACAGAATTCTCTATTTGATATTTAAAGCTCTTCATCACCTAGTCGCTTTCTACCTTTCCAGTCTTTTTAAAACTTTACAAAGTAATAGCAATATTGGGTCAGGTCACATACTAGTAAGTGTAAAGTGTCTGAGGCTGGATTTGAACTCAAGTTCTCCTGACTCCAAGGCCAGTGCTCTATTCACTGTGCCACCTATCCTCTCCAACTCTTTTCTGTATCATGTCTGTACCTACTTATTTACATGTTGTCCTCTCCTTTATAATGTGAGCTCGCTGAGGTTAGGCACTATTTTTGTATTTCTTTGAATCCTCAGAGCTTAGCACAATGCCTGGCACGTGGTAAGTCCTTAATAATGTTTTTTGATTGATTAACTTTGGAAAACCTAAAACATTTTCTATAAACTGAACCCAGGAAAGCCCAGCTCAGTTAAGAGCAATCATTGTTAAGTTCATATGGGAAAAAAACCCCAACAACTTTGTGTTAATGACCAATATCAGTCTTGAAGAGTAGAGAATGAAACTATGACCCTTTTTTCTGTGGAGCAGTGGTCAGCGACAGGTGCCAAATATTGTATCTGCTGTCAGATGAGGTCAGAAGGTTGGTTAGTTTCTTAACTGCTTTTCTTTGTGACAAAGGAAGGTCTATTTGTGGTTGGGGGGGGGTAGGGCATTCAGAAATACTTGTGGTATAAAGACTGAAAGGAAATCAATACAACTTATTGAAAGGAGAAATTTTTTTTTAATACTGTAGAAATTTAATGGATGCCCCACCCCCTCCAAAGCACTTGATCTGGGGCTATCAAAAATGTGGGTGTCTTTCATCCTCCTGGTTTCCTGCCTCGCTCCTGAGCCTTGCTCCATGCCTGTGAGGCAGTTCCCTGCTTTGAACCACAGCTCAGGTAAGGAAGCTGTTTGTCTTACATGCATTTCTGCCCCTACCACATCTGAGCTTTTGAGAAAGCTAATGAAAATCAGTTCTCCAGATTGGCTGGTGGCCTCACCCAAGCAAGGCCTTTTCTGAGGTTGACAATTCTGTTTTTTCCTTTGTGGTTCATGTTTCACACAGAATGCTTGTTATTTTATTTATCTTTGATGTCAAATGGGTTCTTAAAGGAAACTCAGCATGTTGGGGACACAACCTCAATCTATGAGATCATATCAGAGAGGAAAACCATGGTCTTCTCCAAAACCTCATCAGAGCTAGGATCCAGGGACCATGTCTCCTCAGGAAGGATAGAAGGAAGAAAACAAGTGTTTATTAAGTCCCAGCGCTGCGTCAGGCATTGTGCTAAGTACTTTATAAATATTATCTAATTTGATCTTTACAGTAATTCTGGGAGGTATTGTTTTCAACATTTTGCAGTTGAGGATATTGAGACAGACAGAGGTAAAGTGACTTGCCCAAGGTCACAAGCTAGCAAATATCTGAGATCAGATTTCACCTCAGGTCTTCCTGATTCCAGGCCCTTCATGCCCATCCACTGAATCACCTAGAAAGATTAGGGGAAGGAATAGCATAGTTGACCAATGTTCTCTCATAGAATCACAGATTAACAAGATGTCAGACTTAAGGGACCTTACAAATTAGCTAACCGAGCCCTCTCATTTTTATAGATTTTATATAGTCCAGAAAGGGGAGGGGCACTTATCCAAAGCCATATAGCAAGTTAATGAATGAGAGAAAACTGGGTCTCCTAATTAAAGTCCTGGGCCCTTTTAACCATTAATCAGGCTTTTTTTTCAGGCTCCACAGCCCCCAAGGAGCCCAAGTAAAGGCAGTGTGGTATAGTGGAGTCAAGAGGATCGGAGTTCAGATCCTCACTGCCATTTACTGATTGTGTGACCATGGGAAAGTCTCTCTCTCTAGGCCTCAGTTATCTTTATCTGTAAAATGACACATTTAGATTAGATGGCCTCAAGGAGCCCTTCCAGCTCTAAAGTTATGCTCCTATGAGTCAGAATTAACTATTATTGAAGTAATTCTAATTGGAAGATTTTCCAGATGGTCATACAGCACATTAAAGAGAAGTCTGGGAGCAAAGAAAATTTCTGAGTAAAGATATAAACCTATATCTATGTCCCAAAGAAATAAAAGAAAAAGGAAAATGGTCTATGTGTATGAAAATATTTATAACAGCTTTTTCTGGTGCTAAAAACCTGGAAACTGATGGCTGCCCATCAAGTGGAGAATGGTTTGAATAACTTACGGTGTATGACTATACTGGAATACTATTATGCTAAAAGAAATTGTGAAGGAGATGGTTTCAGAGAAACTTGGAAATACTTATATGAATTGACAAAGAGTGAATCTAGAAAGATCTAAAGCAGTGGTTCTCAACCTTCCTAATGCCGCGACCCTTTAATACTCATATTTAGCATATCTGCTTGTGGGCAAACCTGCTTGGAGATGGATAGAGGAGTGGTGTCTTGGTTCCTAAGACCATCAGAAATATGTGTTTTCTGATGGTCTTAGGCGACCCCTGTGACCCCTGTGAAAGGGTCATTTGATCCCCAAAGGGGTCGCAACCCACAGGTTGAGGACCACTGATCTAGAGAATCTAGAAAGAATCAGAAAAACAATTTATACAATTACAACTATGTAAAGAAAAACAACTTTGAAAGACTAAGAAACTCTGATCAACATGATGAACCAGACTTCCAAAGGACTTAAGATGAATCATGCTCCCCACCTTCAGTTAGAGGGGTGATGGTGTCAGAATGCAGAGGGAGGCATTTTCTTTGGACGTGGCCAGTATGGGAATTTGCTTTCCTTTACTATCCATGCTTGTAACAGGATTGTTTTTCTTGCTTTCTCAATGTGGGGAAGGGGGAGAAGGGATGGAAAGAATGAAAATAAAATAAAATTGAATTTAAGAAAAAAGATTTATGCCTACATCCATTGACTCCAAGTCAGCAGATTCTCCCAAGGACTGAGATTGTTTTTTTCTTTTATCTCAACACTCAAAACCCTATTGGCCATCCCCATATGACAAGAGGAAAGCTCTTACTCTAATGCAAAGCCTCTTGGTCACTGGCAGGTTAAAAGTGTACAAAAACAACAGGCCCCAATTTAGTCATGCAAACAGTGGGAAGTTCTGACACTTTAAATACCTTTTGGATGGAAGGTGAAGGAGAGAAAAGACGGAAATCAGGCAATCACTAGGAGAAACATCTTCTCACTCTTGAGACCCTTCCCCTCCTCCTCCCCCTTCTGAGTCCTCTTTGGACCCGGAGATGGGAGGTAGTACAGGCTGTAGCTGTCATTTCCCCCTATGGAATCTAAGTTCAATGAGGCCAGGGGCTATTTCTATCTTTGTGTCCCCAGAGCCTAGCACAGGGCCTCACACAGTCAACCCTGAATACTGTTTCTTTTTTGCTAGCCTGATTCTCTCCTAATAGAGAAGGGGTATCAGTTTCTCTGGGAATCACACTATGAACCCTAATGCAAAAGCTAGTGCATTTAAAAGGGTCCCACAGACCATTTCCCCTCCCGCTGCCCTCTGGAAAAGGAACAGTAAGCTTGTGCTGGCACCGCAATGCCCAGCTTGGGAGAGATTCTGTGTCTGCGTCCAAAAAACGCACACTTGCAAATGAGAGAAAATTCCCTCTCACCCACACCAAAAAGTACACTTCAAGCATTTCCACCCTCCAAAACCCCCTGCAGCATTGTCTTACAAGGGCTTTTGAGGAGGGAGGTGTTTTTGGTGTGTTTGGGGGAACATGAATCTTGACAGTAATGACTAGTTCTATGACAGGTTCTCTTGAAGGGACCAAAGTTTGTGGTTTCCCCCCCGTGCCCCACCTTCTCTATGAAAAACCCATCTGAATCACAATGACTTTGTGAAATCGTTCTACTGCTGAGCTCCTGGCTTTCAAATCATTCCTCCTCGGAAGGGAACCGCAGGCCTATTATATGGAGGATTTGCATTTTAGTATAGTATTTGGGCCCAGACAAACAGAACAATGCAAAGGAGGACTAAAAGACCTATTTGTGAGCATGTGATGCAAACAGATTGTTTCCCCCCCAAAAAAAGTTTTTCATTTTAAAAAATATTATTAGTATTATTGGTTTTTATAACATCTATCTTTCCCACTGTATACTTACCCCCATCCTCTCTCAGAGATTTTTTTATGAAAAAAGAAAAAATGAAAGAAAGAGAAAAAGAAAGAAAGAGGGAAGGAAGGAGGGAGAGAGAGAGAAGGGGGAAGAAAGAGGGAGGAAGGGAGGAAGAAAAAAGAGAGGGAGAGGAAAGAAAGAAGGAAAAAAAAAACAAATCAGTAAAATAAATGGCATATCAAAAAAATCTGATGTTATATGCAGCATTTTACTCACCTAGTCCCCCATTTCTGCAAAGGAACAGAAAGAGGTGTCCTTGCATATCTCTTCACTGGGGTGAAATTTGGTCATTATAATTTCTCAGAAATTTTTATTATGTTATTGTTGTCAAACTTTCTCTTTACATTATTGTAGCAATTGTACATATTATTTTTCTGGTTCTACGTCACTTTGCATCCATTCCTAGGCCTTCCTTTGCTTCTCTATATTCATCATGTTCATCATTTCTTACAGCACAGAAAGATTCCATTACATTCATGTACCACAACTATTAAGTTGTAAGCTCCTTGCTAGCAGGCACTGTCTTTTCCTTCTTTATGTTTCCTCAGCTAAACACAATACCCAACCCACTGTAAGTGCTTAATAAATACATATTAACTGACTGATTAATTTATCCAATCCCCAAACAATGAACATCTATTTTGTCCAGTTCTTCTCTATAGAACATGCTGCTATAAATATTTTGCTATATATAAGGCTCATATTTTCTTCATTGACTTCCTTAGGGTACATAAAGAACACAATAGCTGGGTCAAAGGGTATGGACAATTCAGTTACTTTTTTGCATAATTCTAAATTGCTTTCCATAATGGTTGGACCAATTCATGTCTCTACCAAAGGATACATTAATCTGAAATAATCCCTCCAATATTGACTATTCCTGTTTTTTATCATCTTTGCCAGTTTGCTTGGTATGTTTTTATTTTAATTTCTCTTATTAGAGATTTGGAACATTTCTGCATGTGACTGTTAATTTTTTTTTTTTTTTTTTTGCTTTTTGGAGGGAGAAGACAGGACAATTGGGGTTAAGTGACTTGCCCAAGGTCACACAGCTAGCAAGTGTGTCAAGTGTCTGAGGCTGGATTTGAACTCAGGTCCTCCTGACTCCAGGGCCAGTGCTCTATTCACTGTGCCACCTAGCCACCCCAGACTGTTAACAATTTGCAGTTCTTTTGGGAAATGTTTATGTTCTTTGACCTACTGATTTATTGGGGAATGACTTTTAGTCTTACACATTTCTGTTAATTGAAAGATTTAAAAAAAAAATCTGTTGCTATTTTAGTTTCTTTAAAAATGTTTATTAATATATTTTGTTTTTATATCATCTTCTTCTTTGAATATATCTCCCTGTCCCCACCCAGTAAACTCTCTCTTTTAATAAAGAAGAAAGAAATCAGCAGAACTAATATCAAAATCTCAAAATATATGCAATGTTCCATGCCTGTAGCTCCCTAATTGCAAGCAAGGAAGAAAAGACTGCTATTATTTCCAGGATGTACAGCTCAAACAAGGTAGAGTCACAAAACTGGACCCTTCTAGGCTAACCAAATGTCAAAGTCCTATTTTAAGTTCTACAAATCTCACTTCCTCTAGATGTCTTCAGGTTCTTTAGGCCAATAGGACTCATGTGTTTAGAGTCCATTCATTTCAATCTCGATCCAGTGTAGTAAGATGTGTAGGATGGTTTGGAAGCATTTTTAAAACTTTATGTAAATATAGACATATTCCCAGGAGCTATTTGTTGAAATTCTTGCTCAGAATTAATGTTTGATTGCAAATTTAGATCCAAAATCAGATAAATAAGCCTATAACTGACAAAGTACATTTTTTTTTCCTTTGCGGCAAACAGGGTTAAGTGAATTGCCCAGGGTCACACAGCTAGTGTCTAAGACTGAATTTGAACTGAGGTCTCCCTGATTCTAGGACCAGTGCTATCCATTGCATGATTTAGCTGCCCTGGCAAAGTACATTCTTAAATGAACCAATTTTAAAATTTTGGTCTTTTTGGAGGGGGGAAGGCAGGGCAATTGCCCAGGGCCACCCAGCTACAAATCAACCATTTTTTAAAATGTTTACTGTTGTTTTGTTTTTTCAACCATACTTAAGTTTAACAACTTCTTTGGGTTCAAAATCACCTATGAGAAATCCTGCTTAAGAGTGAACAGTGTTCTTAATTATCTCAATCTCGTTCAGAGGGGAAACAATCATTCCATTCAATACATTTTTATGGAGACTATAGAGACCTCATTGTATGGGCCCAGATGCTCTCTAATTCATCCTTCACCTAAAAGTGAAGATCATCTTAAAACACAAGCCTGACCTCCCTGGTCCAATGATCTTCAGTGACCCCCTATTGCCTCTAGAACAAAATGCAAACACCTCAGCTTAACATTTAAAGTTGTTTACAGTTAGATTTCAGCCTACCTTTCCAGACTACTTCTCTTTGAGTACTTTACATTCTAGCCAATTTAGCCTCTTTGCTATTCTCTAAATTCAGTACTGAAACACATTCCCTCACAGCCATTGACTCTTATTCCTTGATTCCTTTAAGGGTCAACGTTTGAGACATCTGGGAAGCTTTTCCTGATCCTCCCAAACATTAGTGTTTTCTCCTTCCTCCTTAAATGATTTGGTTTCATTAATTGAATGTAAACTCATTTAAGGTAGGAACTGGTTTTTTTCCTATTGATTTCATTGATTCTATTGATTTTCTATTTTATTTTTTCCCCAATTACATGTAAAAACAATGTGAACTTTTTTTTTCAAATTTTGAGTCCCAAATTCTCACCCTCCTTTCTTCTCCATTGAGAAGGCAAGCAATTTGACATAGATTATTCATGTGTAGTCATATAGGGACTGCTTTTCTAAATTTAATCTTTATATCCCAGGGCATAACAGCAGTTGGCTAATAATTACATGCTGGAATTAATTAGATGACTACTTTTCCAAAGAATGAATTTATACAGTAGTAACTTGCTTCAGATCCACTTACATTACAGTAAGGGAAGAGCTACCCAGAACCAGTGGTGTGAACTCTTGATTCTTAGATATCAGATGTGTCCAGCTCTATTTCATGGAGGAGTCATGGATTCTGGTGCATGCTCTGAGTGTGTCTGTTTACTTGGTTGCATGTGATGCAACTTCTCCACATGGAGAATCCAAGGACCTTTCTTCCAGTAGAGTTGTCATGCTCAAAGGAAGAGCCTGGGGAGCATGAGGAGACATTGTGTGACTGGTGTCAGTCTGCTAACCCCATGGTGAATGGGAGACTCTTAGACTGGCTGTAGAGGCATTTGAAAGGTTTCCACCTGGCTTCCACCAGGGTTTCTTGCCTCAATCCTTTTGACTGCTGGTTGTGGTCAAATTTGTGCTCAGAATCTCCAGATGAGAGACAATGCTGTAGGAGTCATTCCTCTATCAAGGTCACATAACACCAAGAAATGGGTCTCAGTCTTTGGCCTCTGCATGTTTTCTTATCTGTCTGGTAAAAGGAGTAGAGCCTCTAACTTCACAAGTTTGAATGGTCTGGAAGGTGCATCCCAGTATTTCAGAGTTTAGGTTAGTAGCCAGTGCAACAGCAACACCTCATGGAACAAAGAGTGACCTTCAGAGTGACCTTTGGGACCTTGGCCCAACAATTACTGAGACATGGATTCTTCCAGCAGTAATGCCTTTGGATGCAATAGTGGGATCAATGTTATGTAAAGGCTGAACTAAGAGCGATCCTATTTCTCCCACAGATCAAGTTGGTGTAGGGGAGATTATGCCTTTAAGGTACTAGGAGAAATGATTTTACAATACACTTGTTCTTACTATAACTTCAAAATAAACAGTATTTTGGAAAAGCTAATTGATTTAAGTGATTCAATGGAAGTGAAACACTAGAGATTGGCCCTTAACAGTGGGGAAAACACAGCTGGTAAGGATTCAAACTGATAGAAAAAAGATACCCTAATCCATTAAAGTACCCTAGAACCCTGAGGGGTAGATATGAGCTGCCCGGCTCCGGAAGAGTGAGTCAGAGCATCTTCACTATAAATGAACCAGCTCTTGATGCTACGTTCTTATAGAAGAGGGAAATGAGCAAATAAACGCTGACGTCATTTGCTGGGTGGTGTTGTGCATTCCACAGAACATCTTTCCCAGGAGGAATTAGATTATATTTTTCTTCTTTCTGATACGAATGAAGGAGAAGTATCATAGAGGATATTAATTCAGATACCAGACTAGGAGTGGTATGTTTTAATGCAGATAATCCTCTTGCAGATACTCAAGTGCTCTTTGCACATGGGTATTTCTCCCTCTTTTTTTACTTTCTCTAAAAGGTCATTAATAATTCATTAAGAAATATAGCCTGAATCCGGCCTCAGACACTTAACACTCACTAACCACGTGACCTTGGGCAAGTCACTTAACCCCAACTGCCCCTCCAAAAAAAAAAAAGAAAAGAAATAGAGCCTGGAAAATTTTTTCATTAATCATCAGTGAATTATCTACTTCTGACACTGAGAATCACTACTGGATGTAGGGGACTGGGGCACTTGTCTCTTTCTCTATTCCCTACTAAAGGATGCCTCTGCTCTGAATCCAGACATTCAGTCCAGACAAGATTCAGTCCAGAGGAAGCCTGGCTTATAGTGAGTGAGGGGCTCAGTTCCCTTTTATTATATTTTTCAGACCTCTACTCCAGCAAATTGGAGATGATCTATTTATAGCTTAGGTTGTCATTCATTTCTAGGTCTCCCCAAAGGTACTCATATAAATCAAGTATGTGATAGGTATCATTCTTTACACACCAAAAAAAAAAGCTAAAATATGAAAATCTCACAATGACTTAACTTATAACAACTATTACAATCTCTCCCAGGAAGCTGATAATTTAACTGTATCTGGATGTGAAGCAGTTTGTTGGGCTGCTAAATAGATATAGTCACTTTTCTTTTTTTCTTTCTTTCTTTCTCTTTTTCTTGCTTCCTTCCTTTCTTTTTTCTTCCCTTCTTTTTTCTTTCTTCTCTTCTTTCTCTCTTCCCTTCTTTTTTCTTTTTTCTTTCTTCTTCCTTCTTTCCT
>CM053585.1:308510406-308540308 GCA_028646515.1 Pseudochirops corinnae | reverse complement strand
CTTCCTTTCTTTTTTCTTCCCTTTTTTCTTTCTTCCCTTCTTTCTTCCCTTCTTCCTTCCTTTCTTCCTCCCTCCCTCCCTCCTTCCTTCCTTCCTTTCTTCCTTCCTTCCTTCCTTTCTTCCTTCCTTCTTTCTTTCTTTCTTTCTTTCTTTCTTTCTTTCTTTTTCTTTCTTTATTTCTTTCTTTTCTTTTTCCTTCCTTCTTTGCTTCCTTCCTGAGGAACTCTAATCATATGCTGCCTAGGATGGTTCCTTTTGACTATCTTTGCTACACACTTTTAAAACTTTCACATCTAATGTGGCTCCAATTTAGATGAGAGGCAATGGGGCATGAAAGAGAAGTAGTCTCAGAGTCAGGAAGGCCTGGGTTCGGGTCCTACCTCTTATATGCAGGGGCTATGTGACCTTTGGTGGTGAGTCACAACTTCTCAGTGCCTCATGCAACTTTCTTTTTTTTTTTCCAAGGAACTTTCTTAAGACTGTAAGTTACAGAGAAGATAGAGCTCTGCATTTGTCGAGGGAGTTTTTTCTTTGGGAGCTTGAATACCAAATGAAATCACAGGTTGGACCTCCAGATGGAGATCTAAACTTGAAAACTGTCTGAGAGTATCATTCTCCTTATTTCTGTGTCTAGATAAGTTCATTTCTCGTGGTTCACAGATGCCTACCACACGCCTCTCGGTGTGTTTTCAGAGACAGCTATAGGGCAAGAATCCCCAAGAATTAAGAGATGGTCCTGTTAGAGAAGGACATAGCCTTGTACATGAGGCTTCCGTCAAAATATGTGGGGAGAAAATCACTGGCCTAAAGGGACAACAATGACCTCTTACCTTACTTGAACAGTCCCTTCCCACTAGCTATCGTCCTATATCTCTCCTCTTCTTTTATGCCTAAACTTCCTTTCCTCTCATCCTTAACCCTTTGCAGTCTGTCTTCTGATCTCATCATTCCATCAACTGCTCTCTCCAAAGTTACTAATGACCTCTTAATTGCCAAATCTAATGGCCTTTTTTTCAGTTCTTATCCTCTCTGCAGCCTTTCATTCTGTTGATGAGCCTCTCCTTCTTGATACTTTCTTCTCTCTAGGTTTTCAATGTTCTTTCCTGGTTTTCCTATCCATCCGACTTCTCCTCTGTCTCCTTTTCTGGGTCTTCTTGCAAATCATGCCTGCTAATTGTGTAACTCCCCCAAGGCTCCTTTTTGGGCCCTCTTCTCTTCTCCCTCTATGCTGTTTCATCTGGTGATCTCATCAGCTCCCATGGTTTCAGTTATCATCTTCATGAAGGCAACTCTCAGATCCCACTTCTCCAGAATATCCAGCCTCACATCTCCAATTGCCTCTCAGATATCTCAAACTACAAGTCCTGTAGACATCTTAAATTCAACATGTCCGAAACAGAATTTAATCTTTCCCCTGCCTTTTCCTGATTACCTTCCTAACTTCCCTATTATTGTTGAGGGTACCTGAGGTATTACCTTGACTCCTCAATCTCTCCTCCCTAATATCCAATCAGTGATAAATTCTGTCATTTCTATTTTTATAGCATCTCTTAAATATTCCCCCTTCTCTTCTCTGACATTGTAACCAGACTGGTACATCAACTGCATCAACTCACCTGGGCTATTGCAATACTGCTACTTGTTCCCCAGGCTCCCCACCCCTGCCTCAAATCTCTCCCATCTCTCAACTCTACTCCAAATCCATCCCTTACCCACTTGTCAAATTGACATTCATAAAATGCAGCTCTAACCATAACTGCCCCCATGCTCCTTCCTTCAATAAACTCTATCCAATAATCCTCAAGGATCTAATATAAAATCCTCTATTTGATGTTTAAAGTCCTTCATAACCTGACCTCTTCCTACTTTTCCAGTCTTCTTATGCCTCCAATACTCTGTGATCCAGGGACACTGGCTACTACTCCACACTCCATCTCCTTTCTCTAAGGTTTTCACTGACTATCCCACATGCCTGGAACACTCTCCCTCCTCACTTCTGCCTGCTGGCTTCCTTCAGGTCTCAATATAAATTCTACCTTTTGGCAAAAGTCTTTCTTAGTCTTCCTTAATCTTGGTGCCTTCCATCTGAGACTACCCCTGATTTATCTGTTTATCTCTTATTTGTTTGCATGTTGTCTCCCTCTGTAAGCTAATTGGGAACAGGGACTTGTCTTTATTTTTGTTTTGTTTTCATTTTGCTTTTCTTTTTATCCCCAGAGCTTAGCATGAGAGTAGGGACTTAACAAATGCTAGTTGACTGACTAAATGGTATAGGATCAGAGATTTAAAGCTGACAGAGACCTCAGATGTTATTTAGTTCAATCCCTTGATATTTATACTAAGACCCAGAGAGGTTAGGTTGAATTATCCAAGGTCATACAAAGCAGAAGAGCTGGGGATTGAACCCAGGTTTTCTGACACCAAATCCAGAGCTTTGAACTGGAAATCAGAAAGCCAGAACACCACTTATTGGCTCTATGATTTCAGGCCTCTCTCTGAAACTCAGTTTCCTCTTCTATAAATCATAACATCCACAGTTGTGTTGTATGGAAAACACTATGTAAACTATGAAGTCCTATGAACCGATCAGCTATTATTATTAGAAATGGAACTTGGGTGTTCATGACAATTTTTCCTTGATCCCAGCATGTATATCCTGAGTGTGTGTTGCAGGGACGGCAGGGTGGGAGTGGGGTAGGCTAGAGCATATGTATGTGAGGGTGGGGGTGGGGAGAATGACCTGTTTTTCTGAGTAAAACCCAGGTCTTTTGAAGCCAAGGAAACATATTATGTGAGGAAAGTCTCCTTGAATGGATCTATTTACATATGAATATCTCTCTGAAAGCCCAGAGCCCAGCTCCCGTCCCCCCAGCAGGACTTAACAGGCTGCAGAGCTCAGAGGACCCAGTGGAGGACCCATTAGCTAATGCTGCTTTTCAATGGACCAGCTTGGGGGAGGATGGGCCCACTATCAAATCAATAGCCTAAGCCACATGGCTATTCAAGGCCTGAATAGACAGCAGGGACCAGGCCTGCCAGCAACCAGTATATGTGTGGCCATGCGTTTATTTGCATGTACATGTCTGCCGTTGCTGGCTTATCTGGGCAGCCATGACTATGCATTGTCAATTATCAATGTGTGTTGTTGTTCTGAGAAGTAATGTCCTACAGGAGAAACTCCCTCTGTCCCCTACCCCATTGCATCTACATTTGTCTTTGCCTCTTCCCGACTTCATACCCCAGAAAGGTGGCATGTTGTAGAGTCAAAAGTACTGGGTGAGGACCAGAAGTTCCTTTCTGACCCAGTTCCGATATTCTCTAGCTTTGTGACCCTAGAAAAGTCCCTTCAACTGTCTGCATTTCAGCTTATTCATCCACAAAATGGCAATAATAATGCTTATGTCATATACCTCTCAGCACTCTAAGTTAAATGTTTCATAAAACTTGAAACAGTATAAAAATGGAAGTTTTTCTTTTATTTTTGGAGGGAAGTCTTCAATTTCAATGGGGCGACCAGGTATCAGTGAGAGGTAGTGTGGGGTAGCAGAAAAGCACTGGTCTAAAACAAACTTTGAAAACTAGTTGACTGCTAAAGTCTCATTTCTTTTGTGGGCCTCAATTGTCTAATTTGTAAAATGAGAGTGTTTAGTTTATATCACTTCTTAAGTCTCAGACATTCTATGACCATAAGAAGCTATGAGTGTTGGAAAAGTGAACAGCTAGGGTCTGAGAATGTGTTTTGCCTTACTAGATAAATTTTTTTTAAATAGGAATAATGAACTCTTGGCCAGGAATGGAATATTGTAAGTACACACACACATACACACACACACACACATCCATATTCTATGTATTATATATGCTTGCCTATTGCTATGCTTGCCTATGCTTGCATGTTATTTCCTCTCTGAGCCAATTCCAAAGAGAGTAAGGTTCACTCTATCTCACCTCCCCCATTTTCCCTTCCACTGTAAAAGTTTTTTCTTGCCTCTTTTATATGAGATAATTTGACTCATTCTGCCGTTCCCTTTCCCTTTCTCCCAATCCATTCCTCTCTCACCCTTCAATTTTATTTTAGATATCATCCTTTCATATTCAACTCACACCTGTGCCCTCTGTCTATCTATACTTATTTTAACTGCCCTAATAAAAAGAAAATTCTTATAAGTTACAAGTATCATCTTATCATGTAGGAATGTAAACAGTTTAACCTTATTAAATACCTTATGATTTCTCTTTCCTGTTTACTTTTGTATACTTCTCTTGAGTCTTGTATATGAAAGGCAGATTTTCTATTCAACTCTGGTCTTTTCATCAAGAATGCTTGAAAGTCCTCTAGTTCATTGAATAGCCATTTTTTCCGTGAAGGATTATACTCAGTTTTGCTGGCTAGGTGATTCTTAGTGATAATCCTAGTTCCTTTGTCCTCCAGAATATCATATTCCAAGCCCTCTGGTTCTTTAATGGAGAAGCTACAAAATCTTGTGTTATCCTAACTGTGACTCCATGATACTTGAATTCTTCCTTTCTGGCTGCTTGTAATATTTTCAATGTACATGGTTAGAATTTTTTCTGTTGTTTGTTCATTTTCCCAACCTATTTATTGACTTTTAACTCTTTGTTAAAGTAAGGCTCTGCTTCTAAGATGAAGGGTGCTCTGTCTCAAGCTTCAGCATTTTTGTGCAGCTGTTTTCTGAAAGACTTCAAGGGACTTGTAAGTTTTCAGTTCTTCCAAGGTGGTATGATCTAAGGATAGGTGTGTTTATTATTCTCACCTATGCTCTGGTCTGTGAGTGACCACAAGCACTCTTTTCTGCCCTGGAACTATGATGAAGGTCTTTGATCCATTGCAGCCGCAAGCTCTGGTGTGCTAATGCTCCTCCTTGCCCTGGGTTTGCCACCCAGGACTGTGATTCAGATCTGAGTATGGGCAAAGCAATAGAATCCCACTTCAGTGTTAGCAAAGAGACCCCTGCAAACTCCTTTTGACCTGTTGTTCTACCTCCTTACCATCTATAGGCTGAGAGCTCTGGAAGCAGCCACTATCACTGCAGATTCAGTGCTGCCCTGTTCTCCACTTTCATCCCAGTGAGACAGACCTTTTCTGTCAACCTTCTAAGTTGTCTTTGGTTGGAAAATTATTTCACCCTGTCCTTTTGTGGGTTCTGCCACTCCAGGAACTATTTAGAGGTGTTCAGAAGGGTTTGGGGGAGAGTTCAGATGAGTCGCTGTCTTTTCTCTACCATCTTGGCTCCATCTCCTCTGCAATTTATAGTCTCAAAGAATTGATTAGGATACTGACAGTTTAAATAGTTTGTCCAGGGTCACATAGCCAATATGTATTAGAATTGGATCTTGGACCCAGGTCTTCCTAGGTCTTTACACACTATGCCATGGTGGATGGAAAACAACCAGTCATCAATGTAAAATTCTATGTCCAAATAATTTTTCTGTGTATAGTCAGACCATCTACTTCTTATAGCAAAGATTAAACTCAAATATCAAATTAGATGAATGAAAATGAGAAGAAAACATGGGATGCTACTAAAAAAGTAGCTCAACCACATCTATTTAAATATGCTATTGAGATTGGAAAAATGAGAAATGGATAAGTGAACAAAAGAAAAGTTATTTATTAAGTGCTTACTATTTGCAAAACGCTTTAAAGGGCTAGACACAGACTATCAACATTAGAAGTTGAAAGCAATCCTGCTAAGAAAGCCAAAATAAGTCAGAAACAACCCCCTTAGCTAGCAAATGTTTGATTTTCATGCCAGGTAGAGAGATATGGCAGCTAAAGGAAAAAACAATTTAGGATATTAACTCATTTGCAAAATTTCATGAAGAAGGATAGGGAAATCAATCAATTAACAAGTATTTATTAAATGCCTGTGTGGCATTTAAAAAGATTCGAAAGATAATTTCTGGGTAATTTAATAATTTTATTAATAATGTCAGCATTATAATAAAAGAACCAGTGGGGGAAGGAGGTGGTTAGGTGGCGCAGTGAATAGAGCACGGTCCTGGAGTCAAGACGACCTTAGTTCAAATCTAGCCTCAGACACTTAACATTTACTAGCCATGTGACCTTGGGCAAGTCACTTAACCCCCATTGCCCTGCCCTCCCTCTTCCAAAAAGCAAGGGAAAAAAAAAAGGAACCAGTGGCACTCTAGAATGCCAAAGGCCCTCATGGTGGTAGGCTCACAGTTTATATGCCCATTGGAAGAGGGATGTTCTAGAAGGCAGCAATCAACTCTGATTGGTTAACAATTAATGAAATAATGAAGATTACAATGAGGGGCAGAGAAATAAATCATGTCAAAGAGAGACTATCCCTACAGGCAGACCATTCCTAGCCTTAGACAATCTATTCAAAGACTTTAGCCCCCACTCCAACCTGAGCAGAAGGGAGGTCCCCTTTAGATTAGAAGTCCAGTCTAGTTCCATGTAGAGGGGCAATACCCAGAATGAGGCGAATGTTAATCCTTTCTTCCATCAGCCCCACCCTTGAGGGACTGGACAAGAAGATAAGAGGGGGAGGTAAGCTCAGGTCTCCTCAATTCTAATAACTGGCTATCAATAATCATCTCTCTCATCTGCTATGTGTCAGGTGCTGTGCTAGGCACTAGAGCTATAAGTACAAAGAATGAAACAATCCCTACCCAAAAGAGGCATACATTCTAACAGGAGAGACAAGTAGACACATACATACAGAGAGCAAAAATCTGAAGTGAATATATGCCACTATCTGCAAAGTTGTTAAAATGCAAGGTCATTAAGGAAGGAGGGCACTAGTAACTGAGTGGATTGTGAAGTGCTTCAAGATGGTGCTTAAGTTGAGTCTTAAAGGGAAGAGAGGAACCTTTGAGGCAGAAGTAAGGACGGATGGCATTCCAGGCATGTGGAATGACCAGAGCAAAGGCACTGTGAAAAATGGAGTGTCCCATATGAGGAATAGAGAGAAGGCCTGCTTGGCTGGATCACAGAGTACAGGAAGGATAGGCCTCTCCAGTGAGGCTGAAAGATGAGATGAGGCCAAGGACTTAAAAAAAAATAAACAGGGAAGTTTGTATTTTATCCAACAGGCAAAAGGAAGCTACTGGAATTGATTTTCAGATCTGCACCTAAGAACAATTAGTTTGATAGCAGTGTTGTAGGATGGGCTAGAGCAGCGGTTTTCAACCTGTGGGTTGCAACCCCTTTGGGGGTCAAACAGGGTCACTTAAGACTAAGGGAAAACACATATTTACGATGGTCTTAGGAACCGAGACACGGCTCCTCTATCCGTCTCCAGGCAGGTCCGCCCGCATGCAGATACACCCACATACGAGTATTAAAGGGCCCCGGCATTAGGAAGGTTGAGAACCAGTGGGCCTTCTCTCTATTGATGAAAGAAGACTTGAGGCAGGGAGATCAAATTAAAGGCTAGCGTAGTAATCCAGGCAAGAGATGAAGAGGGCGGGAGTTAAAATCACAGCTGTATGAGTGATGAAAAGGGATTGGGTGGAAGAGATGTCAAGAATGTAGAAATGAGATATGACAACTGATGGGATATTAGTAGAAGCAGCTCAGCCACACAGTGGATAGCATACCAGACTTGCAGTCAAGAAGACCTGAGTTCAAATCTTGCCTCAAATTCTTAGTTGTATGACTCTGGGCAAGTGGCTAACTTTTCTCAGTCTCTGTTTGCTCATCTGCAAAATGAGAATAATAATAGCATCTATTTGCCTGGGTTGTTGTAAGGATCAAAGGAGATAACAGATTCAAAGTGTTTTGCAAACCTTAAGGCATTGTAGAAATGCTACTGCTAGGATTTTTATCATTACCGAGAGGAAAGGGCTTGCTGGAGCTAGCTCTAACTGACTTCCTTTGTTAAATTTTCAGCGTGAGCATTTACACCTTCGATATCAGCTATTGCTACCAATCAGGGCTTAATTTATTGGATTAAGCATAAAAGTGTGGACATACACCCCTGGTCCCAGAGAACCCAGTTATTAAACCAACATAGAGAGAGGGAAAAATTAAGGATAATTCTGAGGCTATTAACCTGGAAGAGTAGAAGGAGGATGGTGTCTTTGACAGAGGCAGGGAAGCCCAGAAAAAGGAAAGATTTAGGGGCATTCAGTTCTGGACATCTTGAGTTTCTGAAGTCTCTTGGGACAGCCAGTTTGTCCAATAGGCAATTGGTGATTCAAGACTGAAGTTCAGGGAAGAGACTGGGGATGTATAGATCTGTGAGTCATCTGCATAGAGTAGACAGTTAAGCCCATCAGACCTGAAGAGATTACCAAGAGAAAGTATAAAAGGAAAAGAGAAGAGGCCCCAGGACAGAACTTCGGGGAAATAATATGAAGAATGGAGCAGGAAAGTAGCAGTCGGCCAGGTAGGAGGAGAAACAGAAGAGTACAGTGTCACAAAAATCCAGAAAGAAGAAAGTCTGCAGGAAGAAAAGAGAAGTACCAAGTGCTAGCATTGTGTTAAGGATTTTACAAATATTATCTCATATCGCACATTAACCCTGAGAGGTAGATGCTGTTATCCCCATTTTACAGATGAGGACATTGAGTCAGGCCCAGGTTAAGTGACTTGCCCCAAGATCTTGGGACAGAGGGTCATGCTGTAGGTTAGAGGAATCAAACACCATCAGTGGGTCACATGCACCCCCACAACACTCCACTGTAACCTGAACCAGAGTAAAATGTAGTTCCTATCTAATTTTAATATATATTAATATAAGATCATTATTTAAACATATGTGTCTGCATAAATCAATATACAGCCCACAGGGATTCTTATGTAGAGTTTAGAGATTGACACCATTGTTGTAGAACATAGGGCACTATGCCAATTTAGACCTACCTCTCTCCAAGCTAGAAATGGTTTGCGTGTAGATTAATACTATAATGTTATAAATAAATAAAACAATTTCTGGCAGTTTTAAACCTAAATCATGGAGTATATTTTTGGTATTTTTTTAACAACAGTGTCAAATGCAGCAGATAGGTTGAGAAGAATGAGGACTGTAAAAAAAGATTATGAGAAGTGTCACCTCATAAAAAGATCAGAAAGCAATGGAGAGAAAAGTAAGCTTGCAGAAAGTTTGGGATGAGGTCCATGAAGCCAAATCCTTACAAGAACATTTAAGGAAGAAACTAGAAAGGAGGAAGCAAAGATGTAAAAGACTTTTCAACAATTCTACAATGAACTCTTTTCTCCATAAGTAACGGGGATGCTACCACATCAGGGGTCTAATATAATAGACCTTTACATGCTATAAGAAGAAATAAAAATGGAATATTAGAAAGATGGAGAAACTTAAGAAAACTTGTACAGATTGATACAGCGCAAAGAAAACAGAACCAAAAGAACAACATACACAATGAAAATAATATAAAGAGGGGTGGCTAGGTGGCATAGTGAATGGAGCACTGGCCCTGGAGTCAGGAGGACCTGAGTTCAAATACAGCCTCAGACATTTAACACTTACTAGCCGTGTGACCTTGGGCAAATCACTTAACCCCAATTGCCCTGCCCTCCCCAGCAAAAAACAAAATAATAACAATAATAATATAAAGAAAAACCATACTAACAACCTCACAATTCAGATTAATATAGTGGCCAATTTTGATTGCTGATGGCTGATGCTTCCATCTTCTTTGTAAAGAAGCAGCTGAAGATGGGGATTGAATTGGTTTCTTTTGCTTAATATTTTTACTTTTTTATGAGATAGTTCTATTGTGCAGCAACCTTGGGCCTACTCCACCTCCACACCAGCTGCCTGGCCCCCTGATGAGGCAGAATCTACTCTGAGGTATACTCAGTAATTTGTGAATATCTGCCAGTATCTGCCTCAATCCCATGTAGACATTCTGTCCTCCCTTTCCAGTTCCCTTTTATATTTTGTCTTCTGTTACAATGTAAGCTCCTTCAGAGTAGGTATCATTTTTCTTGGTTTTTTTTTTCTATCTCCAGCACTTAGCACAGGGAGCAAGCTTAATAAATGCTTTGTCTGTCAATCTATCCATCCATCCATCTATTCATCTATTTATCTACCCATGCATTTATCCATCTATCTATATATCTACTTACCTATCTATATACTTAGCTACTGGGAAATCCCAGTAATATAAAAAAGCATCAAACTATTTTTAAGAAGTGTAAAGATATCAATAACTAGACCAGACCAAGTCTGCCCAGAAGAGGCAAATACTGGAGGTGACATAATTTTGAGAGGGTTTGGGACAATTCTTACAGTACCTGAAGGACTCAAAGGAACCAAATAACAAGGAAAAAAACCCCACAAACTTTATTACTACCAAAATGAAGATGATGTTGAGGGCCCTAGGGCCTAGAGGAAGGATTCCAGTATATTGGATGGGTCCCTTGGGAAGGATGATGAGGAGAACAATGAAACATTAGATCACATTTTACATAATGTGAACTTTGAGAAGGGATCATTTCATTTCAGAATATGTGATGGAGAAGCAATAAAGATATATAGAATCCTGTGGTCTAATATTCTGCAGAACAAGTCAGCCCAGGAGGGATGGGAAACTCTCAAAAATCAAAAGTTGAAAACATAGTTTTCTTCCTTCTCTTCACAGACTCATCAAAACCCCAGCTTTGGGAAATGGCATAGAAATAACCTGAGACTGACCCCTTGACATATACATGCAAACTGCACAATAGTACTAGCAGTTAACATTCATACATTGCTTTAAGATTTGTAAAGCACTTCATGTATATTTTCTCATTTGATCCTAACAACAACCCTTGGGAAGTGGGTGTTGTAATATTCATCATTTTACAGATTTGCAAGTGAGAGGTTGGATTTACCCAAAATCCCACGGCTAGTGTTTGAGTCAGGATTCAATCTCAGGTCTTCCTGATTCCAAATCTAGCACTCTACCTACTATTTACACATGCATCTAGGAATTTGGTTTA
This sequence comes from Pseudochirops corinnae, assembly GCA_028646515.1. NCBI lineage: Eukaryota > Metazoa > Chordata > Mammalia > Diprotodontia > Pseudocheiridae > Pseudochirops > Pseudochirops corinnae. Next base: position 308,529,363 of record CM053585.1, on the reverse strand, counting down.
CACTACAGAACCTCATACTTTAAGTTCCTTGGCCAGGAAACCCTGGTGACAACCCCTTCCACCTTTTCTTGCTGCCATTACCAGAGTACTTTCCTCAATTCTGCCGCAGGTTTGCATCTTGGTGATGCAGAGGATAACGTGCCAGGTCTGGAGTAAGGAAGACTCTTGAGTGGAACACCAAAAGCTTCCCATGCAAACAGAAGTCTACTTGCTTGAATAAAAGTGGTTTAGAGAATGGACCCATGGGCTCAATCCAAGCAGCCCAGATAGGCAAATACATAATTTACAGTGGTGGTAAGGGAAGTGGAGGGAGGTGGGAAGGTGGTTGTAGAAGTGAGGATGCCACCATTCTCATGGGGAGGTAGCAAGCTGTGGGTCTCCTACCCTAAAGAGTAAACAGCCAGCATGCTCTACTGGTACCCATTCTAGGTCTGGGGAACTTCACTTAAGGATTCAGTTAGACAGCATTGGTTGGTGCCACATAGTCTAGGACTGGGTAGATTTCTTTATACACACTTCTAATTCCCTTACCCTGCTATATCATTTTCAAATTTGTATATTGTCTTTTCTTTAAATAAACCATAGCAAACACATTCTTGTGATCTTATGTGTGTGGAGATAGGGTAGAATGGAAAGAGGGTAAGGAGTACTAGAAATGGCCACCATATGGTTGGAGCGGAAGATAAAGGGGGATGTATAATTCAGGTTCAGGTGTGGCACATATCTAAATTTTGAGATCCAATGCGGACCCAGGAATATACAGAGAACAAAATGTCTCAGTTACATTTTCAGAGGACATAGTCAGAGGAATTTAGTAAGAAAATAAAAAAGCCTAGGGGGTAAAGGGCAAAAGTCCTCGGAACTAGCTCCAAAAGGAAGAAATCAATTAGTCTCATTGAGCCTTAAGACTATAGAGTTGGACCCTTCATTCATCATCTCAAACACAGCTTTGGCTCTTCCTCCTCTTCAACCACCTGCCCGTCCGCTCACCCCTCCACCCCAACTTCCCAACGTACATATTCAATCAGTTGTCAAGTCCTGTGGTTCAGGCTTCAAAACGTTTGCCTGTACTGGATCATTTACCTGGGCCTGATCCCCCTTGACCTCTCTGCAATATTTGATACTTTTGATCACACTTACTTTTTAGATATTCTCTCCCTCTCTAGGTTTTCCTAAGAATACTCCTTATTATCTCTGCAACCACTCATTCTCAATCTCCTTTGTTGGTTGTACATCCATATCATGCCCACTAACTATGTATATCCCCAAAGGGTCTGTCCTGGGCACTCTTCTCTTTTCACTTTATGCAGTATTTCCTCACTTAGAGATCTGATCAGCTCCCATGGATTCAATTACACAGATAATTTCCAGAGTGTCTTTCTTCTGAGCTATATTCTAGTATCTATAACAGCCTCTTGGACATCTAAAGCTAAACGCCTATAGGTGTCTTAAACTTAACAGGTCCAATAAAGAAATTCTATTTCCCCCCAAGACCCTCCTCCTCTTCTGAACTTCCCTGTTATTGTTGAGGATGGCATCATTCTACCAGACACCTAGGTCCACAACCTTGGTGTCATTAGCAATTCCTCATTCTTAATCACTCCGCATATCCAAACCATTACCAAATATTGTCATTTCTATAGGAGTAGGAACAAAAATATAAACCCATGCCCTGTGAACTGGGGGTACATTTTTCTTTGTTGCCTTGTTCCCCAGGTAGAGTGGACTCAAAGTGGTTGCTATGAAATATTTACCCTACCAAGTTCACCTCTGAATGAGGCATAGATGGTAGACAAAGTCATTCTCTTGCTTGCAGAAACCAGCATCTCAATACTGATCCACAAGCAGGTCACTCAGGGCTTTGCTTCTCCCTGAGCTCCGCTGTGGCAAACTCTAGCAGTGCCAGGCACATAGAAAGCACTCAAGAAATGCTTGTTGACTGATTGAATATGGTAATTAGTCTTGCTGTCTCTCTCTTCTTCAATCTTTGCACAGATACCAAAATAATCATCCTTAGGCACAGATTTGACTGTGACTTCCCTGATCGAAAACTGGCAACGTCTTCCTACTGGCTCTAAGAAGGCTTTTAAGCCCTTCATAATCTGTCTCTAATTCTCTCCAAGATTGTTTCACTTGACTTCCCTACATTCACTCTATGTTCCAGCCAAAGAGGATTTACTTGCTCTTCCCTAAAGTGGACATCCTCCCTCTGTGCATTTGCACAGGCTCTCCGTCATGCCTAGAAAGCATTCTCTCCCTCCTCATCTCTGCCTTTCCGATCTTCATCTTCTTTTAAGGTTTAGCTCAGGTGTCCCCAGTTGCATAAGGTCCTTACTAATCTCCTTCCATCTAGAAATTAGAACTTTCACCTACCTCAAATCTTTATAAGGCTCTTTGTCTGACCTCTCTTTTGCTCTCCCACCCTCCTCATACTCTTTTAAACTTGTCTGTATTCATATTATAGCCTTCCTATAGAATGTAATCTCTAGGAATTCAAGGATTGTTTTGTTTTTTCTTTGTATAGCAATGTTTGTGAGGAGATGCTTTTTTGAAACGAAAAGAGCTTTTGCGAGGCTGCTGCAGAAGAGGGAGTATTAGGATTTTTACTCCTACTCCCTCTCCCTCTGGCTACCAACCTTGGAGTGTGCCTATATTGGTCCTTTACAGCTTCTCTCTTTCTCCTCAGCTGGACATGAATTACCCCCTCCTCACTGTCCTTGAGCCTGTGTGATATAAAGCAAAGCAGGATATCAAATGACCCAAAGAAGCAGTTTAGCCAGCTCTCCCAGACAGAAACTGTTTCTGACTTGTCTCTTTGCCTAGGGGCAAAGCTAGATTCATGATTTTACCTAATATTGGGAATTTGTGAAATATAGATCAGTAAGATTCTCTTTCACTTGGTTCTAGAGCCCCAGCCAGGACAAACCCCATCAGCTTCCAACAGATAGTCTATATTCTCTATCTCTATCTCTCTCGTAATATCATGCTGGTCATTAACCATTTATCACATAGCATTCCTAGTAATTAAATATCTACAAATCAGAAATTGAGGTGATTTGCAATTATGATTGACTATATGCTTTTAACCTGGATTTTCACTTATCTGCAATGGCCTCTTGGACATCTAAAACTAAACATCCTAAAAGTGTCTTAAACTTAACAGGTCCAATAAAGAAATTCTATTTTCCCCCCAAGACCCTCCTCCTCTTCTGAACTTCCCTGTTATTGTTGAGGATGGCATCATTCTATCAGACACCTAGGTCCACAATCTTGGTATCATGATCAATTCCTCACTCTCAATAATTCCATATATCCAAACCATTACCAAATTTTGCCATTTCTACAGGAGCAGGAATTACAGAACAGAAATCTAAACAAATTTTAAAGAACAGGTAACCTTTGGACTCAACGTAAGTTTTCTCAGACAAGAACAGGGGAAGAAGGAGGAACTCGTAAAAGTCACCATCTGGAATAAGTTCTCCTAAACAAACAGTTCATCAACAATGGGCATGCCCCAGTATTTTCCTAATGATCAACCTCAGGCCATTTATTCAACCATGGCAATGTTCTCAAATGCCAGTCGGGCTTTATCTCTATATCCCTCCAGTCTGTCTGTCTCTGTTTCTGTTTCTGTCTCCAAACTTGCACACCTGGGTCTCAGCTCCCTCCTTCTCCCAGTGCTTATCCTAGTGTGGTATAGAAACCACTGCCAAATCTTCAAAATCAGAGTCTGAGTCGGAGATCAGAAAAGGTTTTTATTCTTTCTCATGAGAAAGGGCACAGCCCTCTTCACTCAAGGAATGTCAGTCAGGGAGTGCAAATTGGGAAAACTCTCAGGCTTCTGTTATCCTAATCCTAAACGGGCCCACTCCCCTGTCCCCTGTCCTGTCTCACCATTGGTCCCTTAGGTGGACTCACAATCTCAAATTAATCCACACAAAGCAATCTCAATCCTTCATTACCATAATTATTCATGAATTAGAATCCTATCAGAAGACAATGTTTTCCAATCCCTCATTATGCACCAAATCTGGAGACAGCCAATGAGAGTTGACAATCCTTTATTATCATAATTGTTCATTTGACCTTTCTACCCAATCAGAAGGAAACATTCTTCAATCCCTTACTTGTGCATATCTGCACACCAAATTTGGGGGCGAGGACAACCAATGAGAAGAAGGCTGGTGCTATTTCTTTTAAATTTCATTACCTCGGTCTGGGGCCTGTGGAAACTTAACCCTTTGCTATCTCTCACATCCTTTATCTTGAAAAAAATTCTCCAAAGCAAGGGGATGGTAACATTGTGTTTGTGGATTAAAATAATATGAAGATTTATAATGTAGCCAGTAAATTTCATCCCCACTGTATACCTCCTTTGCAGAGGGAATAAAAAGAGGCTACAGTTGTATCCCCAGTGTCCAGCATGTCTTACACTTAGTGGAAACTTGACGACTATTATGTTGAATTGAAGTTATAGCCCATTTTCTGTGTCAAATGCCCCTAATAAAAGCAGTTGAACAAAAGTATCTGGCTCATGGCCAAACTGAAAAAGGACATTTCTTAGATTGCATTCACCCAGGGCTTACAGTAAGGAAGGAGACAAGCATTTATTAAACACTGTGTGTCAGATGTGGAGCAGCTAGGTGGTACACTGGATAGAGGGCCAGGTCTGTAGTTATGTAAACTTGTCTTCCCAAGTTCAAATTCAGCTTCAAACACATAGTAGCTGTGTGACCCTGGGCAAGTCACTCACCTCTGTTCACCCCATTTTACTCATCTGTAAAATGAGCTGGAGATGGAAATGGCAAACCACTCCAGTATCTTTACCAAGAAAATCTCAAATGGGGTCACAAAGAGTTAGACATAACTGAACACTAGTAACAACAATGTATCATATACTATGTTAAACACTGGGAATATAAGTAAAAAGAAAGACCGTACATGAACATGCAGAGAAAAAAAATTCATGAAAACGAGTTTGACTCAGTATATTTATATTAAAGTGGCCAACAATCTTCCAGTAGAAACAGCTCAAACCTACTATGAACTCAAAGGATTCCTCAGCTGCTTTAAAGTCTCTGCCCTCAGGGAATCAACATTCTAATGAGGAAGACAACACGTAAAAGAAAACTGAAAAGGGGTGAGGGATGAGGGAAGACAGAGACAAAGGTACTTAGCTAGGAAGAATGATAGAGAAATCCAGAGGAGGGCAGTGTGGTGGAAAATGGAGAGATAGATGGCCTGGCCACCTTTCTTAAAGGGAGGCTCTGGTAGGAGCTTTCCACCTTCCAATCAGAGGGATTGTCCCAAGGGGCAGAGAGTACTTCCAAGGTATGAACTAGAGGGAAGAAGTGACCTTCCAGAATAAAGAGGTTTCTGATGAATGGTAGAGAAGGCTAAGGTTTGAATCCCCTATCTAATATTTATTAGCTGTGACTATAGGCAATTCACTTAACCTTTCTGTACTTTAGGTGCCTCATTTTCCAAATGGGATAATATCTTCTACCATATTCCTCACAGGATTGAGATTTTAAAGAAGCACACTCTTTAAAGGTTATCCATTAATCTTATTGCCCCACTTCTCCACTTCTCTCTACACGGATATACATAGAACCCAAACTTATAAGTTCCATGTCACAACCACTAGTCCCCAACAGCAACTGTGAACAAAGGTGTTGAGTGAACCATTCCATGAACTTGTGGTGGCCTGAAGTCACCAGGGGAGCTTTGGATTGGAACAATCAGGCCCTCTGTGCCTATAAACCTGGTGAACTTCAGAGAGGTTCTTCCAGGGATGTGGTCTCCTGGTCTTTTCATTTATGAAAACCCCAAAGCATTTCCAAATCACATTGAATAAACAACTTGGTTCCAACCTCCATGAGTGGACTCATTATGCCCCAAAGCATATGAACGATGTGGTGGGGAGAATAAACGTCCATGAAAACAAGCTTGACTCAGTATATTTATATTAAAGTGGCCAACAAGCTTCCAGCAGAAACAGCTAAAACCTACTATGAACTCAAAGGACTCCTCAGCCGGCTAACAGGCAGATGCTTCCCACAAATCTGCTGAAACCTACATCTGATTAGGGAAACACAAGGGTAGAGAAGCAAGGGAAAATGGAGTAATCAAATCTGAGTCAAGAAGTCTAAGCTTTAGTCCCGATGCTATCACTGACTCACTGAATAACTTTGGACAAGTCCCAGGCAGATTTGATTTTCTAAGTACCACTGAGACTCGGTATGATGTGATTCATGACAGAAATATGGACTCTGGATACATGTGAGTAAATTTAAGTAAATCTAGGAACCTTCATGAGGTGAGAATCATGGTGGAAAGCATTTGGGTAAGATTCTAAGAAGAAAGAAACAGAAGCAATATTGTGGGTATGGATTCCAGATCACCTGAACAGAATGATAAGTTTGAGGAAGAGTTCAGAAAAGAGATCATAGACTTGTTGTGAAGGCATGGTACTTTTTAAAGTCTTGGACATAGTTACATCATCATCCAGAACTCTAAATATCTTGCTCAGCCACCATCTTTTTCATCAACTGTTTACTTCCTAAATCTACTTTCTCTTCGGAAGCCCTTATCCTCCATCAGTAACAGTGATGAGAATATCATTTGTTCCCCTAAGAACTTTAGTTTTGTTCTATAATTCTGAGGAATACTCTCTACCTTCTGGTGGTATGATTTATCCTTTCATGCATCATCAAGAGTGGATGGTTACTGTCTGGTGTGATAAGTCCTTATACATCATTTGTCACATCCTAGACACATGTCTCAGGAAGATGATAGACTTCCCTGATCTTTATGTCAGCGTACAGTATGCTTCTGGTCAATTAAATTCACTTTGACTTTTTCCTATATCCCTCAAAGCCAATCAGTTTCTGTGATTTGTTGATTCTACTTCGATAGCATCTCTTGATTCATCCTGTCTACTCATATGTCCACCACCCTCGTTAGGCCCTCATCACCTCCTGGTGATACAATAGACTCCACGTGGTTTCTCAGCTTTCAGGCTCTACTCCTCCAATCCATCCTGCATGTCACTGCCAAATTAATATATGTGATTAATATTTCTTTGCTACTGAGGAGATTTATAGAAGTTATTTGTGAAAAACATAAATTCCTTTCATATGGCTCAAGTCCCCAGTAATGGTGCAGGGAGAATAATTTCTGATTCCCCATCCCCCCAACTCTTACTCCCACAGGCCATTCATTCTACTGAGGCCTCCCATTTTTTGTAATTAAAAGTATACATAAATCACAAGGAAGTTATGATTATTCAGAATTTTATACTGAGCAAGCCAACTTTTGAGGTTCTGCAAAAATCAGGAATAATGAATAACCTAAAGAACAGAGAAATTTTGGCATAAATGCCCACTGTCTGCAGGTAGAGGGGAAGAGAATGAGGAGTTAAAACACCTCACTCTCTCTTCACATCCCTTCTCAAGGTTTTGAACAGGTGGAGACAGGGATGTAGGAGAGAGTTTAAGCTGTTTGAACATCTCCAGTCTTAGTCTTGCATTCTCAAATGCCTGCTGGAGCATCTATTTCTCTCTCCTTCTAACTGTCAGTCTACAATGCACCATCACACTGCTGGCACAACAATCTACTTTTTCTCAGTCCTTGAAAAACACTGACAATCCTTTATTCCTCCTTGAAATCTTTTTGACTATCCCATCCTGGGAAAATACAATGCTGGACATTTCCCATAAGTCTATTTTAGTCCTTGGAAATCTTTCTCTGCCCACAGAGGGTTTAGGGTCTCTTAGACCCTCGTAGTTCTTAGAAGATAATTTCCTATCACCTAGGATGGAGGGAGGCTAAAAGGGAAAGGAAATTATGAAAGTAGGAAGAAAGTCTTAACTGGGGGCCAGCCAGGGCCAACCTTCAGCAAAACAGAGTCACAAAATTTCTCTTTATTGACATCAGCCTCCCCTTTCTGTGCCAACTTCTCCCCCTCAGGTTCCCCTTCCCACCTCATCTAGGATCCTTCTTGTACTCTGTCCCATTCTACTTGCTCTCCAGAAAGATTTCTAGATAAATCATTTTCCTTTCTGGGTGACCTGTCATTGTCTTCTCTCCTCATTTATTAGGGCAGCATTTATAAGGAACTAAGGGAAAATGCAAGAGAAAAAACCAATACAATCCCTGCCCTCAAGAAGTTCTTATGTCTACCTACCTATAGTACAAAGCATAGGAGAGGTTAAACAGAAAGACCTCATCCATTGGGGTGGAGAACTCATTTCCAGTTGGGAGAAGTAGGGAAATCAGTGAAAGTTTCAGGGATAAAATTGCATCTGAATTAAACCTTTACAAAAGAGATTTTCATTTTAAGCTTCTCTAAGAGATGCTTAGTTAATATTCATTGAATTGTAAGGCTTTGCTCTTAACAGAACTTCAAGTAATGAAGGGAAGCATAGTATCATATAGATTTAGAGTTGAAAGGCATCTTAAAGGTCATGATCTCCAACCCCCTCATTGTACAGATGAACACAGAACCCAAAGAAATGAAATGACTTGCTCCAAGATATACACGACTATTAAGATTTGAACATAGGTTTCCCTGCCTCCAAGGCCTGGATTCTTTCTAGTATCCAGTGTGGCAGGGAGATATTTTGAGGGATAAGAGCTTTCCTGAGATAAGGTCCTTGTGTTCAAAAGTTCAGAGTCTAGTAGGGACTTATTCAATAAAATCAAGTGAAATATTGTATGATAAAGACAAATATTGTATGATAAAGACAAATTTTGTATGATAAAGACCCAGAGGAGAGTCTCTAGGGAGGGGAGGAGGCTGGGAGCCACAGCACTGTCAGAAGGAAGGATGGCATAGACTGGAGAGATGAACAGACCCAGAAAGAAGCAACTGAAAGTAGAACTCAATCAGCCTAGGTAACTCTAAATCACTTTGTGAAAATGTTGCTGTTCGTACTTCATTTTCAAAGAGAACCAATGATATCACAAGGTTGGGATCAGGATATAATATGTTAGGCCATGGCTGATCAGTCCAATATGAGCTCAGAAGGCTCTACCACAGGTTGGGTACAAGTGGTCCATTAGAACATTTGGGATGGAGATGTTTCTAGATATGAGCAGCTCACATTTCATTTGTGCTAATGCAATTCTGCTTTGCTCATAAAGCACACAGCCTCCTTTGATGAGGGTAGGCCATGCTGGTTGGTCCTGTGGCAGCGTCTCCCAGGTTTCACAATCAATTCCAGAGTTCTTCAGAGAGACCTTGAGAATGCCCTTGTACCACTTTTTAAAAAAAATTTATTTATTTACTTTTAGTTTACAACATTCAGTTCCACAAGCTGTTGAGTTACAAATTGTCTCCCCCTCCCTCACCTGCAATCCCATCCTTGCACCATTTCTTAAGACCAGTGAGTGAGCACTTGCCTTGTGTGAGTTCTCTGCAAAATAATCTTTTAGGGAAACATGTATTTGGCATTCTGGCTACGTGGTAGCCATCAAAGCTGGGCTCTTTGCAGTAGAGTTTCTGAATGCTTGGCAGTTCAGATCAAGAGAGGACTTCAGTGTCTGGTACCTTATCTTGCCAGGTAATTCTCAGAATCTTCCTAAGACAATTCAAGTGGAAGTGATTCCATTTTCTGGCATGGTGCTAATATACTGCCAGGTTTCCCAGACATATAACAATGAGGCCGGCACAACATCTTGGTAGACTTTTAGTTTGGAATGCAGCCCCTCCCATACTTCCTTTAGGAACCTCCCAAACAATAAGCCAGCTCTGGCAACATGTGCATCAACCTCATTATCTATGTGTAGGTCCCTGGAAGGCATCCTATCAAAGTAAGTGAACTTATCTACAGCATTCAAAATTTCTGCATTTACTGTTACCCACGGTTCCACATACAGGTGCTGCAGCGCTGGCTGGTAGAGGATCTCTGTTTTCTTGGTGTTGATTGTCAGTCCAAAATTAGCAGAAGTGTCAGGGAATCCATAATATTCTGTTGCATCTCAGTCTCACAGAGTGCATTGAGTGTACAATCATCTGTGAACAAAAACTTGTAAACCAACTCTTCCCCCACTTTGGTCTTGGCTTGTAACCTTTTCAAGGTATAAACCCTATCTGAAAGCCATTCATCTTTCCCACCTCCTGGTTGCTCTCACTGCCACACTGCTGCTGCATAAAACCACTTATCTCTGGAAATCAAATGCCAAGTCCTCAGTGCAAAGTGAAATATGGTGATGTGCTTTTTGTAACAGTTACAACCGCATTCCAAGCTGTGGTTGTTCATATTAAGCTTCATGGGGGTAAGTCTTTGGGTCAGCGAGTTGTGAAGGATGTGGTATTGTGGAATAGGGTAGAGGGGAAAGGGTGCTCAGCTAAAGACAGATTTTAGACCTTATTGCTCTAGATTCAATTACCTCATGAGTGGAACTCCCAAAGAAGATCTATCTTCTTTCCAATTGGCCTGTACCCAAACTGTCCTAGAACCTAACAGGTCACCATTCTGCTAAGAAATTCAAGCTAAGAAAAAGGTTTAATAATGCCTACAGCCCTGCTAATAGTGTCTTATCCCTTTTGTTTAAGGGATCATCAGTCTTCCTGTACTCTGTTCCCCAAGGTGGGATCCGCATTCAGTCCTGGAGAGAGGGAGTCTCTTAGAGCATTTTATGTCCTGACAGGAGGGAATGGGTCTGGGACAGCATCAGGGCCCTGGGTCTGAGAGAGGGATCAAAAGGGAAGAAAAATAAAGAAGATACCTCTTCCTGACTCTCCTCAGCCTCAGCCTCACTGAACCCCCAAAACGGACTATTGGAAACTCACTTCAAAGAAAAAAAAAAGCCTCTGCCTTGCCATATAGCATGGTAGTAAGGGACTTGCAATTGGAGCTGAAGAATCAAGGTCTGAAACTTGGCACTGTCACTTATTAACTGGACAAGCTGTGTAACCACTTTGCAGAAGTTTCCTTCTCTGTAAACTGATCCAAGTTTAGCTTGGAAAAGAGAAGACATGGAGACAGTTATCATTAATTTATCCACTCATTTATCTAACAAGCATTTAGTAAGCACCTACGACATACCAGGCTCTGCACTAGGTGCTGGAAAAGGAAAGAATCTCTGTCTTTAGGAAGCTTACATTCTCTTGGGGGAAAAATAAGGACTCAGATAAATCTTTGTTCAGTTAAGTCATGTCTGACTTTTTGTGACCCCATTTGGAGTTTTCTTGGCAAAGATACTGGAGTGATTTGCCATTTCCTTCTCCAGTTCATTTTACAGATGAGGGAACTGAGGCAGATAGGGTTAAGCAACTTGCCTAGGGTCATACAACTAGCAAGTATCTGGGACCAGATTTGAATTCAGGAAGATGAATCATCTTGACTCCAGATCTGACATTCTAACCACTGCAGCACCTAGCTGCCCAGATAAATTTACATGACTACAAAGTTCTGTTTGGTTTCAAAGGACAGAACCAGGAGCAAAAAAAGAGAAGCTGCACAGCAGCAAGGTTAGGCTAGCAGAAAAAAAATGTCCTAATAATTAGGGGGGTTTCCTTGGTGGGGTTTGCTCTAACTGGAGTTCTCCAAAGCAGAATCTTGACGACTATTTGCCAATGGGTTGTAGTGGAGATTTCATATTGGGTATAGATTGGACTTTGCACATGGAAGTCTTCTGACTCCAAGATTGAGTGATCCTGTGATTTAGTAGGGAGATGATCTCTCAGGTACTCTCCAGTTTGAAACCCTATGATCCTATCACCTTTATCATTAAGATGGCTACTTAATCATATAAGGGGAATATAGGAAATTCAGATTTATAATGGAATGACCTAAGGAATGACTATTTCAAAAAAAGATAAGAGCTAGACGAAACCCTAGAAACTATTTAATCTATCCCTGTCATTCTAAAAAAAGAGGCCTGAAGAATGTATATAGAGAGCCTATATCAGATTGCACGCCATCTTGGGGAGGGGAGAGGAGAGGGAGGTGGAGAAAATTCAAAACTCAAAAACCTTATGGAAGTGAATGTCAAAAACCAAAAATTATTTTTTTTTAAAAGAGGCCCGGAGAAATTGGGCAAGGCCCTGGAGTAAGTGGCAGAGCCAGGTCTTATCTCCAAATTTAGGGTTGTTTATGCTCTACCACACTGTCTCTGTCCTGTCTCTTGTTCCCTGAAGTCAAGCAGATGATTCCAAAGCAGTGACCACTGGGAGCAGCCTGTCCAGGAAAATCTTCGTAAATCAAAGGAAGGAGGTCCACTGATTGAGAAGTAGAAGACAAAGAGTCACCAACGGGCTGCATTAAAGAATAGGCCTATTGGTCCAAGAACATCCTTTAGGGATGGGAAGGTCAGCCTGAATTAGAGATAAGGCTTGACCATCATCTAATTATTTTTAAGAAATGAAGTTGTATTACCTGCAAGTATATACAGTAATCGCAGGAGGCTAACTTGTCTTGGCAAGTATAGGTCCTTGGGAGGTCTGCTTTAACGAGCAGATAAGAATGACCTGTAATTAGTATATCCATTTTTTGTTTGTAAATGAGTGGTTCTTTAATTCTTAAAATGTTTACTCCCTGGAGTAGATTAAACAACTACCCTGAAATATTGTTTAGGTTGCTATTTCTTAGTTAACCTTTCTTTCCTACATAGAACCAAGTAAACCAGCTCAGTCTCATCTGAATTGTCATGAATTCTGAATTACTAGGGTCCAAATAAATGAGATTTTACTCTTTAAAGTTCTCCCACCCAGGCTGGGCTCCTTCCACAGAGTCAACTTTAAGAACTGCTCAGAACAATTCTCCTTTGGTAGAGGAGCCAGAGTTAAGGAAAGAGGCCCAGTTCTCAAGCAGAGCAGGAAAAACTTTCTGAAATGGATCACAAAGTGATTCTCACAATCTCCTCAGATCCCTGGGTCCCCTTTCTTTTCTTCTCACTGGGGTGGGACCCCCAGTGAAGAATGAGAAGCAAAAAGCTGTCTTTGGAACTTCAAGAGAATATTCCACAAAAAGCAGACATTTCCCATCTGCTTTGCCCCCTAATTACAGGAGCAGAGAAGAGCTTAATTACAGAAGAACACAGCAAGAAAAAAGTGGCTGGGAGGCCTCCCATGTGTATCTCTGTGTTTCTTTCTCCCATTCTTCCACCTTTTCCCCCTCCGACTCCTTCAAACCACCCTAGTTGCACAAAGAAATGATTCCTCAACAGCTAGTCATGCTGAACAGATTCCATATCATTCCTCTGACTACAGCCAAACTTTTCCCAACAAACACTCCACTGCTTCAGATTTTGTCAGAATAGCGAACCCAAGATCTCAGACTTGAGAAACATAAAATGTCAGAACACCTTAGATATTTGATCTGTTATAAATGGGGAAACTGAGACCCAGGCCAAGGAGGTAAGTTTGACTTTATAGTTAAAATAGACTTCTCTTGTCTTTACCTGGAAAGAATAAATGGAGAATGTTATCCCATCCTGTGTCACCACAAAACTGTTGAACTTCTGGAATGATTTCAGAAAAAGATTCATAGGCTGAAATTTGGGTCCCTTACTCTTATTATATGACCATAGTCAAATAAATTCTCCTTTCTGTCTCTCTGGGACTATTTTCTTTTCTGTAAAATGGGGATAATAATTCCTGCCTTCACTCTCTCCAAAAGATCTTGTGAGGATCACATGAGATAATGTATGTGAAAGTACTTTGAAAACCAAGCATTCAACTCAATGAGTCTCCTGTGTGAAAGTCTTTGTATGGCTTGGATTCCTGAAACACTACAAACCAAAGAAATAAAAATGAGAATCACCCAGAGGGCAGTGGAGAGGTTATAAAGAAGCCTTTCCACCTTATAAATAAGGAATTATGAAAGAAAAATGTAATAAGTGATGTCTTCAAAGAAATATGTGAGTGAAAAGAGATGACCTGGTCACGTGGAGAGATCAAGGAATAACCAATAAAGAGTCCATTGGCTCTACTGGTATCTCAATGTCAAAAGAAAAGTGAGGAAAGTGTCCAACACAATGAAGAGACTCCAAGCGTCGAACTTATGGTAAGACATGGACAAGAGTGGCATGAGATGGACAGGAATGGTGCAGTTTGTATCTATCTCAATGGAGAGAAAATCAGCATGAATGAGCTCACAGTCATTAGAGCATTTGAATATTGAAAGAGTAAGTCACTGTACTAAAGGATATACAAAAACAAACCAACACAAAAACAAAGCCAGTTCTTAACCTCAGAGAGCTTACTCTACCGCTACAGTTCTTGTACACACATAAGCTACTATCAACATCTGAGTTGCAGAGAATAAGCCTGACTTTTTAGCTCTTCAGAGTCCTTAAGTGCACAGCAGGGTTATTTATCCTGAGCACCATAAAGGAAATGATTTTGAAGAGATTAAATGTGAAAACATCTATCACTGGTGAGTAAAGAAACCCAAGTTCCTTCCCTGTGCCCTTTCAGGTGCCAAGCACTATAGAATGAATGCCCCTAAGTAGAAGTGATGACTTCTAGTACTTGGTGCCTCAAACCTAGCTGCCAGCCATAGTGCCAGTGACGTAGGTGAGCAGGTGGACAGGACTTTCACTGATGAGAAGATCACCTCTCAAGAAAGCCCTTGAAATAAAAAGGAGAAAAAAAAAAGTTGTTGACATTAGAGGAAAAAGCAGGTTTCCTGTTTGAACTTGGGCAGGTACTGGAAGATATGAGTAACGTCAAATCTTGGTCTGCTCATAAGGCTGCCTGCGGTGAGGGTCTTCTCACACTCACTGTGTAGCTTGCCTTTGAATTGTTTGCAAGATACTTCGCAGACGAGACTCTGCCCGATTCTTATCATCAGTACAAGGCCTGTTATGAAATACACACATTTGTGAACAGGTTAGGAAAGATCAAAACCATCAGATCTGGGAGGTGTTCATGCTGTAAAATGTGGTAGATACTGGAGAGATAAGGTGAAAACATCAGATGGTTAGGGGTTATCAGGTTTGAGTAGAGGCCCCTTTCTTTTCTACCCCCATAGGTCTTTGGCCCTCTCTCCCGTAAGGGTGCCGTTTCATGGTTGCTTGAGACTTTCCATTGTTATGGTTTGCTGGAACAGAAACCATGCTGGGAAACCAACACCTATTTCCCCTTTTGTTAGAGAACCACACTTTGCCCATTCCAACAGGATCTCTCCAACATTTGCAAGAACTGGGTCAATGTGAATTATAGGATCTCAAAGCCAGGGAAAGACAGAAATCTTCTTTGAGTTGGTGAACATAGGTTTCTTTATTCACCTTTGACAGATCTGTTTTCACATTTAGTCTCTTCAAAATCATCTCCTTTATGGTGCTCAGGTGGTTTGGAGATAAAAAGAGAATTCAGGAATTCTGACACTTAAGTGAGTACTAATCTTTGAAACTCAGTGGGAAGCTAAAAAGGGAGCCTCTTAAAAATCTCCCACCAATAGTCTCACTTGCCAAAAAACCAACAGACATTTATCGAACACCTATTCCAGCCCCTCCACAAAAAACTTGCTGAAACAAGAGCAAGATACAATCTTGAAAAAAAAAAATGACATAGTTCCTCACTCCAAGAAACTTACAGTATAGACAGGGAGACAGGACATATATTGGAAAGATAAATTATGATACAAGCCAATTTAAGCTTTGGTTTAGAAGAAACAGAGATCATTTTGGTAATCATGGTCAGATAAAATTTCAAAGAGATGGTGGGACTGGAATTGGGTGATATAGGAGTGTTGATGGGAGGCAGGAGAAGATTGAGTAAGTAGATAGGAGATGAAGGTGGGGTAAGGGAGAAGGGCCATTTCAAGCAGGGAGGAAAGAAAAGTCTTAACAAAGGCTTAGGAAAAGGCAAATGGGGGACGATGGGAAAGGAGGTATTGCATGGGGAAAGAATATCACTCTTCCACTCAAAAACCTCCAGTGGTTCTCCATTGCCTAGCAAACAAAAAATGTTCTGAACTCTGGCATTCAACACCTCCCAATCTGGTTCTAGGCTATCTTTCCATTCTTATCTCATATTATTCTCCTTCACAAATTCTATGCCCCAGTCACACTGGATTGTAATCAGTCTCTCATTCTTGTTTCTGCCCTCTTTGGTCCCCATGCCTTTGCTTACAACATCCACCATGCATAGGATGGCTTGCTCCATCCACCACCATCAATAACTTTTAGTCTTCTCAATCTGGAGAAGTCCTTTCTCCCTCCTCAGATTTCTCCTAGCGTTTTGCTCGAACACCTCTCTTTTCTGTCATGTCATTCTCTCTTCTGTCATCAGTGTATATTCTTCTCTCCAGTGAACCTATGAAGACAATCTGTGTCTTAACTATCTTTATCCCCTACCACCTAGAGGAGGCCTTGTTAGGTGCTTAATAATAAGTATTTAATTTAATTCAGTTCAATGTAACCATTTAGAAATGTGGTTTTTTTTAAGAAGGTAAATAGGGACAAGTTTCCATTCCCCATTCACCTGATGCTTCAGCTGGTTCTGCTGCCCTGACAAAATGGGGTCATTGCTGAGATTCGTGGTTCCTGTCTTTCACCAACCTTATATTGGGTAGTTGCCCCCACTCTTGTCTCCATATGAAATCAGCAAGTCTATTCATCAAAAGCTCTTCCCAGACCCCCAGACCCTTCCCCAATCCCATCCAGATGTGCCAGGCTCCCAAACATGCTCTTTTCTTGTTTTTGAACTCCCAGCTCATTTCACATCCCCACACACAATATTATGGTACTTCTGTATACACTCAAGATTGGGGCTGTAATTTACAAGGGTTCTCTAACACAAACCATATTTCCAATCGCCCTCCTTGGAGAAATACCCCCAGAATTCTGCAAGATGCCATGTGTTAGATCCATATCGCCTGCGGTTTCACATTACAACTGAGAATGCCAGCTCATGTTTAGTGCCTGACAAAAGCAGCTGTCATTGCTTTGAAACTCAAAAGCGGCTACTTTGACAATATATGGCCAAGCTCCCCTCTCCTTCCCTCTCCTGAGCACGGCACCTTTAGGGGGAAAGCAGGACAATTTCCCAATGAAACCAATCCTATACAATCCATATGGATAAAATTGTAGCCCTCATCCTTCTGAAAGCATACACACTTTTTTTGGAGTCCAAAAAAGAGCAGGTTAGTTTCTTGTCAGCTGAGATGGCCAGGAGAAGAGAAAAAACAGTTCCCTTGTCATAGGTGCCTAAGTGCTAGGCTCGTGAGTTACTGTGGATAATCCATCAGCTGGTCAACACCAACAAGTATGGATTCCTTACTATATGCTTAGGACTGTTCTAGGACATTCATCTCTTCCCTGAACTATGAATTCTATACAAAATTGTGAGATCTACCATGGCAGAAGCTGTCTTATTATCTTTATTAAGCATCAACTATATTTCAGGTAATGTGGTAAATCCTGGGATCTTGAGGAGTTTACATTCGATCGAGAAAGAGAATGCATGCATATGTTTATATACAAACTATACAAAATAAATACTAGGTAATTTGGAGAGGGTGGGGGAGAGGCACTGGAAAAAGAAAGGCTCTAAACAAAAGTTAATGCTTGAGCTGATCTTTGAAAGAAACAAGAGATTCTAAGATAGATAAGGCATTTCTTAATCCCTAATATATACACCAAATGTTACTGGAAGCACAAGGGTTACAAACATAAGCAAGGAAAACAGTCCCTGCCCTCAAGTCACTTACATTCTGAGAGTGGAAGAGCTCATGTAAGAGGGAGCTGGAATGGAATTGAGGGTAGCCATATTGGGGCAAGGCAGCTCTTGATCAAGCTTTTTCTTTGATAAAGAGGAAACTGAGAAGTCCTGAGAGTTGGGTTATGAGTGAAGCGAGTCAAGGCTGGGCTCCTCTTGAACTAGCCATCCAGGCAGGCAGGCAGAAAACACGAGAGTGGGGCTTCAGGTGTCTCCTGGGTGAAAAGGTATTTGTCTAGGAAGAGGTAGAGAGGAAAACAACAGTTGATTTCATTCAGTCATGTCTGACTCTTTGTGACCCCATTTGGGGTTTTCTTGGCAAAGACACTGAAGTGGTTTGCCATTTCCTTCTCCAGCTCATTTTATAGACGAGGACACTGAGACAAACAAAGTTAAGTAACTTGCCTGGGATCACACAGCTAGTAAGTATCTGAGGCCAGACTTGAACTCAGGTCTTCCTAACCCCAGGCCCAGCACTCTATCCACTACACCACCTAGCTGCCCCTCAGAGGAGACATCTGGAGATTCAAGTAATGAGTGAAATAAGATGTGGCTGAGGTCCCTCCAGAAACTGGTGGCAGAGGTAGAAGTGAGGAGGGAGTACGTTCCAGATTTTTGCTTTTATGTGTGAATACATATGTGATATATATGCATAATCACATAAACATGCATGTGTAGTACATGTGTACGGTGATTGTGTGTTTATATTGTTTTTCTTAGATACCAAATCCTTATTTAGAAATTTGATAGATTTTTTTCCCCATTCAATCACTTTTCTTCTTAAACTAGATACATTCATTTTATTTGTGCAGAAGCTTTTCAATTTCATGCAATTAGAATTATTTACCTTTGATTAGTGCCTCTACCTCTTGTTTGCTTAAGAATGCATCTCCTACCCATATCTGTGAGAAGTATATGATCTGCCTCTCTTCTAAATTTTTATGGTAGATCTTTAATATGTATTCAGGTATCTATACCAAATTTATTGTGGAAGATGGTATAAGATGTTGGTCTGATTTCTTTCCATTTAATTGCTTTTCATTTTCCCCAGCAATTCTAATAAAATAAGAGTTCTTTCCTTAGTAATTTGTGTTTTCAGGTTTATAAAAACCTAGATTTTTAAGTTCTATTGTTTCTGATCCTCCCTTGTCTAATCAGCTGTTGACCTAGTTCTCTATTTTTTAACCAATACCAAGTGTCTTTAATGCCTCTTGCTTTATAATATAGTTTGCAGACTGAAAATACTATTCCTCCTATTCTCATCATCTTTCATTATTTCCTTT
>CM053585.1:308486431-308510306 GCA_028646515.1 Pseudochirops corinnae | reverse complement strand
GTATTACATTAGATTGTGTTATGTTATGTTGTGTTATATCATGTCATGATATGATATGATATGACTTTTATATTATATTATCATGGCTCAGTCATAAGCACCAAATATTCCTTCATCTATTTAAAGAGCACTCAAAGATCTCAAAACATATGCCTCAGCTTCAGCAAAATCAAGAAGTAAGTGTTTTGTCTTCACTTCTATTCCTCCACTAGACCCAAATCTCAACACACATCCCTGCAATATTTTTATTCAAAAAAAAAGAATTTTCAAAAATGTAACAGGATGCTTGATTAGATAGTGAATAGCTCCATCTTTGGTAAGAATATAAGCCAAGGCCAGATGCCTACTTTTCAGAGTCCCTCAGGGAGGTTAGACTAAATATATCAGAGGGCGATTACACTCAATGGCTTCTGAGGCTCCTTTCATATTACAATCATAAGGCTGTATTCTAAGATTTTTCTGACTATGCATTTCTCAACCTAAGATTCTGTTGTTGTAGGATCCTAATGCTAACAGAGGAATGCTGGCTCACTCCACAGAAGGTGGAGTGAGAGGTTTCAGGGCTGGCAGTATTTCTGGCTACCCATAGGCTAACTGCCTACTTTGACCATGTATAAAGTGAATACCAGCATAAAGATAGGAATAGAGAGAATCGTGAACCAATTAGAATCTTTTCTCTCAAATATTCATCAGCTACCCTCACCTACAATCAAGGTAATCAAGCAAAAAGGAAGTATGGTTTCCAGTTCTCACCAGGGAAACACTTTCTCCTTTCACCTGGGAGTTTTTATTTATTGATACACCTAGCCCAGGACAGTCTAACCTCAGAGCTAGTCTACTTTAGTTAAGCCTCCATATTCCTTGGGATGTGTGATAGAAAAGTGGATATGAAAATAATACCTTTTAAAGAATGAAGTATTGGGGCAGCTAAGTGGCACAGTGAATAGAGCACCAGCCCTGGAGTCAGGAAGACCTGAGTTCAAATCCAGCCTCAGACACTTAACACTTACTAGCCATGTGACCTTGAGCAAGTCACTTAACCCCAATTGCTCTTCCTTCCCCCCCCCAAAAAATGAAATATTACAAAACTTAAGATAATTTTATTATTACATGATATATTGGTATATCTCATAAACCTTTGGTTTTATTAAATTTTCCAGACCTCTTTAAATAGGAGAAATTAAGCAATTGAACTAGTTGACACAAATGACCTTCCAGCCTGTGTATGTGCGTGTGTGTGTGTATATGTTCAGTTATATATGTACAAACATATATGTACAGTTAAATATACATATATGAGTACACAGAGATATAATGTGTGTATATACATGTATGTGCGCACACACATACACACGCATATACACAGATGTATACATATATATACACATACACATACACATACACATACACATACACATCCATATCCATATCCATATCCATAGATATATATACGCCTCCCTAATCTGATACCACCACAATCTGGAAAATCTGCATAAACGTTTTGGCCCTCTCTTCATACCAGAGAAGAAAATTCAATGATTATAGTATTAAAAGATAAAATATGTTGATATTACACAATACTATACATAACTTTTCTGCATTTCGGGGGTTCTAACATTTTCTGTGTCATTTGCTGGCCTTCATGTGTTGTCTACGGCTTCCACAGATCTCCCAAAAAATTCTCATTTAATTTTTTGTGCTGACCCATCATATATCAAAACCATGGTGGGGAAAGTCTCACTGTGGAAGAGATAACTGTACATGCACACATACAAACAGACACACGTAATATATTTGCATATACTTGTTTAGGACCATATCTGTGTATATATGTGTGTCTATACATACATGTGCACATACATATGTATACACGCACTATATAGAACAATATACAAGTGATGGATATCATACAGTGAAAAGAACCCTAGACCAAGCTCAGGGCTTAGAAGTTCTGAGTTCTAGTTCTGGTCCTAACCATTTACTGGTGGTATTATGCAAATCACATCCCCTCAAATGTTCACCTCTCTCAGGTGTAAAATCTGTGAAATAAGATTAATAGCCCTTGATCTGCCTTCCTCACAAGGATCAAATAAGGTTATGGATATGAAAAGACTTTGTAAGTCATGAAATTCTATGCAAAAAGTATCATTTTATTGTTGTTGTTTCTATGAGAAAGAATCAGAGTGAGCCAAGAGTTATCAGACAACCCTTGGTTACTGAGGCTGGAGCATCTTTCAAGGCATACTCCCCACAGCAGGGAGGCAGAGTGTATGTCTAGCTCCAGGGGAGGTGCTCCAGTCCAGCAAGTCAAGTGTTTCCTTGATCAAGGATGTTGCCAAAGACATAGCAAACAGGACCTGGAGTCAGAAAGACTCATCTTCATGAGTTCAAATCTGGCCTAAGATACTTACTAGCTGTGTGACCCTGGGCAAGTTATTGAACCCAATTTGCCTCAGTTTAGCCATCTGTAAAATGAACTGAAGAAAGAAATGTCAAACCACTCCAGTGTCTTTAACCAAGAAAACACCAGATGGGGACATGAAGATCAGACATGACTGAAATGAATGAACAACAATAGCAAGAGATCAAAAATGGGCTGGTTATATGGCAAGAAGCAAGGGCTAACAATTGGATGACCCAGGTGCTCCACTAGCATCTTTATTATGGCAAGAGGAATTGAAGGAAGCCCCCAGCACAGAGAGTACCTTCCCTCATGAAAGGACTTAGACAAGAAACACATGGAATGGGCAAGTATGAATAGACTGTGATTGGCCTCCCTGGAGAAATTCACAGTGATCTATGCACAGATCCATTATAGCTGGGATATTTAAATATTATTTTTAGCTTGTGAATATTGATAATACGGAAGCAGTCGCACCAGATACAGAAACCTTATGTGCATGGAACTCTACGCACTCGCTGAAGAAAAGTTAACTGAAGAGGCCCTCCTTTCCCGCACTGGATTGACATGCTTGGACACTCAGCACCAAATGCAAGCCGATTTTTCCAAAGCTTAGATTTTTCTAAAACTTAGAATGGGACAGCTGACTAACACAGTTCTTAGTTCTTTCTGCCGAGAGAAAATAGACCAGTCATGTATCCAGTCATTCAATATACATAAAGTATCAGCTGTGTATCAGGTACTGTGCTAAGCTTTGGGTATACAAAGTCAGCCCCTACCTTCAAGGAACTTATAACCCAACATGCAAACATGCAAACAAGCTGTACAAACCATCTATAAAGAGAATAAATAGGAACTGAGAGAGAGTGGGAAGGGACTAGAAGTAAGATTGATTGGAAAAGAGATGAGTTGCCTCTTTTAACATTTACCGCTATTCTATGTGTTTCTGTGGGCAGCACCAGCTAGGCTTTTAGACAAGGAAGCTCTCCTCAAGCTTCATTTATGAGATCCGATCTCATTTGTTATGAAATCAAAAGTCTCAGGCCCTGGGAAGCAATTTGAGCAGACTTAGCACATTTTGCCCTCTGGTTTCTCATAAATTTGAACTATCGATTCTCCCTCATGACGTACTTCGGTATGAACCATGGGCACAGGGTGTCAGGAGGTCTTTGTAGTCATGTAGTCTGGTTATCTAAGACATCAAAATACACTTTGATAAAGTTTCCACACTGAAATGCCAAGGTGTTCAAAAGGCAGGCCCTGGCACAATGACCACTGCTTTTCAAGTCAATCCTGTCCTTGGTTCCTCTGAAGCCCACTGAGCTGAAAAAGAAACATAGCATGGAAATTATTAGTAATTCTACTTTACCTAAGATTTTAGAGTGAGCAGGATATGCTCACAAAGCAGCCTCTGAGGTATGGGGGCGTTATGTTAGGCTCAATTCAATAATCCAATCTCACAAGCATTTTTTTTTGTCTTTTTTTCTTTGGAGGGGGGAAGGCAAAGCAATTACGATTAAGTGACTTGCCCAAGCTCACACAGCTAGTAAGTGTTAAGTGTCTGAGGCCAGATTTGAACTCAGGTCCTCCTGATTCCAGGGCCAGTGCTCTATTCACTGCGCCACCTAGCAGCATCCTCCCCCCCCCTTCCAAAAAAAAAAAAAAAAGCATTTATTAAGTGACTTTTCTGTACCAGGTATCCTCACCTAAAGGCAGATAGATAATGAAACCTGTGGCCAGTAGCTGGCACATATAAATGTTTCATAAAGGCTGCCTGATTCATACATTTAGCCCACAGGTATATATGTGGGCTATAATGCGATAATTAGACAATGGAAAATTTTTAACTCTAAAATTCCAAGGAGCTTCTGGGAAGATCAAGCCAGGCTGGTTTTTGACACTTTCCTAAGAAGGAAAAAATTCTCATAAACACAACCCAAGCCAATCCCTTATTAAATAAATGGTATGCTTCTCTAGGTAGTCTTCAGTTCCAGGATTTGATGCTGATCACTGCTTAGACTTCAAAATTGAATTACTGGGTAAATTCCTTTTACAGGATCAAAGTTGACTTTATCATGCACACCTCACAGATAATTTGCTCCTTGTGGGTGAGCCCCTAGTCCCAGATCTCTATATCAGATCAGATATACATTTTTAAAGACAGTTTAAAGATTGTAGACTCACAAGTACTGCCTGCCCAGAGTTTATTCTTTACTTTCTCTAAGACTATCAGTAGAGCAATAAACATTTGTTAAGTACCTTCTATGCACCTGGCACAGTGTGCTAAGCACTAGAGACTGAAGAGGCAAAAGACCTTCCCAGGCCTCAGGTAGCCGATAATCTAATGGAGAAGACAACTTGCAGACAAATTTATACAAAGCAAACTATATACTGGATAGATAAGACATAATAAGTACCAGAGGGAAGACACTAGAATTAAGAGGGAATGGGGAAGGTTTCCTGTAGAAGGTGGGATTTTAGTTAGGACTTAAAGGAAGCCAGGGAGGTCAGTAGTCAATGTGGAGAAGGGAAAGCATTACTAATATGAGGTCAGCAAAAAAAAAAAATGCCCGGAGCAGAAAGATAGTGTATTTCCTTTGTGGAACAGCCTCAACAATCATAAGAATTCATAGGATAGTGCAAATGGCTCTGTTAAGCCCTAGGCAACAGCTCAAGGGGTGATGCAAGGTTTCCTGAAATAGTGTGGAGAATCAGAGTTCAAATACAGGTAGGAAAAAGAGAGGAAGAAAGACACAAAAGAGGAGAGCAGGTTGTAAGCAAAATACACATTTATTAGCAATACTCAAAGATAGAGGAGTTGTAGGGACAGAGTGGTAGGGTTGCAGAACCTGATGCTCAAGTACTGACTAGCTCGAAGGCCCCTGCTATAAACCTTGTTTTATCTAAGTTAAGCAACGGTCCAGAGTTCCTCTGGGGAAGATAGATAATGAGGCAAAGGCTGTAAGTGGAGTGTGGTTGCCCGCCATGGGGCCTTCCAGCCTCCTCAGGGTGACTTAGGGTCTGAGAGGTGAGCATCTCAGGGTGAGAAAGATTGGGGACCTTCATTAGAATAAAAGAAGTACATTCCCAATTTTCTCTTTAAAAAATGTTTATGTTTGGAAACAATTTATTTGATAATTCCTGATATTCAATCTAACTAGAGTCTTCAATTAAGACCAAAACATTTCAAAGCTAAGGCTCTATGGGATCATTGTTCCTCCCTTTCTTATTTATTGCATTGCCAAAAACAGATAGCTTTTCCTGAAATTCCAGAAATTAAAACCCAACACTTCCCCATCAAGGAAATTCAGTTCAGTTCAATTATCGTTTGGTAAATGTCTAATCTGTATCATGTGCTATGCTTAGATGTTAAGAATACCAAGACAAAAAAATCAATTAATCTCTGTCCTCAATGAACTTACATTCTACAAGGAAAAGAAGGCATTTATGTAGATAAGTTAATATAAAATAAATATAAAATATATTCAAAGTCAGGGCAGCTAGATGACACAGTGGGTAGAGTATTGGGCCTGGAGTCAGGAAGATTCATGTCCAGAGTTCAAATTCAGCTTCAGACACTTCTGTGACCCTGGGCAAGTTGCCTCAGTCTCCTCACCTATAAAATAGACTAGAGAAGGAAATGATAAACCACCCAAGTGTCTTTGTGAAGAAAACCCCAAAGAGTTGGACACAATTGAAAAAATGACTGAACAACAACAAAATATATTCAAAGAAAATTGGGAAAGAGGAAGAGAATCAACAATTGTGGGAATCAGAAAAAGACTTGTGTAGGGGGTGGTTTGAACTCAGGCTTGACAAGAAGTGGAGATAAGGAGGGAATGCATTCCAGGCATAGAGGGGACTGGGCTGCAACATATTCAGAGGTACAGGGTTAGGAAATGGACGGCCACGTTGAGGGGGAAGAATGCCAGCTGGCTGGAACAGAGAGGATAAGGGGGTATGATGTGAAATCTGTCTAGAAAAGATTGATTGGATCCAGACTGTGAAGGACTTTAAATGACAAACAGGGAAATTTCTATTTTATCTATTTTATCCCACAGGCAGTAAGGAGCTGCTGAATCTTTTTGGACTAAATAAATGAATGAATGTATGAATAAATAAATAAATGGGATGTGGTCAGACCTGTTCTTTAAGAATATCAGTATGGAAAAAACATAGAGATCCAATCATTGTCAAACCCTGATGCCCTAAGGTCCTATCCACCTGTCTTCATAGCATCAGATTAATCTCTGACAATGAAGGTATTCCTGTCATCTAGGAATTGAGACACCATCACTGACCCTAAAGTTAGTTCAATTCAACAAGGATTTATTGAGCTATGTGCTCAGCAAGTTGCCCAAAGGGCCATGAGAGGAGAACATACAGTCTCAGTCCTTGGGGAACTCACAGTCTCCCTGGAGTCACATGATTCACACCCATAAAACAGATAAAGTCTCTTATTGCTAAGGAGGGAAAAGAGTGGTACAGTGAAGGCAATGAGAGGTCATAGAAAGGAAGAAGTCACTACAATTTGGAATAATCAGGGAGGCTCCCTGAAAGAGGTGGAACTTTAGCTGTGAAACCTTCAAGGATGGGTAGGATTTAGAAAAGGAAGTTTGCCTCTTTAGTCCTAAGGGATCTTTCATTTAACAAGAATGCTAAAAGTCACAAACCTTTGAAATCCTATCTGAAGGGAATGTACATTTATTTGAGCCCCACTCCAATGCCAATGTACCTCCATGAAGCCATCCCTGATCTTTCAGTCATATTTGCCTAGAGATATCTTACCATCTCCTAAACCAGACTGCCCTTGGTTTGTAACTGCCTTGTATTGCAGCTCTTTCTGTATTTTATTCTAAAGATTTTCTTCTTTTTCTTCCCCTCAGTGCAATCCAGCACATAACTACTTAATAAATAATGGATTGAATGAATGAAGTTGATATTCAGTGTGTTCATTCACACATGAATGAATAAATTTATAGATTAGTTTGAGACCCCCAACCTGCCAATTCCCCAGATTTCACAAGTGTTGCATTCTTATCAAAAGAATTATTATAATTCATGGCTTCTCTGACCCCTGGCTTTGAAAACCAGCGAGGGCAAGAACAAGATAGTTGGTCAAGGATGACCTAAAATAAAACACAGGCTGCTTTAAAGGGAATCAATTTCCTGAAAGTCCATCCTTCCAGCTGACTCTCTTTTCCAGGGTCAATATGGTTTTGATTTTCTGGAGACTGTGCTCCTGTGGAACACACAACCAATATGAAAAGCTATATAAATTATAGTTCTCAACACCAAATTTGCTTCTCAGTATTGTTGCATAAACAGAAAGTGAATGCAGCAATGATTATAAAGAACAGGGTAGTTCTTTGGGGTGAGAGAGAGAAGGAAAGAGGGAGGGAAAAAGAAAGGAGAAGGGGAGAGAGAAAGAGAGAGAGAGACAGAGAGAGAGAGTTGGTTACTTCTTATAGTTAGTAACCAGCTCACCTCACATATCCATTTTTTGAAAGGACTTTAAGGGAAATTAGAACACTGTTTTCTTATGCTCTTAAGTACTTTGAGATAAAATGTTTGAAATTGAAGGTTGATCTTCCAATGTGTCAGCAATACAGAGCCTCTGCCTGATTCAATCTTGCCTGCATACCTTTGCTCTATTTATTCGCTCTTTTCTTTTCAACCTAAGTGTTCATACCCAATAGCCCATGGATTATTTAAGTTCTCTATTTCTTCTTCTGTTAATTTGTAAATGTGTGCATTTGTGCATTGATTTTTTTAGATCCCAGGTTAATTTCTACTTAATCCATGAAGTCTTTCCAGATCAAACAGCTCTAAAGAGAGCAGGTTGTATGCATGCTGTGTATAGGCCTCCCATTTCAGACACTTACTATGTAACCTTAGGAAAGTTATGTAACCTCTCTTGACCTCAAGTTTCCTGGAATCTGTAAGAAAAGGGAGTTGGACTCAATAGCCTCTAAGGCCCTTTCCACCTCTAAATCTACCATCCCATGATTCTATAACCTGAACCAAATTCAAGAAGTAAAGAGATCTGAGATAGCATCTAATATAATCCTCTCTCCCCCAATTTATACAAATGAGAAAATTGAGGCCCAGAAAAGATAAAGTAATTTTCTCAGGGTCACACACCTAGCTAGTGGCAGAGACAAGATCTCCTGACTCAAATCCAGTGGTCTTTCCACCCCATTCTCTTACCTCTTTGTGTATGCATGGCTCACATCTTCCTCTACAATATGAGTTACCCATAAACTTCTATTGTGCCACTGGACTCTGATGACTCTGGAGGAGAGAATGAAGCAGGTGACTTTGTGCAGCTCTGCCCCACTTAAATCCAATTCACTCACAAGTCAAGACATCACCTCATAACGTCATTGGTCCTCTTCAAGAACAAAGGATGAACAATAAGTTCCCTATGAGGAGTTTCTTCTCTGTATCCTTCAAAGAGCCTAGCCCAGAGCTAGGCACACAAGAGATATTCAGTTAATGCTTGTTAACTGATTCTAAACTTCTCTTCAGCTATATGCTGCTGTCAAAAAGGGAATTGCTAGTAGACAGAGAATGAAAATGAGAGAATGGGGAGCAATCTATTGGAAAAGAAGAGAAGAAATGGGATCTCTCATACATTTAGGAGGGTTAGCCTTAGTAAAGAGAAGAGAGAACTCTTCATACAAAATAGGTGACAGAGGAGACAGTAGCAGAAGAAATCTGGGTGATGAGGAGGAAGGGAGAAGATGGAGCTTTAGGTAAATGGACTCAAGTTTTTTCAGTAAAATAGGAGGCAAGGTTCTCATCTGAGAGGGTGGAGAGAAAGCAGTTGTAGGAAGAGAAATGAAAAGATTTGGAATAGTCACTGTAGGGAGGTGTAAAAAGAGTAACTTGTCACCATTAGGTCCCAGTTGAAATCATGTGACAAAAATTTGTAGTAGACCCAGGCATGGTCTTGTGATTTTTATAACTTTGCTTAGCAGTAAGTAAGAAGAAGTGGATAGTGGTAGTAATCCAAGACTGAGGCTTGACAGGACATGACCAGTGAAAGAATGAGAATTATTGTTGAGTCATTCAGTCATGTCGGACTCTATGTGATCTCATGGACTTTGCCCATAAAGTTTTCTTGGCAAAGATACTGGAATGATTTGTCATTTCCTTCTCCAGTGTATCCCCATCTTACAAATGAGGAACTAAGACAAATAGGAGTTAATGTCTTGCTCAGGTCCATATAGCTAGTAAGAGTCGAAGGCCAGATTTGAATTCAGATTTTCCTGACTGCAGACCCGGTGCTCCATTCACTGTACCATCTAGCTGCTCCTTTAGGACACGAAGGCAAGGAATTAAAGAGAAGAGATTAGTGTAGAGAGCTGAATTGGCTCACCAAAGGATCAAGATGAGGAAGGGAGGAGAATCTGTTTAACCTTTGAAGCTCTTCACAGCCTGACCCCAACCTATCTTTCCTGTCTTCTGCATTCTGCAATCCAGACAAACTATCTTTCTCTATCTATCATTCCTCATGCATGACACTTCATCTTCCAACACTCTTTGAAATGGCCATTGAAATGGCTTGAAATGCACTCCTTCCTTCCTTCCTTCCTTCTGCCTCAGAGAATTCCTCTCTTCCCTTTAAGAGGCAGTTTAAGCACTAACTTCTACATGAAGGCTTGCTAGTACTTTTCTCCCTTCCAAACAAACTTGGGTTCAACTATTTTGTACATGTTCATAATTGTGCTACATGCATATTTCCTGTATTGACTCCTTTCAAACAGGGATTGACTCTTTGTAGTTGTATATCCTCAGTACCTGAAACAGTAGATGCTTAATAAATACTTGTTGATTGATATCTACTAAAGATGGGCTAGTGCCTAAGATAAAGGGGAACAATAAGCTATTTATTAGAATCCTGTTCACATTTCTAGCAAAAGAATAGAGGTGGGACCTGTGATTTCTTTGGTCTAGGCAGGAATTGAGACCACCCTTTCTTAGCTCTGTGTATTTATAACAATGCTCTCTCTTGTTTCTCCTTCTACCTGTTTTACAATTTCTCAGCCTTCTTTGCTGGATTATCATCCTCATCATGCCTCCTAGCTACAGAAGCATTTAAGAGCTCTGGTCTAGGCTCCCTTCTCTTTTCTCTCTATATCCTCTCACCTTTTCAAATTCTATGGGTTTAATTATCATCTCCATGCAGATGATTCTACTTCTGGCACTAGTCTTTACTCCTAATATCACCAACTTCTCACTAAACATTTCAAAATGGACACCCTTTATAAAGTATCTCAAACTCAATATGTCCAAAACAGAACTCATCATCTTTTACCCAAAACTCATTGCTATTCTGAATGTTCTTCTTTCTGTTGAGGGTACTGCTATCCTATCAGGCATCCAGGTTCACAGTCTTGGTGTATTCATCATTCTCAACTCCTCACTCTTTAGAGTCTGGCAAGGGATAGAAATCCATTGCTGAATCTTGTCATTTCTACCTTCTCTCATATAGTCTCCCTTTTCTACATTATAACCTCCACCCTAGTTAAGGTCCTCATAAAGTCTAGATTGGACTATTTTGGGAGCCTCCTACTTCGTTTCTCTGTCTAGATCCTTTCCCAACTCCAATTCCACCTCCACAAAGCCACTAAAATGATTTTTTTTAAGTACAGGTCTGACCATATCATAACCTTACTGTAAACTCCAATGTCTCCTTATTAGCTCCAGGACCAAACATAAATGCCTCTGTTTGGCATTTAAAAATCTTTACAACCTTGAGGGCAGGAAGTGCTTTTGTGTTTGTATTCCCAGACCTTAGTACAGTACTTGATACATTGTAAGCACTTTAAATCAGCGGTTCCCAATCTTTGGGTCGCAACCCCTTTGGGAGTCAAACGACCCTTTCACAGGGGTTACAGGGGTCGCCTAAGACCGTCGGAAAACACATATTTCTAACTGAGACACTGCTCCTCTATCTGTCTCCAGGGGGGTCCACCCACATGCAGATACACCCACATACAAGTATTAAAAGGTCACAGCATTAGGAAGGTTGAGAATCACTGCCTTAAATGTTTTTTAATTCATCCATCCATCCATCCATTTATACTTCATACATGATACTCCATCTCTGATCTCTGTACCTCTGTCTTTTATATTGAGAATGCATCTTCTCTCTTTACCTCTTAGAATCTTTGGTTTCCCCTCAAGATTTAATTCAGTCACCTCCTACATGAGGCATTTCCTGGTCACCCCCTCTCCCAACTACTACTGCTTTTCTTTCCCAAAATCATTTTGTCAATTGCTTTTTCAGTTCCTTCTTCTACATTGCTAGTGAGAGTTTTCTCACCTGGGAATAGGGAGAGAGGGTGATCAACAGTTTGAAACATTGCAAAGTGGTCAAGAAGTATGAGAATTGAGAAAAGGACATCATATCAGGCATTTGAAAGATCATCAGTTCAGTGCTCATAGCCTAGGCTCTGCCAATATAATAAAAATGACAATCCTACCAAAATTAATTTATACTTTTAATAGCATATCAATCAAGTTGCCAAAGGAATATTTTATTGAATTTGATCAAATAATAACAAAACTAAAAAAAAGAAGTTTAAAATATCAAGGGAAATGATGAAAAGAAATTGGGACAAGTGGGGAATGGCACTTCCAGACCTCAAATTATGTTATAAAGCAGCAGCCATCAAAACCATTTGGTATCATTTAAAGAAGAGAGAAATAGATCAATGGAATAGACTAGACAAGGGAAATTCAGAAACAATGGAACTCAGTGACCCAGTGTTAGAGAAAGTGGAAAACATAAATCACCTAGGGAAAATTATCGATTTGATTTTTTTAAAACTGCTGGGAAAACTACAAAACCATCTGGCAAAAATTAGATTCAGACCATCATCTTATACCACATTCCACAATACATTCTAAATCAATATGCATACTTAACATTAGAGATCATACTACAAAAAAATTAGAAGAGAAACCCATCATGTACCTCTCATAGCTATGAATAAGAGGTGCATTCTTAACCAAACAAGAGAGAGACAATAACAAAAGATAACTTTGATTACTTAAGACTGAAAAGTTCCTGCACAGACAACATTAAGGCACATAGGATAAGAAAGCGGTCAAATAGGGAAAAAAAAAAATCCATATCAAATTTCCCTGATAAGGATTTGGTATACAAGACTTATCAATAATTAATTAATAAATTTTTAAGACTAATAGCCATTCTCCCAGAGATAAATGGTACAAGCATATGAACAAACAGTTCTCAAATGAAGAATTGTAAAAGGTTCATAACCACATGAAAAAATGCTCCAAATCACTAATAGTAAGAGAAATAAAACTCAAAACAACCCTAAAATTTCACTTCATACCCTTCAAATTAGCAAAAATGGCAATAGTTAGTGTTGAATGGGTTGTGGAAAGACAGACATATTAATATATGGTTGGTAGAATTGTGAGATGGTACCATTTTGGAAATTAATTTGGAATTACACAAATAAAGTGACTAAAATATTCATACCCTTTGAACTAGATACTCTGTTACTAGATTATACCCCAGGGAAGCCATTGATAAGACAAAAGTTCCCATGTACTCCAAAATATTTATAGCAGCATTTTCTGTCATAGCTAAGAATTTGAAACAAAGTAGATGTTCATCAGTTTGGGAATATCTAAAGAAATTGTGGTACCAAATGATATAATATATTATTACTGTGCTGTAAGAAATTATGTATGTTATGAATATGGAGAAGTATTGAAGGAGCTATGTAAACTGATGCAAAGTGAAGTAAGCAGAGCAGTAACAGCGACTGCAATGTAAATGGAAAGAACTGTAACACACCTAAAAAATCAAAAGTAAATGTAACAAAATTACAGAGATCAATTGGGACTAAAATGAAGAGATATGAGAAGATACCCTTCATGGAGGTGGGAGGTCCACAGGTGTTACACATTGCACCTTTTTTTGGACTTTTTCCAATATGTCACTCAGCTCAGCTGACTTTTTTTTCTCTCTCAAAAAAAATACTTTTTACCATATGGGATGGCTTTCGGGGAGGGAATGGGATACTATGATAAGATAAGAAACAGAAAATATAAATGAAAACATTTTTCTAAAAGAAAGACCCTTGGTAACGTTGGAGAGAGTGGTTTCAGTTGAGTGATGAGTTCAGAAACTAGATGGCTTCCAACTAGAGGGTTCAGAAGAGGGTCAGAATTGAGAAAGCATAAACAGCAAAGGTTAACACCTTTTTCAAGGTGTTTGGCTGAAAGTGGAGGATATAGGACAATAGCCAGCAGAAATGATAGGGTCTAATGAAGATTTTTTTTAAGGATGGGAGAAATTAGGGCATGTTTATAGGCAGTAGGGAAAGAATGATGAAATAGTGCAATACTGAAGGAAAAGGGGATTATAATGAGAGCAGTCTGTTAGAGAAGTCCAGAGGAGAATTTTCTCAGTCAAGTATGAGGCAAACCAAGAATATTAAGGGAGAGGATACTATGGGAGATTTGAGAGGTTTGGAATATCCTGTGTAGTGATTGGAATAGATAAGGTGAGCAAAGAGAATCAGTGACTTCTGAGCTCCCTTACTCCCTCAGGAGCTAGTCAACTCAGATCCATGGTCTCAGGAAGCATCCCATACACCCCCACAAACACACCCTGTCTGAAGATCTAAAGGGATAAGAGAAGAGGCCAATACACTCTCCTCCAAATAAGATTTTTAAAATGAATTCTTCCCGCTGCCCCCACATTGACAATTTCTCACTGGAATAATTTTTTTTAAAAAAAACACATTTTATATATAAACCTCAAAGCTTTGCAAGGTACTTGGTTTACCACAACACTCAGAAGCAAGTATTATCCTCCTACAAGCTGTCCATAATATATTCATCGTTTCATATACAATCTTCTTTTTCTATTCTTCTGTGCATATTGAAATGTTCTTGTTTGATGATGTTTGTCAAGTTACAATACAAAACAAAATCTAAGTTAAAAAATTTTTAAATAAAGATAAGGACCTTGAGGCTCAGATTGGTGGGATGACTCATCCACAGTCACATAGTCAGTGAATTTTAGAGTTAGGATTTGGATCCAATTCGCTGTCTCTAATAAGGTAAGAAAGAAGGAAGGGAGAGAAGAAGGAATGAAAGAGGGAAGGAAAGAAGAATGTAAGGAAGGAAGGAAGGAGGGAGGAAAGAGAGAAGGAAAGAAGAACTGAAGGAAGGAAGGTCTTATTAAGCACCTACTATGTGTCAGGCTCTGTACTAAGCACTTTTACAGATATTATTTTATATGATCCTCACAACTTTATTAAGTAGATACTATTATGATTCTCATCACAGTTAAGGCAACCAGAAGTTAAAAGATTTGCCCAGGGTCACACTGCTAGTAAATGTCTAAGGCTGTATTTGAACTCAGGCCTTCCGGACTCCAGGCCCAGCATTCTATCAACTGCGCCATCTTTCTACCACACTCTGAGCACTGAGCCCTATCCCTAAGATTATTGTTT
Source organism: Pseudochirops corinnae (assembly GCA_028646515.1). Classification (NCBI taxonomy): domain Eukaryota; kingdom Metazoa; phylum Chordata; class Mammalia; order Diprotodontia; family Pseudocheiridae; genus Pseudochirops; species Pseudochirops corinnae. The sequence goes on along the minus strand of CM053585.1, from coordinate 308,495,393 downwards.
CTGATTCTTCCTTATGCAATCTGTTCCACTGATCTACTCTTCCATTTTTCAAACAGTGCCCAATAGTTTTTACAATTATTGCTTTATAATATAATTTGACACGTGGATGTGCTATTCCTCCTTCAATCCTACTTTTTATTCATTTCTCCCCTTGATATTCTAACGCTTTTGTTCCTCCAGGTAAATTTTTGTTTGTTTATCTCTATAAAGTATCTCCTTGGTAATTTGACTGATACAACAATAAATCTATAAATTAATTTAAGAAATATCTTCATTTGTATTTTCTTGGCATGGCTCAAATATGCACAATGAATATCCCTCCAAATAGTTAAGTTTCATTTCATTAAAGAGTGTTTCTTATTTGTATTTGTATGTCTTGAATATGCTTTGGTAGACTAACCCCCAGATATTTTATGCATCTTGTAGTTATTTTCTTTTCTTTTTTTTTTCTTTTCAGAGGGCAACTGGGGTTAAGTGACTTGCCCAAGGTCACACAACTAGTTTTTTGTGTTAAGTGCCTGAGGTCAGATTTGAACTCAGGTCCTCCTGACTCCAGGGCCAGTGCTCTATTCACTGTACCACCTAGCCACCCCTAGTAGTTATTTTCTAGAGGATTTAAGTTACTATTATAGTCTCTTGGATTTTGTTACTGTTATCTATGCTGTTGATTTTGGGGGATTTTTTTTTAATCCTACTATTTTACCAAAACTATTCATTGTCTCAACCAATTTCCTTGTTGATACCCTACACTTTTTAAGATAATCCATATGTCAGCAAAAGGGAAAAATTTTGTCTTCTCTTTGTTAATGCTTCTGCATTTGAGTTCTTTCCCTTCTAGTTGCTTTTCTAGAATAATGTTAAACAATAGTAGAGAAAGGGCAGTCCTTGTTTTATTACCATATTTATTGATAATGCTTCTAGTATTTCCCCAACTGAAAATAATGCTAACTTTTGGGTTTAGATAGATAATTTTTAAAATGCCTCGTGTATGTCTATGCTTCATAAGGTTTTTTTGTTAGCATAAATTAGCATTATACTTTGTGAAAGGTTTTTTCCAAATCTATTTATATAATCATGACATTTGTGGTGTTTTGTTTTGTTTACCATTATTCTCCTTCTCTTTCAAAGACTTACTTCACAATGCCTTGTACAGGCATCCATCCATTCACCTGACTGTCAGCAAAACCCCAGCGGATAGTAAGGAAACTAAAACAGAATGTGTCTGTTTTTGTTCTTTTGCAGAATCACAGAATCTTAGAATTGGCAGGAACCTTTCAAGTAATTCAATCACTCACCTTATTTTGTGTTCGGAGGACAGATATTCTGTATGTAAGGACTGGAATTAACTTTTGCCTTTTTTTTGTATCCCCAGCACTCTTCATAGTGTCTGTAAATACCTACTGATTTGATTTGACTTGAACTGACTCCTCCAATTGGGGATTTGACAACAGTGATCAGCCAAGTCAGTAATACAGCTCTGTGGAGAAATGCTCTTGTGTATTTCTGCAAAAAGACATTAGATAATCCTGCATACCTTTTCACCAGCAGGAGACTTCGATATATCTGCACACTCCTGTTTCTTCTAGGGAAAAAATTTTTTTTGAAGAGGGAGTACTTTTTATTGATTATTTTGAAAATGTTTTATTGATGCTTTTAAAAAATATTGCTGTCACATCTTATTGACCCCCATCCTACTCCCTACCCCAGTAGAACTCTCCCTTATTACAAAATACAGCAAAACAAAACACCTACTCTATATGGCTGTATCTGAAACCTATTGTTGAACACCTCTCAAGAAGGAAGGCACATGATTCACCATCAGTCAGTCCTCTCAAGTCGTCATTGGTCATTGCACTAGTCTGAATTCTGAAGTCTTTCAATGTTGCTTTATTTTACTTTTTTGTGGTAGCTGGATAGATTGTCCTCCTGTTTCTTCTTCATTCTGCTTCAGTTCATATAAATGTTCCCATGCATTTCTTCATATTCACAATTTCTTATAATATAACATCTCATTATATGAATAGAATCTTCATATTCAGTATATTTATGCCAGACTCCCAAAGCCCTGGCTGCTTTCTTCGCCCTGACTGCTTTCTTTGCCCTGACTTTTAAAGGCAGCTGGAACCTTCGCTGTATCTCTACTTCTACGGACCCAGGGAAGGGTCTAGGGTCCTTTCCATCCCCACCCCCACCTCAATTGTGCTCATTCTGTTTTACAGAAGAAATTTGTATACCAGAGCAATCCATCACCCTCAAAAAAAAAAAAAAAAAGATTCTTCCCCAGAAAATACAGTTCTATGAAGATGTGTCTAACTCTCCTGTTGGCAAAAGGTATGCAGGATCATCTTAAGTCTTTCTGCAGACATATACAAAGAACCTATCTCTACATAGGTATATTATTTTGCTAATCTCTGTTGTTTAATCCACACTTGGGTCAGAGTACTTATTAAGTGCTTTGTATGTTCCAAGTAGTGTGCAAAGCACCAGGAATATGAAGAAATGCAAAATGAATCTTTATTCTTTCTTATAGATATATGCTCTCCCTAGACAAAGTGGGCTGGGTTATTGACTAGATGCCCTAAAAGGCCACTTCAACTCCCTGAATAGGTGTAATAGTCTTAAGAGACCCCAACCCCCAGGGAATATGAAGGTCAGTTAAAGGTCGTCGGGTTGGCTACATGTCCTTGTTAGGGCCATTAGCCTACACTGAAGACCTCCCTACCCACCCTTGGAGATCGAAACAGAAGAGACAAAGGAAAGCTGATTGTTTCTCATTACATATAAATGTTTTTCAGTCTCTGAGGTCTAGGCTAAGAAATGCAAGGAGCTCCCACAGGGGATCTTGTTGTATGAAAAAGGGAACAGAGGACTGACTTCCCAGGGAGTCAGGAGCCTCAACCAAGCTGAGGATCTAAAGTGGCTGAAGAAGAGAGGCAAAGATGTGCATATTCACCTACTTCCTCCTCGGATAGTGATTTTTCAAGGGACATACAGGTTCTGGTAAGACTGCCATGACAGCCAAGTTCTAAATACAGAGTAGTCCTCCCTAGACTCTACCCGATGAAATGTCCCAAGAATACACTCCATAGCCCTTGGTCTCATCACTCCCCAAACCTTCCATCAATGTGCAAGAGCTGAAGAATGTATAAGGCAGAGGAAGCAAATAGGAAGAAAGAACACAGGTTTCATTTGAACAAGGCAGAGGTGGGAAGAGATAATGTTCAGAATCCCAGGGTTTGTTGTTAAACTCACTACCTGACTCCAGGCAGCCTGTTTATAGGATTTTTCGTGAAATCGTGGACTTTTAGAGCTGTAGGGAACTTTTGAAGTCACAAAGTCCAACCATTTCCTGAACAAAGCACTAATTCACAAATGTTCTAACTGGAAATTACAGATTGAAGCTCATAGAAAGACTTCCCTCCATCAAAGTGTTTATTGAATCCCAAGCAAATGCAGGGACAGTTGGGTCAACCCAATATCATGTTGATTTAGTGTTTGTACTGGGGATACCTGAATCTTAGAAAGAGTAAAATAGGTTTGGGCACTTACTGAGAAGAATGTGCAAAGCAAGGGCTAAGGAGGAAATGTAAGTACTTAGTCAGAGGAGCTGGATTCAAGGCAAATGGGGAGCCCTAAGAGACAAAGTCCCAGCCTCCCTTGTTCTAATCTAAATAATGTAACCACCAAGCAAATCTCTTCAGTAAGCCCTCACTGGAGTTGTCTCTCTGTTAAAAGAAGAGCAAATAATGAATTCTTGGTTTATCTTAATAATAATCTTATCTTTCATAAGCTGGAAGACACAATGAGGGGAACTACTATTTAGTAACCACTTCTCGCCAAGAAGAAACTGATTGCTTGAGTAGCAATGATGAGAATTTGGGGTAAAATAACCACGTCATCTTAGAATGTGTGATAAGGCAGAGGAAATCTAGACATAATCTGACATTCACCCAAGATTTTTAAAAAGAAGATGTCGAAAGGGTCAGAGAAAAGCTAGGTAAGCCCACACGAGTTAGGATTCCATTGGGGAAAATGAGTCCAAGAGAGAAGAGAAGTTATCGGGAATGAAATTCTAAAGCCACAGAGAGAAAATAGTTCTAATGGGGAGGGAAAAAAAGTCTCCAGAAACCAATGTAGGAAACGTAGGAAACTCAATGACAAATTTCGATCTCAAAATGACATGTATAGAAAATAGAAGGAAAGGAAGATGGTTAGGATTAAAAGGTCCTAGAAGAATAGTTTTCGGAGCCTGGAGTGTTAAAGTTCAGGATAAATCGAAACTGGATGCTACTGTTAAGAATAATCCCAAAAAGGGGGGAATAGGAGGATTAAAGAAGGGATAAGAAAGCTGCTTAGAGTGGACACAAAGTTGCTAAGAGACAATGGAGGCAGAACTACTTCACTTATTTTGCTTCTGTTTTCTCAGTGAAGGACAGCAATCTTTGGACTACAAAGGACAAAAAAGATTAAGGATCTGAAACAAGATTGCTGGGAAGATAGGAAATTAGTTTCTAGCTGATCTTAATGACTTCAAGACATGGGATTTGGGTACTGAAAGAACTGGCAGATGTGATTGCTGAGCCACAGCTGGTTATCTTTGCCTGGAGAACAGAAGTGCCCCAAGACTGAGCAAGGAAAATATTGTTCCAATTTTCAAATAAATCAGATTAACTCTACAAGCATTTATTAAGCACCAACTATGTTCGAGGCTCTGTGCTAAGCTCTGGGAATACAGAGAAAGGTAAAGAACCTTTTCTCGCTCAACCTCATTCTCAAAGAGCTCACAGACTAATGGGGAAGACAACACAAAGCACACAACTTGGAAGCCACCGAAGCCATGCTCAGAGCATGTACAAACAAGATATATGCAGAATAAATTAGATTTAATCACAAAGGGAAGGTACTGGCATTAAGGTGGATTGGGAAAGAGATTTCGAGGAAGGTGGGATTTTAGCTGGCACCTGAAGGAAGCCAAGAGGCAGAGAAAAGGAGAAAAAGTATAACAAGCATGGTGAACAGTCAATGAAAATGCATGAAGTCAGGAGATGAGTGTTTCATAAGAGAAATAGTGAGGAAGCCAGGGTCACAGGCTTGCAGAGTACAAGGCAAGAAGTAAGTTTTAAGAAGACTGGAAAGGTAGGAAGTGGTAAGCTTGTGAAGGACTTTATATTTGATTTTATATTTGATCCTAGAGGTAATAGGGAGCCAGGGGAGTTTACTGAATAGGAGAGTGATATACACTTTAGGAAGATCTATCTGATAGCTCAGGGAATGATAGATGGGGAATGGGAAGAGACAGCAGAAAGACCCTCTGCACTCTGCACTAGTATGATCACGTCTGAAGTATTCAGGTGGCCCTCTTTTAGGAAGCACACTGATTAACCAGAGGACTATCACAATGATGAAGCGCTGTTCAGTACTGGGAGATTTAGAGGCTGATATAGTAGCTCTAGCTATGTTCAAGTACTAGAAGAATTATCAAATGGAAGAGGGATTAGATTTCATCTGCTTGTCTCCCAAGGGCCCAGTTAGTAGCAATAAATGACAATTGTGGAGAGAAAGAAGGAGGCTCAAGGAGGGAAAAAAAACCCAAACAACTTCCTAACAAGAGTTATTCAGAAATGGAATCCATTTCTTCAGAAAGTGGTGAATTTTCCTTTCATAGATATCTATAAGTAAGGCCGAATGCCCATTTCTTTCATGAGGGTTTATTGTAGAATTGTTGTTCAGGTATGGGTTAGATTGGATGCCCTCTGAGGTTTTTTCCTATTTCAAGGGTCTATGACTATAATTCTGGAAGTAGGAAATTATAGATATGGTTTCACGAATCCTACATCCCAACTCTTCTATACTTAGACCTGTTATAAGACTCTACTATCCAGAGACTCAGCAGGGTCAAGGCAGTGAAGGTTCAGAGACTGGTTCTCCTCCTGGAAACACTCTTCAGGCCAAGATATGGGTCACAAATAGTGGGGCTAAGGAAAGAAAATATCATGTGAGCCCAGACACACAGAAATAAGAGAGTTCCAGCCTCTTGGAAACCACTGTCTTCTAATGGAAAAGCATTACTATCCTTAATAAATGTATATTATTCTTTCCTCAATTTATGTGCAAGACTAATGAGTCCTTTCCATTCCATAATGAAGAGAACTTTTCAAAAACAAATTTAAGCCTTAAAGCCCTTTCTCTCAGAATCCTTATATACTCTGAGCTCCTAAACCATCCTCCTGCCTGTAGACCCTTTTGGGGGGCTTATCTGCTGCCATAGGAAAAGGTCAGTCAGAGCCCAGAAAACTCTAGGAATATCATCATTGCCTCCTGGCTCCATTCTCCACAACTACTTTCAAGATGACACTAAGGGGTTTCACAAGTTTTCCTCTAATTTTTATAGTTTGGTTTTTTTTACGTTTTGAATATACATTCCTTCATTCTTCCTGGCTTGGTTCAGGATGGGACTCCAGATGCACATTAAAAGACTATGTCACTTTGAGGTACCACCTCACACCTATCAGATTGGTTAACATGACAGAATAGGAAAATGACAAACACTGAAGTGGATGTGGAAAAACAGGGACATCAATGCACGGTTGGTGGAGTTATGAATTGATCTAACCATTTTGGGGAGCGATTTGGAACTATGCAGCAATACCACTAGTAGGTCTATATCCCAAAGAGATTAAAAAAAAACAAAACAAAAAGGAAAGGGCTTATAGACACAAAAATATTTATAGCAGCTCTTTTTGTGGTGGCGAAGAATTGGAAACTGAGGGGATAGCCATCAATTGAGGAATGGCTAAACAAGTTGTGGTATATGATTATGTTGGAATATGATTGTGTTACACAAAAGGATGAGCAGGATGCTTTCCGAAAAACCTGGGAAGATTTACATGAACTGATACAAAGTGAAATGAACAAAGCCAGGAGAACATTGTACACAGTAACAACAATATTGTACACTGATCAACTGTGAATAACTTAGCTATTCTCAGCAATACAATGATTCAAAGTAATTCTCAAAGACTTATGATGAAAAATGCCATCCACTTGGAGAAAAAGAACTCACAGCATATGAATTCAGACTGCAGCATATTTTTTTGACTTCCTGTATTATTCTTGGGGGTTTTTTGTCTGTATTTTCTTTTGCAATGTGGCTAATATGGAAGTGTTTTGCACGTATAATTATATCAAATTGCTTGCCTTTTCAATGAGGCGGAGAGGAAAGAGGAAGGGAGAGAATTTGGAACTCAAAACTTTAAAAAATATTAAAATTTTTTATTTATATGTAATTGAGAAAAATTAAATTTAAAAAAAGGCTATATGCACTATAGTCTCAGGCTTCTCCCTCAGGGTACCTATCATTTTGATAAGTTTGCCTTTTTCTATCCAACCCATTAAAGCCACAACATAAAAAACCCCAAGGAAATCATGGGGTGTTGGCATCATGTCAAGGCCAACTCAATCAGTCCCAAGCTGTAAGAGGAGGAAGATATCTAAGGAAGGAAACAGAACACTCTTTAAAGTGACATGGCTTCTCTAAATCCATTAAGGTGGGTGGGTTTCTGGCAGTGTGATCTTCTGGCCTCTAAGCAAACAGGTAGGACACACAAAAGGACGCTGCCAGCCCTTTTCCCTAGGTATCTCAATATCCTTCCTCCATTTAGAGAGACATTCAGTAGAAACATAAGGCTTCATATGTGGTATATGAAACATACATTAGAGTGGAACTCAGTACACTTAGGTTCTAATTCCCATGTGACCTTGGACAAGTCATGTTTTTAGGCTTCAGTTTCTTAATTTGCAAAACTAAAGGACCAGGCTAAGTGATGTCTAATATCCCTTGCAACTCTAATAATTTATGAGTATATGAATGAGTTCTGAATAAATGGTTTTTGAATTCAAGATGATCAAGTACATCTCATGTATTTCATGCTGTTGGGGAAACTACAAAGATGAGAATATATAATAATGCTAACATATATTTATATAGGTTTGTTTTAAGGTTTGAAAATTGCTTTGCCCACATCCAAGGGTGTACTGGTAAATGCTCACAACTGGCTCTCAGGGGGAAAATGCATTATGCGCAAAAATTTTTTTGAATTTAATAGGCATTATCAACCCTTTCTCAATCACTTTCTTAAGTCTAAATAATCAACAAAACAATAAACCAAATCTCATTTGTAGCATATTTAAGAAATATGGCACAGTAAATAGAATGGTAGGCCTAGAGTCAGGAAGATTCATCTTCACAAGTTCAAATCTGGTCTCAGACATGTATTAGCTGGGTGACCTTAGGTAAGTCACCTAATTCTGTTCATTTCAGTTTCCTCATCTGTAAAAATGAACTGGAGAAGGAAATGTTTGCAAACCCCTCCAAGTATCTTTGCCAAGAAAATCCCAAATAGGGCCATGAAGGTTCAGACACTTTTGAAGCAACTGAACAGCAACAAATATACTGAAATTTTATCAATCAGTTGTCCTGAGCCTGTAGGAATTGGATAGAGCACAACCCTGCAAGAATCATATCATTTGATCAACCCTGTGAATGTTCCATTATCCCTGTTTTACAGACAGAGAGACAGGTTCAGAGAAATAGCAATTTGGCTCAGGTCATAGCATTTCACGTGGGCTTTGAACTCAGGTCCTGTTGACTCCAAGTCCAGTACTCCACCTACTAGGCCATGCATTACTTTGCCCTAGGGATCTTATAACATCATTGTGGAGATGATAAGATAAAAAATTAGATAATATGAAACAAGAATAGAATAGAATGGAACAGAATGGAACGGAATGGAATGGAATGGAATGGAATAGAAGAATAGAATAGAATACAATAGAATAGAATAGAAGAATAGAATGGAATGGAATGGAATAGAAGAATAGAATAGAATAGAAAAATAGAATGGAATGGAATGGAATGAAATGGAATAGAATAGAATAGAATAGAATAGAATAGAATAGAAGA
>CM053585.1:308463997-308485931 GCA_028646515.1 Pseudochirops corinnae | reverse complement strand
TTTCTCACCAACAGAGAGAATCAACAGTCTTGTCATCTCCCAGAGAATGACCAAGAGTTGAGTCCACGTGAATTGAGACCCCATTTTCTGTTCCCTATTCCAAACAGGAATGTGAGTCACAGAAAGTTGAGCTCAAATCTGTCTAGTTGGCACCTTGTACCTAATGTTTGGTGACCAGGGCGTGGGAATCTGCTCTGCAGATATATCTCTGGGACCACAATGCCTCCCACAGCCCCAGGCAGTATGTGTCCCCCTCCCTCCTCCTCAGCCACCACCACTCAGAGCTCTAGGCCACAGATACTGACACCTGCAGCTAGACACAAATTCTTATGAGAATCAAAGAAGAAACCAATAGAAAGGAACTATGAAAAAGGAGGAGTACAGTTCAAGGGTTAGGAGGAGGGCCTGACAGAAAAAAGCAGAGAGAAGGACAATGCTCCCTATACAATAGGTGCTTAATAAATATTGGCTGGATTGAAATAAATTACAGAGAAAGATGAAAGGAATAGAAGAGTAAGAAGCTATTAATCGAGTAGAGTTTAGATTTCATTAAAAGTTTTAAATTTTGCATCTCTTTTATATAGTGTCATTTCTTTACTCTCCTTATATTACTGCAGATAGTCACGAACCAGTCATCACACCATCAGGCAACAGCCATGCCAGACACAAAATTAATACTGCTCAGCGACCGACCTCTCCTAGCTTTCTCCTTTAGGGGGAAACAAAATTCCTTAACTATCTTTTAGAATCACCCACATACTTATGATCCCTCTGTCCCAGAAACAGGCTAAGATCAGAGAAGGATGGTCATATTTGTCTTTGGAACCCTAGCATCTGTCACAGTACCCAGCACTCAGCGTGCCCTAAAAAATGCTTACAGGTTGATTAATGAGCCTGGCTTTCCATCCAATGGCAAGCTGAGGAGCGAGAAAGAAAGGCTGTGTCTACTAACTTCCTAGCACCTGTCAGCCAGGCTGATGGGAAACACCAGGACTGGGGGCATCTTGCTGATGCCTAAAGCAAGTTAAACATTCACAAGAGTCAATAATCCACATTTCTACAGAACTTTACTTTCAGGTTTACACAGTGTTAGCCTCACGACCGCCTTGTGAGATAAGCGGAACAAGTATTATCATCATTGTACAGATGAATGAATGAATGAATGAATGAGTGAAAAAAAGGAAATCTCTGTTAGATGAAATGACTTGCCCAGAGTCACACAGCCTGTGAAGATCTTTGCTTTCTATTCCTAGTTCCATCAAGGAATAGGTAAAGAAAGAGTATACTTAATAGTTTGGAGTGGGAAAGGAGACAGAAGAGGATCAGAACTGAATCCTGCTCTCGTGGAGCTCATAGTCTAGGGGGACACATAATTTCCCCACTGAAATGACTAGGAGGCAATAAAGCTTATATGAAGAACTGTAGAGATAAGATACTTGTCACATCTGGTTGGTACTTCAATTTCTAAAGTATTTTCACATCTATAATCCTATTTTATCTTGTGTATTGTGTAGGAGAAAGAAGACAGAAAGAATTCCTCAGGGAATTCTCAGTCTGTCCTCAGAGATGAGACTCTATCTACAACAAGAAAGAGAAGCTATTACATGTGACCCATGCCTGCATTATGTGGTACCCACTGCAAGTTCTCATGGAGTTTGGAGAAAAGAAAGGTGGTATAAAATCCATGAAGGAGGCAAGACCTAGGAGACAAGAATCTCACTCAATGACACACATAGCCCCCAGCTCAGTATCATACTTGACAGATACCCAATTAATATTTCCTGTAGCCTCTTCTATTCACCCTCTCTGGTCTTGGTGTTAAAGCAAAGAGAAACAGTTTTCTCCTCCTATAATGCACCCTTAGCTAATAGGGGGAGTCGGGAATTAATCTTATTTCAAAATCCACTCATTCTCTTGACTCAAAAAGAACCTGATCATTTGCATATGATTTGCCTAACTTTGAATTTGATGACCAGGACGGAAATTCCTACAGCTCTTTGGCCACAACAGAGAAAACAGATAATTGGTCTCCAGCTGTGTATTACTGCTGCCTCAACTGAGATCTTCCCCCAGCCTCAGGAATGTGTATGGTTCCCAGGACAGGAGATGACCTTTAGTTTTTCCCTTGAACAGTCAGTCAAAGCTTCAGAACCCTTCTGAGGTATCAGCAATTCAAACATTCCCTCCCCTCCAACAGGGTTCCCTATTTTATATTAACAAAAGGCACAGGAAGAAAGTTTCTTTTTTTTTTGGAGGGGGGAAGGCAGGGCAGTTGGGGTTAAGTGACTCGCCCAAGGTCACACAGCTAATAAGTATCAAATGTCTGAGGCCAGATTTGAAGGAAGAGACTTTCATATGGCCTTCCTAAATCCACAACCCAAACCAAAATTATAATGTAAAAGATTAAGAAATGCTTTCCTCCTGACACAGGGCTCCCTTGGGTCAGTCTCATCAGAGCAATTTCCACCAGGTGGCAAGAATACCTTTGGAGCATTTTGGCAGAGTCACTATGGAGCTTTATTGTAGTAGAACAGAGAACTTTAATTTGTCCAGACCCTCTTCATGCCATACATCAGAATTACTTGGCATCTGCTGCAATAACCCAGCAGAAAGCAGATCACATGATCACCCCACCGCCATATTGCCTACCTCCGTTCTGTCACCAGCTGCCTGCCCAGCCCATGGTCCCCACCTTCTAGCCCCACTCTTTCCTATGTTTGCCTGTGACTTCCTTTGATTTGTCTCAAATTGGCCCACAAAAACCCAGCCCTCAAGAAAAAGGCAAGGTGGCACTAGGCAAATTTTCTTTACTGCCTGTCAAAATTTCTTCCCAATTACTACTATCTTCCTCCTACCAAAAAAAATGTACTTGATATAAACAAAATAAAGATGGTATATATGTGTGTGTATATACAAACACACACACACACACACACACACAATTCCTTAAAGGCAGGAACTGTCTCATTTTTTTGTCTTTGTATCTCAAGCACCTGATGAAGTGCCTTGATACATAGTAGATGCTTAATAACTGCTTGTGGACTGAATGATGAATTGATTGCCACAATTGTTAGGCCTTCCCTATATTCCAATACACCATTTTCAGTTCTTTTCTCTGAGATCTAAGCAGAATTATTGGAACCCAGTCTTTTGACTACACCTCTGCCTGTCATGTTCAATGTTCTCTCAAGTACATGCAAATAGGAATTTTCCAAGTCCAGACTCTGGAAAAGACCTACTTCCACGAAGGAATGTAAATATTCCACTCACGCAAATATTGTGGAGAGGGGTGGAAAAAATGGAGGAGATAGAGAGATGGTGCAGTGAATAGAATATCAAACCTGGAGTCAGGAATATTCCTTTTCCTGGGTTCAAATCCAGCCTCCGAAACTTACTAGCTTTGTGACTCTTGGCAAATCAGTTACCTCTGTTTGCCTCAGTTTCCTCACCTGTAAAATGAGCTAGAGAAGGAAATGGCAAACCTCTCCAGTATCTTTGCCAAGAAAACCCCGAAAGGGGTCATGAAGAATTGGACATGACTGAAAAATGTCTAAACAACAAAAATTCCACTGGCCCTAAGTGCCAGAGGGGCCCTGAATTTCAGACAGACATAAACATGTGTGAGCATGTATTGCAATGAATTTGCAAACAAAGCAAAGGCTAGAAAGCAACTGAACTAGAGGTTAGGAGCAGCTTTTACTGGGCAGACCCCAGTGTTGTCCCCTCTGGTCTAAAAAGTTGCTGGCACTAGAAAGCCATGGGAAACGAGTCTCCCTATCCGGTGGGTCGGGGTGGGGTGGGGGAAGGATGTGGATAGACTTGGAGAATCGAGAGAAGCCAGAGAATCTATTCATTTTGAACGGCCCAGGTATTCAGCCTCCAAACACTTTTAAATGTCCCTTTCCTCCCATCTATCCCATCCACCCCATTTTACCCTACATTCCTTTCTACCTGCTTCCCCTTCCCTCTCAAAGTTCTCTTCTTCTGGATAAGGAGATTCTGTCTGTTCTGGGAACAACCACTAGGGGGTGCCCATATGCAGCACCCAGAGGTCTCTACTCACAGAATGGGGACCAGGAAATTCTTAGAAGAGAAAGATGGGGAATGGGGCTCCATGAATGCTGACTCTTGTCTCTAGGGATGAAGAAGGGAAGAAGAGACCAGTGCCTGCCATAAAGGGAGCTGAATTGGCTCATGAGCTGACCAAACTTCCCATCTACACCCACTCATAACCATTTAAACAAAGGAAAATTGTGGCTCCCCACCTAAGCCCCAGGGTACAAAGGGCAAAGGGCTCTTAAATCCACCCAAAGTCCTTCGGGAGGAAGGTGCTAGTTAGGGATTTCAGAGATACCCTATAGTATTTGGCAACGTAGCATAAGGGACAATTTAAATGAATTTGTAGTCTGGAGACCTGGGTTTTAGTCTTTAAAAAAATTTCTAACTCCTGAGGAAGAATGTTATAGAGGAAGAAGAGTTATAGAGGAGAATGTTATAGAATGTTATAGAGGAGAAAAAAGAAGAATATGTGCTGAATAAGAAGCAAAAGGACAATATAGATGATTTGGACTTGTGAAGAAAGTTAAGGGTTAAATTTGAAGAGAAACTAGGGGGAAATTGATTTCTTTTTAAAAACTGATGAACAATTTTCAGGTCTAGATTGTATTTCTGACTTCTTCAAGAAAAACTTGAAGGAAAAGGAGCAAAATTAAGGAGGATTAAGGAAGATTAAAGAAGACTAAGGATTTAGAGTGAAGACTCAAGAAGCAGGATTCAGGGAGAAGGAAAAAGAAAATGCAGTTGGCAAGGCAAGAAAGAAAGGACAAGGGAAGTGAACTGGTAGGCAATGTAAATTTGTATGAAGGGATGGAGAATGGGGCAAGTTGATGAAGCAATCTGAGTTTTGTATATGAAAGTAGAGACAGAGACTAGCATTGTACATTAATAAGATATGCTCAAGTCTCAACAGACAGGCTAAATAAACCAGGTTGAGAATAACTAATTGGCCTCAAACCTATTGGTGAGTTAGGGGAGATGTCTACTATGCCAAGCATGTGAAGACTTTCCCGGATGGAATGGGGAGATGACGATACTTAACTCCAACAGCTATGAAGGCAGCTGAAGCAGGCACCATGGAGAGCTTAGAACTTGGTCAGACATCAAAGACACCGAGGTCATCCGCTGCATCCCAGGCCATCACTAGTGGTCATCTTGACTTTTGTCTTGCCACTGGACTTCAATGACTCTGGAAGAAAGAATGAGGCTGACAACGATGACTGTGCAATTCTGCTTCCGTTAAATCCAATTCAGGAGCAAGTCAAGACATCACCTGTGATGTCATTGGACCTCTGTGAAAACAAAGGATGGACAACGACAATATGTTCTTATGAGGAAATCCAGAAACCAGAGGAGAAGAGCACAGGAGAGAATATTAGAATTAAGATCAATGAAAGAAGAAACCATAGATTTTTTGTCATCAAAATATACTATAGATCAACTGAACAGAGAGAAAAAATAAATGAGTTCAGGAAACACATTACAAGTTTGTTCCAAAGGCATGCTACGTGAGTACATGAGTGATGAACTTCAATTATCCAAACATCTATTTGAATCTCTCTCTCTCTCTTTCTTTTTTTCCTCTTCTCTTCTCTTCTCTTCTCTTCTCTTCTCTTCTCTTCTCTTCTCTCTCTTCCTCCTCCTCCTCTTTTTCCCTCCCTCTTTTCCTCCCTCCTGTTTGTCTCCGTGTCTGTTTCCATCTCTCTGTTTATCTCTTTCCCTCCCTTGCAAAAAAAAAAAAAAGCAGCTAATAATTGCTTTATTTGACTTGGCAACATGTTTATCTTTCAAAATATGGAGGAAACAAGGGAAAACCGAATTGTAGACCTGATTTGGACTTACAGGAAAGAGAGATTTCTGCCCTTTGGAATGCTGGGAAAATTGACAGAAAAGTAATCACTGCCTTAGAAAGTTTGAGATAGAGGAGAAGTAAGCTGAGCATAATCTGACATGGACCTTGATTTTGGGAAGGCAGATCTCAAAGTGTACAGAGGAAAGATAAGTTGGATTCCATGGTCTAAAATTCTACAGATAAAGTCAGTCCAGGAGAGATGGTTGAGAATCTTTTAAGCATAACATTTTGAAAACACAAAGGGAAACAACTCTGATAAGGAGAAAAGCTCACCAGTCAAAAGATTTTTGAAAAGATTAATACAGAAGATGGAACAATGGAAGTTAACGTTGTTAACAGACAATGAAAATAAGAGTGTGGCATCATCCTGTAAAAATAACTAAGGATGAGTTGAGCCTAGCAAACAACGCTAAGGAAAACAAAAGTAAGTTTGCTTTTTTTTTTTTTTTAATGGGCAATTGGGAGTAAGTGACTTGCCCAAGGTCACATGGCTAGTAAGTGTTAAGTGTCTGAGGCTGGATTTGAACTCAGCTCCTCCTGACTCCAGGGCTGGTGCTAGCCACCCCCAACAAAAGTAAGTTTGACGTGGTAGTTATATTGAAGAAAAGGAGAGAATGAAAGCAGGGAGAGGACCAATGCTTGGGGTAAGGAAGACGAGCTAACTGACAACAGAAAGAAAAAGGGCAACTGTTTGATTTATCTTGTTTCTGTTTTCTCGGCAAAAGAGAATGGCCTTTGCACTAGAAATGATAGCACAAAAATGGTTTGCAGAGATTTGATGCCAACATAAGTAAGGAAATCATAAGCAAGCATCAAGTTGTGCTTGATGCATTCAAGTCACTCAGCCCAGATGAACTATATCCTGGGGGAATCAGAGAACTGAATGATGTGATTGCTTATTATATGCCATGAGCTATGTTCAGCTCTGGAGATACAAATAGAAAAGCAATACACATGTGTTCTCAAGGAGCTCTGATTAGGGGAGATGGCATATATGGGAGAGTTTAGCTGTTGAACAGATAGAAAGGCCCATTGATCATTAGAGTATAACAGCATAATGGACTACAAAATCCATAGGTCCCTATGGTGCAATGACAGAGCTGCCGGTAAGGCTTAGTGGTCCACTATCTTAGCAGAAGGAATGTATGGGTGAATCTTTGCTCATTCAAACAGCAATGACTATTGAGAAAAGGAGTTAGTGGTCCCAAAGTTGGAATAGAAGTTGGAATCAACTTCCAGTCAGGAGGTACTATGCAGAATCTGGTAGAAACTGAACAATGGGGGCTGAGGTGAAAGTGAAGGCTATTCAGAAAATATCCATTTAAAAAACTTATTGGAGGCAGATCCAAGATGGCAGGGTAAAGGCAGGGACTCACCTGAGATCTCCCCCAAATCCCTCCAAACACCTTTTAAAAATGACTCTAAGCGAATTCTAGAGCAGCAGAACCCATAAAAAGATGGAGTAAAGCAAATTTTTAGCCCAAAACAACTTGGAAGATTGCCAGGAAAGGTCTGTTGCACCAGGGTGAGAGGACCAGAGTCCAGCACAGGCTGTGCCAATGCAGCCCTGGCCCCAGCAAACCAGAAACAGGCTGTGGAAGTGGCTGAATCAGAAGCAACTGAAGCAGTGGTAGTGGTTGCTTCCAGAGGTCTCAGCCCATAGATGATCAGGGGGTTGAACAACTGGTCAGAAGGAGATTACAGAGGTCTTTTTCTTCTTCTTTTTCTTCTCACTTCAACAGTGAGATGGGACTGTTGCCTTGCCCATATGGATCTGGATCCCAGTTCTAGATGGCAGTCCCAGGGCAAGGAGAAGCACTAGCACACTAGAGTTTGTGGCAGCAATGGAGGGGAGACCCTCCTCACAGTTCCAGGGCAAAAAAGAGGGTTTATGAACACTCACAGGCCAGGTGAGTTGTGAACACCTCTCCTTAGATCATACCATCTTGGAAGAACTGAAAACTTACAGGTCCCTAGAAGTATCTCTGAAAACAGCTGCACAAAACCTCTGAAGCTTGAAACAGTGTGCCATCCACCCTGGAAACAGAGCCGTACCTTAACTAAGAGTTAAAAGTCAAGTAATAGACTGGAAAAATGAGCAAACAAGAGAAAAAAAATTTATCACAGAAAGTCACTATGGTGACAAGGAAGATCAAAACACATACTCAGAAGAAGATAATAAAGTCAAAGCTCCTACATCCAAAGCCTCCAAGAAAAATATGAATTGATCCCAGACCACAAAAGAGCTCAAAAAGGATTTTGAAAATCAAGTAAGAGAGATAGGGGAAAAATTGGAAAGAGAAATGACAACGATGCAAAAAGATCATGAAAAAAGAGGTAACAGCTTGGTAAAGGAGGCATGAAAAACTGCTAAAGAAAATAACACTTTAAAAAAACTTATTAAAAATAAAAAATGAAAATGTCACAAACAAATGAAGAAAAGTAGAAATTTTAAATATATCTTTTATAAACCAAATGTAATAAGAAAAATCTGCATTCAGTAAAGAGCTGCTGAAGAAATGATTAAAAATTAATTGGAAACTAAATAACAATTCCAAAGAATGGGTGAATCAAAGAATGATCAAATCATGGAAATCATACATCATTTCATCAAGGTTAATGACAACAATTAGATAACATTTCAAAATTTGGGGGATATATCTAAAGCAGTACTTTGGAGAAATTTTATATCTCTAAACATTTTAACCAAAAAAGAGAGAAGGAGCAGATAAATAAACTGAGCATGCAACTAACAAAATTAGAAAACCAACAAATTTTTAAACCTCAGTTAAATGCTAAAATAGAAATTCTGAAAAGCCTAAGAAGAGACAGACAAAAAGTGAAAGGAAAAAAATTGTTATTGAACTAATAAATAATAGAGCTATTCAAAAAACAATAAAATGGGAAAAATATTAGTTATATTGATTTCTTTAAAAGAAAAAGGGAAAACAAATTGCTAGCATCAAAAATGCAAAAGAAAAATTCACAACAAATGAAAAAATAAAAGAAATTATGAGATAACTAGATAATTATTAGATAATTTTATCTAATGTTATTGTAATTCCAATTATGTGCCAATATCTGACAACCCAAATGAAGGGGATGAATATTTATAAAAACATAAAATGCCCAGATTAACTGAACAAGAAATAGAGAACTTGAAATAATGCAATCTAAAAAAAGAAATTAAAGAAGTCATAAGTGAGTTCTCTCCAAAAAAAAAACCAAGTACCAGATGGATTTACAAGAAAATTCTATCAAAAATTCAAAAAAAATTTCATTTCAATATTATGTAATTTCAACATTACATAAAGTTGTTTGAAAAATAGGAAAAGAAGGTATCCTACCAAATTCTTTCTTTTATGCAAACATGGTCTTGATATCTAAAGCAAGGAGGATCAAAATAGTGAAAGAAAACTATAGACCAATATCTATAATTAATATTTATGCAAATGAACAAAATAAAATTAGCAAAGAGACTATTCCAAAATATCACAAAGATTATCCACTAAGATCAAATTAAATTTACACCATGAATGCAAGGTTGGTTCAGTATTTGGGAAATTATCCACATAACGTTTAATAACAGATACAACAAAAAATAAAATGATTATATTAATAGATGTGGAAGAAGTCTTTGAGAAGATACAACACCCATTCTTATTTTTTAAATGATAGAAAACATAGATAAAAATATACTTTTTCTTGGATAAGTAACATATATCCAAAGCCAAGAGCCAGCATAAACCAGATAAACTAGAGAATTTTCCAATAAGACCAGGAGTAAACCAAGGACAGCCATCATCATCGCTGCCTTTTTTTAATGTAGTATTCAAAATGTTAGCTATAACAGCAATTAGACAGAAAAAGAAATTGAAGGAATAAGCATAGAGAGAGAAGAGAGTTATTCTTTAAAGATTATTACCGTAGATTTTCTAGATTATTTGCTGGTTTACTTAGAGAATCCTAGAGAGTCAGATAAAAATTTAATTGAAATAATAACTTCAACAACATTGTGGGACGTAAAATAAATACACATAAACCATTAATATTTCTGTATATAAACAACAAAACCCAGGAGAAAGAGATGGAAAAAGAATTTCCATTTAAAATAACCACAAAATGTGTAAAATACCTGGGAGGTTACTTGTCTAGATACACACAGAAATTACATTAATTCAACTGCAAAACTCTCATTACACGAATAAGGACAGATTTAAAGAACTGGAGCAATACTGATTACTCATGGGGTAGACTGAGCCAATGTAATAGAAATGACAATACTACTTAAATTAATTTACTTATTCAGTGTCATACCAATCAAACTACTAAAGGATTACTTTATAGATCTAGGTAAAAAAAAAAAAAAAAAACTGAAACAAAATTCATCTGTAGGAACAAAAGGTCAAGAATCTCAAGTGAAATAATGGCAAGGAAAATGGAAAGAAAGGAGACCTAGAAGTATCAGATCTCCAGCTATACTACAAAGCAGTAATTATTAAAATGATTTGGTGCTGGTTAAGAAATAAAGAAGTCAATCAAGGAGAAGAATTAGGTATATAAAATACAGAAGCAAATGAACATAGTAGCCTCATGTTTGATAAACTCAGAGACTGCAAGTAAAACCCACTATTTGAAAAAAAAAAACTGCTGGAAAAAACAGAAAGTAGTCTGGCACAAATTAGAGAGATTAACATCTCACACCTTACACCAAGATAAGCTCCAAATGGATATGTGATTTAAATACAAAGGAAGACATCAAAACAAGTTAGAAGATGAAAGAAGAAATTACCTTTCAGATCTATAAATAAGGCAAGAGTTCAAAATTAAACAAAGGATAGAGATCACAGAAGGTAAAATGGACAATTTCAACTACATAAAATTTAAAACAATATTTCACACAAATACAACCAGCTAAAATTAGAAGAAAAAAAAGAATACTGGGGGGTGGGGAAAGGGAGGATTATTTATGGCAAGTTTTTCTTATGAGTTTCGTTTAAAAACACATCAGAAACTAATTCAAATTTATAATAAGAAGTCATTCTCCAATTTTAAAATGGTCAAAAAATAAGAACATAAATTTTTCAGATGAAGAAATCCAAGCTATAGCCATATTTAAAAAAATTCTCCAAATCATTCAAAATTAGAAAAAGGAAATTAAGAAAACCCTTGAAATTCTATCTTATACTCATCAGATTGGCAAAACTGATCAAAAAAAGAAAGAAAAATGACATTCTAGAAGAGCTGTGAAAAAAAATAGGCATATTAGTGAACTATTATGGAGATGTGCTTTGATCCTGCTCTTCTGGAGAATAGTTGGAAGTATGCCCCCCAAAGTTACTAAACTGCATACATACCCTTTGACCTAGCAATAAAAACTATGGTTGTAACCCCCAAAGAGACCAAAGAAATAAGAAAAGGATCCATATGTACAAAAATATGTATAGCTTCTCTTTTTATGATGAAAAAGAACTAGAAACTGAAGGGATGCCCACCAAACTGATCATGGCTGGTGGTATGTGAATATAATAGAATACTATTGTGCTATAGGAAATTGCAAAGGGTTGGCATTCAGAGAAACCTAGAAAGATTTGCATGAACTAATAATATAGAGTGAAGTGAGCAGAACCAGGGGAACAATTTGTTTAATAACAACAATATTATGAAGACAACTTAGGAATACTAATAAATCTGATAAATGTAATAACCAACTAGGATTTCAAAGATCCATTATGTATTGCTCATCCCCTAAAAGAAAAGTGATTGACTCACAGTATAGATTGAGATATATTTTTGGACATGGTCAATGCAAATTGTTTTACTTAGCTGTGTACATTTGCTAGAAAGGTTAATTTTTCTTTTCTTTTTCCAACGGAGAAGAGAATTTGGGAGGAAGAGAAAACAGAAGTTTGCTCATTTAAAAATTAAATTTAAAAATAAATAAAACTTCATGCCTATAACCGGAAAAAAAACTGATCTTGAACCAGATTAATCTTTATACAATTGACACTGCCTTGCTTTCTCTGATAATAAATTTAAATTTATGTATTTTTTTAAAGGAAGTTATCTCCAAGACTTTATTTATCCAAGTGGCTAACGATCAAGTTTAGAATGTAGCTTCCCAATGTCCTGTGGTCTTAAAAGAAACCAGTCACTGAGGAGTCAGGGTCCCTCAGACTCATGGAATGTACCCGAGTCACCACACCTTACTGACCAGACACATGAGAATGCTTTCCATGATATGGCTAAGTAAACCTCTTTTTGTTGTTAGTCTATGAGTGTATTATTTTCATTCAAATCTTAAACCTGAACTACCAGACCAGCCTAAGTAAAGCCTGTCCTATAACAACCTTATAGATCCATATTCTAGTCATGAACTTCATCCTACCAAGTCTCAGTGATATTATAAGCTCAATTTTGCTTCCTTGGATTAAGCCTGCTTTGTTATCCATATTTTGTGACATTTTACAATTTGTAGTTTGGAAACTTTCAGGTGTGTCCAATGCTATTCTCTCTACATTGAAGCTAATCTCTGTGGTATTTAGCTTGGTAGACATTCATAGGCAATTTTCCACCTCCCCCCTTCTTGCCAGTTCAAAGCCCTTTTGATTAGATTTACAAAACAAGCCCTTGTTGGGCAAACCCAAACCCTGGTCAGGCTCTCATTTCTATATTTTCAGCTGTGGTCCAGAAACCCAAATCTTGGTCAGCATCTTTTTAAAATTAAGAAAAATCAATTAATATCTTTTATTTTATGTCACCTTGATTTCCAAATATATTCTCTTCCCCCACCCCAATTCAGGAAGCCATCTTTTATAAAAAGAAATAAACAAAAAAGGGGATTGGGGAAACACTTCAGTAAAATTAACCAATACAGCAATCAAGTCTGTTTGCAACGTTCCATATCCATATCCATAGTCCCCCACATCTGCAAAGATGGAAGAGAAATACATTTTTTTCATCTGTTGGAGGCAAGCTTAGTAATTATAATTATACAGCATTCAGCTTCAGTTTTGTTGTCCTTACTATTTTAGTCATTGTGTATATTCCTCATCAGATAACATCTTAACCAGCTGTTCACACAACCCTCATAGCAGCAACAAGGATGAAAACATGAACTGTGGTCCTAAGGTCTCTGTCCTCTTGCCTTAGATTTCAGAATTTTTAGCAGTGCTTTCCAGATTCCTCCTGGGAGTATCATTTCACATATTCACAAAATCTCCCAGTTGGAAGAGACATTGGAATCCATGTAGTCCCTTCCCATACCCAAATACAAATCCCCTCTATAATACACCTGACAGCTGGCACCCAGCCTTTGCAGCCTGTTGTACTGTGGGACAGCTCTGACCCTTAGGACATGATGCCTGACATGAAGCCAAAATTAACTTTTTTGCATTTGGCTTTAGTGTGAACCATTAGAAGTGAGCAGAAGTCATGGAGTTTGACCAAACTTGGGAATTTTCTACACCATCTTGAATAAGTGAGGCAGGAAGTCAAAATACTTCTCTATTGTCATCCAGTCCACAAATAGCTGCCTCATTGGTCACCCCTCAGCTGTCGTTGTTTGTCCTTCCTTCCTGAAGAGGACCATGATATCAGGGAAATGATGCCATGACTTGCAAGTGAATTGATTTAAGTGAGGGAGGGCTGTGCAGGGTCACCAGTCTCACTTTCTCCTCCAAAGCCATCTGGGTCCAGTGGCAAGATATAAATGAGGATAACTGGAAAAGACCCCCACAGCAGAGAGTCACCAGTTGCCATGACTACTTTCTTCTTCCCCTAATCCTACTATATGTTTCTCCATCCACAAAATCTATGGATCCATCTCATTGTTCCTGGGAGAGCAATAATTGTTTCCTCTTCGGAAGGAAATATCTAATATCTGACTCCTAGTTCAATGTATCCAGAGATCCTTCTTCCTTTTCTTCCCTTCATTGTTCTCCTGTTCTCCATCTAACCTCTTAATACCAAGATTTTCTGCATCCTTGTTTCCCTTTTCTTCTTTGTTTTTCACCTTGAAGACTTACTCTGTTGTGGATTTGTTGTTGTGGTTGTTTTTTAAAGAGCACTTCCTTCTTTCTCCCCGATAACCTGAGGAATGATCAGGTATTCTTTGAGCACCTTTACTTTTTCTTCTACAAGGAAAGCCAGACTGTGTTTTGAGACTCAATGAAGAGAAGGCGTTAGTTAGTCCTGGGACCAAAGGCTTTAGTTCAGTTATATTTCAAGTAGCATGCAGTTCAGTTCTCTACCTCTGAGCTCAGTTGACAGGGTACTGAAACTAGAACTGAGGAGCTGTTGGGATTGGACCCTAGAGAGAGAGGGAAGAAACTAGTTTGGGGCTAAGGAACCCTGAAACATCAAATCCCAGTAAATGTTCAATCATAGGCATATCTCCAGCCAAACTCAACTCTCCTTATCTTCCAACCATAAAAGAAAATCCATTGCTTCTAAAATCCAGGAAAGAGATAGAAAATACATTTGCCTGGGGGTCAGGAGACTTAGGTTTTAGTTTGGGCTTAGTAAATTTGATTCAGTTTCCTCATTTATAAAATGGGAAGAAAAACATCTGTACTAGGTACCTCATAGAGTTGTGAGGATCTAATGAGATGTAAAACCTCTAACATACTTTATAAATATCATTTATGTTTGTCATAACACAAATTCCGTATTTTCTTCAAGATCAGCAAATTGACTATTCAATATTCCTCAGCAATAACCAAGTGGCCTGAAGAAGGACTCGTGGGGTTTCCTAGGGAGTAGTAGGTGATGGTACTGCTGGCTTGCTGATCCTCATCAGTGGGGGCAGAAGGAGAGGAGGAGGAGGACCAGTTGCTCTCCTCAGGTTGTTTATGAGGAGACTGGACATGTAGCTAAAATGAACTTCAGTGGTTGAATGCCCTCCATCCCAAGTTGTAAGCATTATGAACACAAGCCCAGTCCATGTACTATTGGTGACCAGAGCTGTGGGAACTCTGCAAGAGTGAAGCTAGGAGCTTTGGACAAAAGATTTTGTAAGCTAAGCTTCTTACTGTGTACAGAACCATTTGCTGACATGTTGACATCCTAGAGGAATGAAATGTGCTCTCCAGCTTGACAGATAATAATAGTCCTTCATATGTATAGAGACTTTTATGCTGTACTTTCAAAACAATTTGCCATTTATGATCTCACCTGATCCTCACAAGAACCTGTGAGGTCAGCAGGACAGATGTTAGGAATCTAAGGCCTAAAGAGGTGAAGTAATTTGCCCAAGGTATTTATTGGGCATCTACTACAGGCTCATCCCTGGGTAAGACTTCTCCTCCTCAGGACTTTTCTGCTTTCTCACTGACTTTTCCCCCTATAGAAACCTCTGCCCTAAGACCCACCCTCCTGATTGAAGGCTGCCTAGCCCAGACCACCATTTCTTAAGAGTTTCTAGTTATGCCCACTTCATTCTCAGCTTGACTCACTCTCTGAACCTCTCCTCCACTTTCTATCTTCTCTTTATGTGTTTTCTTCTCCCATTAAAAAAATAAGCTCCTTGAATGGTCTAATTTTCTTATGTTTGCATACATAGTGCTTAGCACAGAATCTGGTAAATAATAAGCACTTAACAAATGTTTTATCTGGCTAAAGAAATAACAGAAATAGATAAATCCTCCAATCATATTTAGAAAACACAGTAGATTGAATTCTGATTGGAAGATCAAAGAAAAAAATCAAAGTGAGTCATTTTTCCAGCCCAGGTCAGCATAAAGAAACAGAGAAGTATATGGACTCTAGGGACAGGTTCTGTCCAAGAGCATGCTGTGGGAAGTTGTGTACCATGACAAGAGGAGGTCCCTGATTAGCATAAGGGGGCTAAACTTGTGCAAGGGTTATAGGAATAGGTACAAACTGACAGCTCAGTTCATCACTATCTTGTTTCAGAACACAGATCCACAGTGGACTAAGAAGAGGGACCTTGACCCCTATAGGATTGGCATTCCAGGGTAAGGAGCAGTTGCAGGCCCTAGACTATGTGCTTACCAAGGATCAAATTAAAAGGCAAGCAGTAGCAGAGCGGGGTCTCACTTTGTTTCCAAACTACTCTGAAACCTGCAGAGAAATAAGCAGGACAGGAATCTCAGACCAAAGGGACACTTGCAGTTCTGTCACTCTGACCCAACAGAGCTTCCCAACTAACTGATAGTGGCTGAGTCCAGCAACAATCTACTGGGACTCCAACCATGGCAAGTTCACAGTTGTGTGGCTCAGACCCAAACTCATGTCAGGAATTTGTGCAGCTCACAACAGGGGACAAAAATAAGACTTTGTCCTGGATCAGATCATTTTGGGTGCACTGAAAGCTTGCAGGTCCCAAGCCTGAGTTTTCCTGACATCCTGGAATAACATAACAATACTCTCAAGAAAGCAGCAATAAGACAAGCCCAGACATTCCCCACAGAAGTTCATAGAATTCAGCCTTAATGCCAAGTTCAGAGTCAGGAAATGGGATAGAATGAGCAAACAAACAAACAAAAAAAAGAATCCCACTGTAAAAAGCTTTTATGGTGACAAGGATGCTTAAGACATAAACACACAAAAAGAGAATGATTCCAAAATATATGTTAGCAAAGCCTCAAAGAAAAACTCAGATTGAACACAAGTTCAACTAGAATTCCTGGAAGCTATGAAACAAGAGGTTTTTTGTTTTAAAGAGTTTCAAAATGTCTTTATAAATGAAATGATAGTGCTAAAGGGGGAAATGGAAAAGAAATGAAAACTATGGGAGAAAGAACTGGAAAGGGAATTAACATCTTGGCACAAGAAGGACAAAACTTTACTCAATCAACATAGTCCTTGAAGATTAGAATGAACCAAATAGAAGCCAGTAACTTCATGAGATAACAAGAATGTTAAAATACAGACAAAAGACTTTAAATATAGAAGAAAATGTAACCCCATAACAAAATCCCATAAGAAAAACAACTGACCTGGAAAATAAATCAAGGAGAGTTAATTTAAGATATAATTGGACTACCTGAAAAACCTGACCAAAAAAAAGACAAGAAAGCTGCTCAGATCTCTTAGGACCAGAGAACAATGAGGAAAAAAGAAGAATCCACTAATCACCTACCAGAAAAAAAAAACAAAATGAAAACTTGAAAAAACACCCTGGCCAAAATTCAGAGTTTCTAGGTCAAAGAAAAAAAAAAATTGCAATCAATCAGAAAGAAAGGTATTACATACCATGGAACCACAGTCAGGATCACATACAACTGAGCAACCACCAATATAAAGGAATAGAAAACTTGAAATATGATATTCCAGAAGGAAAAGTATGTAGGCTTCCAACCAAAAACAACTTACTTAGCAAAACTGAGTACAATCCTATCTGGAGGAAAATGGACCTTTAATGAAATAGGAGACATTCCTGATGACACAAGAATCAAAAGAAACACAAAAATGTAAGCGTGAGTGACCAGTTGAAAGGGACTATACAATGATAAACTGTTTACATTCTAATACAAGGAAATGATACATGTGCTACCTCAGAGCTCTATTATCATCACAGGTCATAGAAGGAAACTAATTAGACAAGAAGTTTAGAAGTAGTTCTATTATTTCTTGGTGATCTTAAAATAAAAAAGAGGAACATACTAAGGTGGTGGGAAAAGGCTGTACTTTTACAGCAAATTCAAGGATGTGGAAAATTATCTCACATAACAAAGGTATACAAGTAGAAGTCTATCCAAATAAGAAGGAAGAGGAAGAGAGAGCATGTCATACTTGAACCTCACTCTCATTTGAATTGGTTAAAGAACAGAAGAATACACATACACATACACAGAATTGGATAGAGAAATATATTTCATGAAAGAAGCAGTACGGAAAGGGAAGAAGGAAGCAAGCAAAATAAAAAGAAGATAAGTTAAGGGAAAGACTAATCTTAAGCAAAACAAATTCTAAGGATGTACAAAATATTTATAGTAATTCTTTTGTGCATTAGCAAAGAATTTCAAACAAAGACATGCCTATCAGTTGGTGAATGGGTGAATAGGCCATAGCCTATTATGGTATATAAATGTGATGAGCAATTAGGTGCAATAGATAAGAGTGCTGGATCTGGAGTCAGAAAGAATCATCTTCCTGAGTTAAAATTTGGCCTCAGACACTTACTAGATGTGTGACCTTGAGTAAGTCACTTGACTCTATTGGTCTCAGTTTTCTTATCTGTAAAATGAGGTGGAGAAGGAAATGGCAAACCACTCCAGCATCTTTGCCAAAAAAAAAAACCCCAAAACCAAAACTACCAAATGGGGTCACAAAGAGTCATATATGACTGAAATGGTTGAACAACAACAAAAATATAAATGTGACTGAATACTATTTAGCTGTGAGAAATGATGAAAGAAATGGTTTCAGAAAAACCTTGGAAGATTTATGTGTACTGATACAGAGTGAAGTAAGCACAACCAGGAAAATACTTTGTACAATGACAAAATTATAAAGACAAACAACTTTGAAAGATTTAGGAATTCTGATCAGCACATTGACCAACCATAATTCCAGAGGACTTAGGATGAAACATGCTACCTACCACCTGATAGGTAATAGACTCAGAATGCAAAGATTTATAGAAGTATTTATAGCAGCTCTTTTGTGGTAACCAAAAACTGGAAATTGAGGGGATATCCATCAATTGGGAATGACTGAACAAGTTGTGGGAAGGGGAGGGAGGAGGAGAAAGTGTAAAACTTATGGAAGTGAATGTTGAAAACTAAAAATAAACACATAAATAAATTTATTAAATATAGAATTGCAAAGTGAGACTTTTTTTTTACAGCAAATTCAAGAAATTGTTTTGTTTGACTATTTATGCTTATAAAAGAAGTTTGGTTGTTCTTTCTATCTCAATGTGAGGAATGGGAGGGAGAGAAGGAAGATTTTTGCTGATTAGAAAAAATAAAATTTTATTATGTAAAAAAGAAATAATAGAATTAATTGTAGAAATAGAATCATAGAAAATCTGAGCTAAAAGAAATCTTTGAGAATAGATGATCTTAGGGCGGCTAGGTGGCTCAGTGAATAGAGCACTGGCCCTGGAGTCAGGAGGACCTGAGTTCAAATCTAGCCTCAGACACTTAACACAAAAACTAGCCATGTGGCCTTGGGCCAGTCACTTAACCTCAATTGCCCTCCAAAAAGCAAAAAAAAAAAAAAAAAAAAGAGAGAAAAAAGAAAGAGAATAGATGATCTCTAAGACCCTTTTTTGCTTTAAATTTCAAGTCATATATTCAACTAAGTCTAACCCTCTCATTTAACAGATGAGAAAATTGAGGCCTTAGAGAGGTGAAGTGATTTATCCACAAGTAGGAAGCAAAAGCCAGGATTCCAGTTCAGACCTTTTCAAATATACCATGCTAGACACAGACCTTATTCTCAGGAAGTTCACTGTGTGGTTGAGAGACTAGATTATTAAATGTTTCAGACTATAAGCACCATAGGGGTTCAGAGGAGACAGGAACTATCGTGGTCTAGGGAGGGAAAAGGAGAGAGGTCAGTGACAGGAGTGAGACCTTGAAGGATGGGTAATTTTTGCAATGATGGATAGGATCAAGGAGAGCAGTTCAATAGTCTGTGTCTGTCAGGGACAGGTGTTAAGGACGTCCCTAAACACTGAAACATATTTCAGCTCCCATAAGGCTCTGCTACCTGGTATAATTTTTGGAGACTTTGAATGATTCCCAAAATGGGCTGGGAAACATCTCCTCTCATCCTTATGCCCTGCCAAGCAAAACACATGGGACTATTTAAGCTCCTCATTATCTCTCCTGTCTTCCACTTTTACATTTTCTGTGTAAGAGAAGGAATTTGGGATGACAGCAGGAAAGGCCTGAAGGAATAGACCAGTTACAAGAAAGGATCTCGGAGAAAACATCTTTCTTTCTTTAATGTTTTGCATGTCTGGCAGCTAGGAAGATATGGATCTCTCTGGCAGGATGGTCAGGGTTGGGGGCAGGGAAAGAGAAGCTTAACAATATCATTCTGCACCCCGGAATGGCCCAGAACACTTCCTCAAAAATTATCTGGCCCAAAGCCTCTAAACTGACCAAAACACAGGCGCCTTTCTCTGCTGCAGCTACCCCAGATACCTTTGGGGACACCAATAATAAGGTCCTCCCCAGAAAGCTGGAAGTCTTTTCTCAGGATGAGGAAATAGTCTTTCAGATTTGTTGATGGTTTAGGATAGAGAAACCCTGAGATTAATTCTCGATGGAAATGCTTATGTTCTCCTTCCCTAGTGACAGCTAGGTCCTATGAAAATACAATCTCCCATGTCCCCCCTGTCCTACATCTGTTCCCCTGCCCACCAAGGTAAAGTTAACAGCCTTCAAACCAAACCCAAAGTATGATCTGGTGGATAGAGCACCACCTAACAATCAGGGGATCTGGGCTCCAGTTTCTGCCACTGACTTCCTGTGTGACCTTGAGAAGGTTTCTTCCCCTCTATGGACTCCACTTGCCACATCTGTAAAAGAAAGCACTTGGGCAAGTGGGCCAGGGAACTTTAGGAGAGGGGCAGAGGAGTTACTGTCAGAAATCTTCGAGATGCAATAGAAAAATAAATACATAGAGTACTGGATTTGGAGTCTGGAAGACTGGGATCAAATTCTACTTCAGACACTTTCCAGCTGTGTGACCCTGGCAATTCACTTACCTCTCTGAATGTGCTTCCTTATTTGTAAAATGGGAGTATTAACAGCACTGACCTAAAATAACTATTATGAATTTTAAAAATCATTTAGAGGATTATTATGAATTTAAAAAATCATTTAGATGTGAATTATTATAATTAAGAAAATGCACCTTGTCACATACATGTTTCTATTATTCAAGTATGTTCAGATGCTGTTATGGTTAATAATAATTACTAGCATTTATATAGTGCTTTAAGGTCTGCAGAACACTTTATAAGTATTTACCCTTACAACATTTCAGTAAGGCAGGTGTCATTATTTTCTACATTTTACATATGAGGAAAGTAAGGCTGAGAATGTTGAAGTAATTTAAGGGTCATATAGGTAGTAAATGTCTGAGACAGTATTCACATATTCAAGTCATCCTGAGTCCAAGCCCAACATGCTACCCTAAGTATAAGTTCATTTAAAAGCCTCAGTTAATTCATGGAAATTTTGGTCACTATGCATTTTTGCAATCAATGTATGACAGTACAACTACTATTATGTCAGGATCCTCAAAATTTTTTATATTAAAAAAGGCCTTCATCTCAAAAAGGTCAGGAGTTACTAACATAGAGGCAATGACGTCAGACTCAAATAGAAAGGCGTCACTATAGCCTGATGTCAACTTGGAAAAACACAAGTGTTTCTTATCTGTGCTGTACTGTATTTTCTTTACTTTGTTAGATGTATCAATTACACTTGAGTCTGGTTTGAGGAGTCATGTGGGCAAAAGACAGCTCTTCTCAGCAACAGAATTTTATGAACTTTGAGTTCTCACAGAAGAATTATTTTTTCAAAGCAAAGTAAATCAATTGGAAGCCCCAGATGGGGACCATTCTATGTCACTTTTTAGGCTGCTAAGGTTGCAATTGTGCACACCTAACTCCAAAAAGATGAGTTCACCCTTCAGCTATCTGTCCAATAGGCAAAGGAGGGGGTGAAATTTCTAAAAGAGATAAAGCTTAGTTTGATAGACTGAATCTATGCCACTCCACCACCAGCTCCCCACACCCGGCGACCCACCAGCATCAGTAGCAACTGGATCTCTGGGAACAGCCCTACCTGAGTGACATAAGACTTTAGCTATGGCACATCACAATGGAACTGGTCAAAACTCCTGGTGAAATTTGAGTGGGAAGATAGAACAGCCCAGTAGCTCTCCATGCAAATACTCCAAGCAAATAGACATTCTAGAGATTGTTGGGAAAGGTGCTCACTTAGAAAGCAGAGAATTATAATACTCTCTCTCATAAAAATCTTTAGGTGTGACTCCTTAGTCAACAAGCATTAATTATAACACTTACTAGGTGCC
>CM053585.1:308396969-308463497 GCA_028646515.1 Pseudochirops corinnae | reverse complement strand
TTTAGTCCTTCTTTTTGCCAGCACCGACATTTGCCTTGGCACTACCCCTGACTTTCTTCATTCTGTTTTTGCGTTCCTTTCGCTGCTTTCTTGATATCTTTTTCTTCTCATACAGACCATGCCTTGCAAGTCTGTGCTTTGGTTCATTTTTCTTTGCATAGTCAAGGGAATCATAAATGAAGGGATGATATTTTAAAAGGTAAAATTGAGAGGAGAGGAATATAATGAGAGGAGACAGGGAGAGACAAAATGGGATTAATTATCTCATATAGAAGAGGCAAGGGATAACTGTTACAATGGAGGGGAGGAACAGGAAGGCAAAGGGGAATGGGTCAACCTTACTCTCATTGAATTTGGCTTAGGGAGGGAATGACATACACTATGAACTGGGTATCTTGCCTTACAGGAGAGTAGGGGAGAAGGGGATGAGAAGGGGAATGATGGAAAGGAGGGCAGGTTGGGGGAGAGGGTTGTTAGAAGCACACACTACTGTAAAGGGACAGGGACAAAGTAGAGAATAGAACAAGTGTGGGGTGGGGTAGGATGGAGAGAAATATAATCAATCTTTCACAACATGTCCATTGTGGCAATGTTTTGTGTAACTACACATATACGGCCTGTATTGAATTGCTTGTCTTTCCAGTGGGAGTGGGTGATGAGGGAGGAATGGAAAGAATCTAGAATTTATGTCATGGGCCACGAGAGTATCAGCCCCAAATGTGAGCAAAGATGTGAGAGAGAATTAATCAGGCGGGTAGTTCGTAGGAAAGAACTCCATTTAATGACTCTTTGAGCAAGATTTTTATACAGAAAGATGAAAGGATTCAAGTTTTACTATCATAGTCTTAAGCCTGTTAGATCTTGGAAGTAACAGAATTTGATAAGGAATATGTTATCTAGGTGTAATCATTGTCTTTAGTCTGTTATATCCTGGAACCAACACAGAATGGATAATTTGATAATGGACAAGTCTTTTAGGTGGCTGAAGTCCAGAGGCAAAGGCTTTGATGTCAGGACCTCAAACAGAAGTCCTTTTAAGTGTAACCCTGGGAGGTCCCAGGGAGCCAGCTTTATGCAAGAAGTTGTTAGGTCCATCACCGAAGGGTCCTAATTAGGCACACTATCAAGATCTTTATCTAAGTCCTGGATCAGGCCTCTTTGGCTCCCCACAAATTTAAAGTTTTAAAATCTAATGTTTAAAATATATATATATACATATATACATATAATAATTATTATTATTTACATGCAACTGGGAAATAAGATATACAGGCACTGGGGTAGGGAGATCCATCCTGCCGTACCGGAAAGTCAGAGGCGTGATGGGGGAGGATATAGGAGAGAATAGATTGGGGGAGGGGGTATATAGTGGGATCGCTGTTTTGGGGTGGTGGGTAGGGGAAAAACAGGCAGAAAATTTGTAACTCAAAATCTTGTGGAAATGAATGATATAAATTAAAAATAAACAAGTTAATTTTTTAAAAAATTTACTAATTTATTTTTAGTTTTCAACATTTGCTTTTATAAGATTTTGAGTTCTAAATCTCCCCCCACAACTCCCTCCTTCCCAAGATGGCATGCAATATGATATACATGTATGATCATATTAAACATATTTCCACATTAGTCGTATTGTGAAAGAAGAATCAGAACAAAAGGGAAAAACCATGAGAAAGAAAAAACAAAGAATAACAACAACAAAAAATTGAAACATTGTGCTTCTATCCGCATTCAAACTCCATAGTTCTTTCTCTGGATGTGGATAGCATTTTCCATCATGGGGCTTTTTGAATTATCTTAGATCATTGCATTGTTCAGAAGAGCTATGTCTAACAAAGTTGATCATTGCACAATGTTGCTGTTACTGTGTACAGTGTTCTCCTGGTTCTTCTCACTTCACTCAGCATCAGTTCATTCAAGTTTTCCAGGTTTTTCTGAAATTTGCCTGCTCATCATTTCTTATAACACAATAGTATTCCATTATATTCATATACCACAACTTGTTCAGCTATTCCCCAATTGATGGGTATCCTCTCAATTTACAATTCTTTGAATCTATGGCTGTTTCCACTACACCACACTGTCAGGAAAAGGTACAAGTCAAAGTCTGTCCCAAGATAAAGCAGAAAAAAGGAGGAAAACATTAGACAAGATGACCTTTAAGATCCCTTCTCACTCTAGAAGTCTGAGAAGCCCTGGGACATCTTAGTGTCTTGTTAGAGGACTTCAATTTGAAGGGCTAAAGGAAAATTTCCCTTGTGTTTTAAGTTCTTTTTCCTTGTGACTGAGGAGAGACAGGAAAGAAATCTGCTTAGCTGAGTGACTAGGTGGGAATACAAGTGAAGTATCAAATGCTTCTACCAATCAAGAGTTGCCTTATTGACTGAGAGCAAGCCTAGGATAGTAGAATGTGCCATATTGGTAGGAAGTCATATTATTTAGAGCTGAAAGGTACGTTCGAGAACAACCAGGCTAGCTTCTTCACTTTAGGGATAAGATTTTCCCAAAGTCACACAGGTAGTGAGGAATGGAGCTAGGATTCAAATCCAGGTCATTTATCTCCAAATCCAGTATTGTTTCTGTGCCACTAATCTATAAACTCTAAGCCTAAAAGATCATAGGACAGAGCAGACCTGGAGAACGGTGGTTAGAATAGTTTAGAAAACTTAAGTACATCCACTTTGGGACTGAACCATTTT
The DNA here is from genome assembly GCA_028646515.1 of Pseudochirops corinnae. Taxonomy (NCBI): domain Eukaryota; kingdom Metazoa; phylum Chordata; class Mammalia; order Diprotodontia; family Pseudocheiridae; genus Pseudochirops; species Pseudochirops corinnae. The sequence continues at coordinate 308,460,798 of CM053585.1, read as the reverse complement.
CTTTTAGCATTCTGCTAATCATTTTCCCCTAGTGTATTATTTCCCCTCCATCTCCTCCTCTTCTTCTTCCTCCATCTCCATTTCTTCTTCCTCCTCCTCCTCCGTCTCCTCCTCTTCTTCTTCCTCCAACTCTTCCTCTTCTTACTCCTTCTCCATCTCCTCCTTTACTTTCTCCTTATCTTCCTCCTCCTCTCCCTTTGTTTCGTCTTCATCCTTCTACTTCATCTCCTTCTCCTCTTCCTTCTCTTCTATTTCTTTCTCTACTTCATCCTCCTTTTCCATCTCTTCTTCATCTTCTTTCTCCACTTCTTTCTCTACCCTCTTCCTCTTTCTCTGCCTGTATTATAGATTCTTAGTTCCATTATAAATTAAACCTAGCCAACTCCCTCTCAGGCTCTACAGTGTGTGACAGTCAGGGACATCAGAGTTAAATGTTTGATTATGGTAGTAGTAACAGCTAAAGAAGGGAGAGTAGAACTAGAGATTTAATGTGATAGATTATTTAATTCAGAGAGCCAACCAAGCTCAGGAGCCCAGAAAGTCAACGAAGATTGGTACCTCAGCATGAGACACAAGCCCACTATAACCACTCACTGGGCATTCCCAGATCAGTTTCAGAGATGAACAAGAAGTTAGAGGACAACCCCCTGAGTTTATAGATAAGAAAACTGAGGCCCAGAGAAGTTGTGACCCAGAACCTTTGGCTATAAATCCAGTGCCCTTTTCATTGTTCCACTTTTGTCCCTACTGTCTCATTCCTTGGGCAGTCCCTCTATTGACCCTGACCAGTGAAGAAGACTAACATTTGGTTGTATCATTTCTTTCCAGTAAAGCAAGGAAAATTGTTCTATACTTCTACTAAGTAGTTCTAATTTCAGAAGAGAGTGATCCCTGAGAGGAGCAGTGAGAATCTGTGGAAAGAGCACTACAGCCCACCTTAACCCCTTCAGTCAGCTGGCTGACTCCTCCTGACCTCTTGAAGAGAAAACAAGCTATCTTGCTTGGGCCATTGAAGTTACCTTGACTGGCCCTAGGGTCAAAGACATATCATAGGAATCAACCACTTTTCTAACTCATAAAACCTCATTTCCCTGGAGGGTGAGTACTCTTTACAAGAGTAAAGACATCTTTTGGAAGAGATTTAGGGAACAGATTGATGGCAGGCTCTCCTCAATTTAAGCTCCATTTATATTTCCTTTCTCATCTTTTATACCTCTTCTACACAAAATTTTCCAGACAGCTTCTTCTACTCGTTGTTCCCTACATTAGCCTATAATGTTCTGCCCCCTCTCATCTTCCTATTCTTCAAGGTCTAGTTCAAGTGCTACCTTCTCCAAGAAGGCTTCCCAGATTACTACAGCCCACAGTGATCTCTCCCTTCTCTGAGCTTCTCTAGTACTATCTCTGTCACCCACTCACTTTTTTATGTTTGATTTTTATTTTTGTACTTATATGTAAAACAAATGTAAATGAGAAGAAATAAAATTAAAATTAAATGTAATTTTTTAACATTAAAAAAAATTTTGAGTTCTGAATTCTCTTTCTCCCTTTCCTCTCCCTGACTTGAGAAAGCAAGCAATCTATATAGATTATACATGTGCACTCATACAAAACATTTCTGTATCAGTAATGGTGCAAAAGAAAACACAAACCAAAAAAAGGAAGAACAATAAAGTTTTTAAAAGTGTGTTTCAATCTGTATTCAGATGTTATCAGTCTTTCTCTGGAGGTGGATAGCTATTTTTATCATAAGTCCTTCAAAAGTGTTTCGTATCATTGTTTTTGCTGAGAACAGCCACATCATTCACAGTTGATCATCTATGATACTGATGTTACTGTGTACAATGCTCTCCTGGTTCTGATCATTTCACCTTGCTACTCACCTACCTTTACACAATCATACCTTCCATTATCCTAGTTTCACAGCATCATAGATTTAGAATTGGAAAGGAAATTGGAGGACATCTAGTCTAATCCCCTCTTTTACAGATGAGGAAACTGAGTGACTGAAAAGTAAAGGGACTTTCCCAGGGTAACAGAAATAGTAAGAGGCAGAGACGAGATTGGAAACCAGGAAACTTGGCCTCTAACTCCAGCATGATTTACAGTGTATCTATCCTATTTTTTCCTCAACTAGACTGAGCGTCCTGCAGGGGCATGCAGGGAGCACTTAAAAGATGCTTGAATAAATTAACAGACAGAGGAAATGAACAGAGAAAAATGAAACAAAAGGGGAAGAAAAGAGTAGGATGAGAGCTCTGAGCTCAGACACAGACAGAACTCTGGTGATGGGATTCTGCTACACTAAACAGAATATGGAAAAGACCCAACCAAGCAGGGACAGTACAAGGGAAGCCTGACTCCTACATGCTTTGTGCAAGGACCTTTTTGAGTAAATCTTTCATTCTAGCTGCCTACAATCACAGAGAAGTGTAACTTTCCTCACCTTTCTGTTAATAAGGGCCATGGGGCCAGTGGGTACCACAACCTTCTTTCTCTTCCTAATCCAAGCCAGTAGTGGTGAAAGTATAGTCTAGATAGAACTTTATCTACAACTCCTGTACTGAAATGACCTCCCAGAAGCATCATATGTAAAGCAGGAGATGATTTAGAAGACCCCTGTCATTTACAAGTAGTAGAGAAATTGAGTCCCAGAAAGGCTAAAAGTTTTAGCCCAGATCATCTGGGGAGAGTAAGTAGCAGAGCTTGAACTTGATCCCAGGTCCTTTGACCTTGATCTGGTGTTCTTTCCTTATCCAAATTCTTCCCATCTTTCAGGACCCATCTCAAGTACCTTCTCCCTCAGGAATTCTGCCTGGTTACCCCAGTCTACACTGATGTCTGTGGTAAAGTAGAGTATCAGACCCGAAGCCAGGAAGGCTCATTTCCTGAGTTCAAATCCAGTCTCAGACACTTACTAGTTGTGTGACCCTAGGCAAGTCACTTAACCTTGTTTGCCTCAGTTTCCTCATCCGTAAAATGAACTGGAGAAGGAAATGACAAACCATTCCAGTATCTTTGCCAAGAAAACCCCAAATGGGGTCAAGAAGAGGTGGACACAAAAGAAATAAATGAAGAACATACCAAACTTTCCTTCCATTGAGCTCCCATAACTATTATGGTCTGTGTGACTCTTTTGGCATTTTGGTTTCTTTTTTTCCATTTATATTCTGAAACAGAGAAGTAGCATGATTGGAAAGACAGGAAGGGACCAAAGATCCCTTCTTAAACTAAAGGTCAAGGATTTCGCATTTTACACTAGAAGCAATGGGAAATCAACGGAGGGGTATGATATGACCAGTTCTTTGTTTCAGAAACATCTTTTTAAGAAAATAAATTGAATCGATATATTTTGTTTTCACATCACTTACATTTCCCTGTATCCCTCCCCCTCCCAGACACTGTCTCATATAACAAAGAATTGGGAATATTGTTTTGATAGCTATATGGCAGATAGATTTGAAAGGGCAGAGCCTGGAGGTGGGGAAACTAATTAAGAAACTATAGCAATAGTCCAGACAAAAGAGAATGAAGACCTGAATTAGGGTAGAGCTTATGTGAACAGAAATATGGGAACAGATAAACATTATGGAGGTAGGGTTGAGAAGATTTGGTTAACTGATTGGATATGGTTAAGGGGGAATCGAGGGCCAATGTTTCTAATCAAGGTGACTGAAGGGATGGTAGTGCTGTCAACAGAAATGGGAAAGTTTTGAAGCAGGATGGGTTTGGGTAAAAATGTGGGCTCCATTTGTGGATCTTATATCTGAGATGTTTTTTACTTCAGACAATAAAAATGTCCAACAGGCAGTTGGTAACAAGGTAGTGGAGTTCAGAAGACAGAATAGGGCTGGATATATAGATACAGAAGTTATCCATATAGAGATTGAATCCTTAGGAACTGAGGAGATCACTGAGAGAGACAGTACAAAGAGGAGAAGAGGGCCCATGACAGAGCCTTAGGTAATATGGATATGGAATAGGCAGGAAGAGGAATGAGGTTCAAGAAAGAAGATGGAGGAGTAGTCCGATAAGTGGGTGGAGAGAAAGAGAAAGTTAAGTCAGGAAGGCCAAGGGAAGGGAGTGTCCTAGAGAAGAGAGTGGTCAAAAGTGTCCACAACTCAAGAGATACCCAAGAGGATGAAGACTGCGAAAAGGTCATTGAGTTTGGCAGTTGGATCACTGACAACCTTGAAAGGAGTAGATTTAGTTAGTGGCAAGCGCAAAGCCAGATTGTCACTTGGGAAGTTAATAATAGGTGATGAAATTAATGGGAAAAATAGACAACTTTTTGTAGAAGTTTTATTGTAAAAGAGAAAAGAGACAGAGGATGACGGGCATGATAGGTTGAGGAAAGGGAAGGCCAAGTGATGGCTCTTTTTTATTGGAGAGGGAAAGAATGATTTACCCATGTTTGTCTGTGGTAGACAAAGAGTCAGTAGATAAGAAATATTGAAGCAAGTTTCAGAGTAGACAGGAGGGAGTAATATCAACAGCATAAATGAAGGAGCTTTCCTTACCAAAAAAGAAGTGCCATGTCTTCATTAGAGACAAAGGAGGACAAAATGAGGGGTGATTAAAAAAATTTGAGGGGCAGCTAAGTGGCTCAGTGAATAGAGCACCAGCTCTGGAGTCAGAAGGACCTGAGTTCAAATCCAGCCTTAGACACTTAAAATAAAACTAGCTGTGTGACCTTGGGAAAGTTACTTAACCCCAATTGCCCTGAATTCCCCCCTCCAAAAAGCAAAAAAAAGAAAAATTTTTTTTAGGTTTTAAGTGAGAGAGAGGGAGAGGAAGGGAGGGAGGAAGGGAGGGGGAGAGGGTGAAGGAGAGAGAGAGAGAGAAAGAGAGAGAGAGAATCCAAGGGGATACAAAACCAAAAATGAAACATTTCCTGTCCTCAGGGAGCTTACATTCTATTGGAGAAGATGACGCAACTGTTCAAAAAAAAAAGTCCCTCCAATAAAACCTGCAACAATTTTTAAAAATGAACCTAAATTTCTTGTACCAAACTAGTAAGCTTAGCCTTTGTGTGAGGATTTTTCCCCCTCATTTTTTTCCTCTACATTTGATCCAGAAATGAAAATTTTGCCTCTCAGGCTCTAGATTTATCATCTCCTAAAGGCACAGGTCAGATCTCTGACAACTTGAAAGTCCAAAGAGCCCAGTGGACTGCAGAGAAAAACACCAGATTGGGGGGAAGGGCAGGAGACAATTCAGGGATCCTGCCTCTGCAAGCTGTAATTTACCCACTCCATCTGTTGGGCCTCCCAGAAGCTCTCTGGCCTCCATGCATTTCAAGGGTCCTCTTGTTAGAAAAGGTCAAAGAGTTAGCCTGGTCCTTTCATTAGAAAAGAACTTGAAAGAAAAGGAAAGAAGTTTATATTTTCAGCTCAGCCATGATCAAGTGAAAATGTTAAGGAAGTTCCATGAAGTAACTTTTATCCACAATCAACCTCTGCTGGACTCTTCCATTTCTAACAGCTATGAGAACTTTAGGAGAAGATAAATCTTGTGAGAAACAGCCCCGAATTCCCTGCCTTCACTCACTAAGCTACACCCAGTTCATGGAAGAGAGGACAGATTCCATTAATTTTCATAAAGATAAAAGTATCTCATTAGAAGAATAGGGCTCTGTGCCTTGTAGTCCCCCTCCTCTTGTTAAGCAGGATGCAGGGATTTGTGCTCCAGACTTATCTTTAATTCTGAAGTGGTGTGATGCAAAGGAAAGAGTACAGGAGGAGAAATTAGGGGAGGTGGACTTTAGTCTCATAGGATCATAATGACAGATCTGGAAAGTACCTCAGAGAGTGTACAGGCCTGGGCTTCTTAACCTTTTTTGCATCATGGACCCTTTTGTCAGCCTGGTGTATCCTATGGACCCCTTCTCAGAATAATGCTTTTTAAATGCATGAAATAAAATACACAGGATTACAAAGAAAACCAATTATGTTGAAATACAGTTGTCCCAAGAGGTGGCTAGGTGGCTGGGTGGCTAGTGAATAGAGCACCGGCCCTGGAGTCAGGAGGACCTGAGTTCAAATCTGGCCTCAGACACTAAAACACAAAACTAGCCATGTGACCTTGGGCAAATCATTTAACCCCAATTGCCCTGCCCTCTCCCCTCCAAAAAGAAAAAAAAAAATACAGTTGTCCAAATATTTTTTTTTAAGGTGTACACAACCTCTCTGAATTCTATAAGACTAAGGGTTCTGTGAACTCCAGGTTAAAAAAACAAACAAACCCTGGTCTAGTATGATCCTTTTATTTTACAGATGAGGTAACTGAAGATTGGAGAGGTGATATGACTAGTCCAAGGTCACACAGATACTGAGTAACTGGTCTGAGAGTCAAACTCAGAACCTCTGACCCCAAATCCATCAGTATTTCCATTATACCACACAATTTACACCACTAGTTCTGTTATAAAGAATAGGAATAATAGCTCACCTTTATAGTCACTTGAAGGTTTACAATCCAGTCCGAATCAAGAAGCAAACTTAAGAGTCTACTAGAATCAAGGTCTCGTCCTAGGTCCTGGGGATCCAAAGATGAAATGAAAAGCAGCTCCTTAGCCGACATTATTGGGGGGAGGGGAAATTGGGGGGGGAGGCTACATAAACATTGATGAGTATATTTTGACAAGGAGGGAAATTGCAGTAATGAAAATAGAAAGGCTTCTTCTGAGAGGTAAACCTTAGAAAAACTCTAAGAGGAATAAACACACGTTATTTTCTTTTCAAAAACCTATGAGCCAGCTGGTGGAAGGATTCTTATCTCCATTTTGTGACCTAGGATCAAATTAAATAATTTATGTAACATGCTTTGCAAACCTTAAAGTCTAGATAAATGTAATCTATAATAATAACTTACATTTATATAGTAATTTAAGGTTTGCGAAATACTTTACATACATGATCTCACTTGGTAGCATCATTTTACAAATGAAATGACTTGTCTACAGTCACACATCTTATAAGTGCTAGAAGCTGGAATTTAAACCTTGGTATTTTTGTGTCAAGTACAGTACTCACATAGGTCAAATCCCTTCTGTGGACTTTTTAAAACTATAAAATTTCACAGGATCATAACTTTTATTATTCTGACTCCTTTGGTACATTTGTGAAGTGGGGAAGCCACAGACAGAAGAGCAACACCAGAGGAGAAGCAGTCAGAAGCCACAGAAACTTTCACCTCTGTGAGGTCAGAGGTTCAAATCCAATCTGGGTCAGTGATCATAGACTGGTTGCCCTTGAGGCTCAGTAACAGGGGAGTGACATGACTCAGTGGTCACAGAGGGATTCTTTCACTAAGAGGCTCATAAGGGACATAGAGAGTAAGCTGATGGTCCTTTACCCCTCAAAGATGGGTCCCTTTAAGAACCAGGGAACCCACTGAAAACTGTATTCTCCCTGGCTCAATTGAGATTTTTTGGTTTTTTTCTGGCCAATATGGGAACTAATAAGCAACTAAGCTTCTTTCCTGAAATTTGGGATTTTGTGTGGCTTTTCTACAGTTCTCAGTCATACCTACTGGAGAACTTCAAACATTTTGGAGACCAGAGCAGTGATTCCCAGCTGAAATGACTTCCTCATATCAGGACAGAGAAAGCACTACAAAAGCAAGAAGGCTGAATTGAGAATCAAGAGTCGTTTGCCATGAGACCCTGGGCAAGTCAAAACTCCTCTCTGGATCTGTTTTCCCTTTTCCTAAGATAAGAAGTTTGGACCAGTTCTAACAGTCTATGACTATAATAGGAAAGGGAGTTGAGCAGAAGATTATTGGATGTTAATTGCTACAGAATTGAATGTTATTAAAGTAAACTGGAATTACATATTAAAAAACATTCATTAAGTCAGCAAACGTATATTAAGCACCTTGCTGTGGGCAGAGCACTTTGCCAGGTTGAACATTCATGTGAATGTCCCCATAGTTTCCTATTTGAACTCTTATCAACTCAACCCCTGCTCCCATCTTCACCATCTGGCTTCTTGTTTGTAGATCTCACACTAAAAGAATGTCCCAAAGCAACTTTGACGCTCGATTCTTGGCATTGCTGAGAGTTGGAATGGCAGTGGGTAGATCCTGGACTTAATTAACAAGCAGGTAGAAGGACTATTGCCTTGCTATAAGAAGTGATGAATATAGAGAAGTGTGGAAAGATTCACCTGAACTGATACAGAATGAAATAAGCAGAGCCAGGAAAACAGTATATACAATAACTACAACAATGTGAATGGAAAGAACAACTACACACACAGCACACACACACACACACACACACTTGTGGGTGTCAGAAGTGAGCATTGCAAAATTATGAAGAACAAGGCATTCCCATTCTATCCCTTTGCAGAGGTGGGAGGTACAAAAGTGCTGCATATTACATGTTTTTAGACTTTTTTGTTATATTGATCAGTTTTGCTGATTTTTTCCTCTTCTACATTTTATATAAGATAGTGCTCTGGGAGAGAAAAGGGAAAGGATACTGAGGGAAACTATGATTACTTTTTTTTAAAAAGACATCAACAAAACATATTTTAAAATACAATTTCAAAACCTGAGAAAGTGTCAAAATTCCCTGTAGGCGGGGAGATAGGAACAATTTGGGAACTAATGCTGCTTCTTTCCCCTTCTTTAAAACCAACATTTTCCCTGATTGACCTTACCTAGCTTGGATCACTCCATTATTCTGATTGTAAAAGGATACTTAGGTGATTTAGTGCAAACTGGACCCTGTCAGCATCTTTATTCTGTAGTAATGACAATTTACATTTACTTAACACATCAAGGTTTCCAGGAGGCAATGGGACATACTTTAAAAAGAGGACTGGGTTTGGAAGAGACCAGAAAACCTGGGAGGGCAAGTCTTGCCTCTACTATATACACTAAGTGACTATAGACAAGTCACTTAATCTCTTACTGTTCCTAGGCAACTTCCTAAAATCGTAAGTGATAAACAGTTATTGACCTGTATCAGTAGGAGTTTCCAGGGAGCAACTCCCCCCCCATGTTGATAAAAATAGAAGACTAAACAAAACGTTTTCAAAGACTTTTCATACATATACTTGATCCTCATAAGAACCCTCTGAGGGAGAGAGAATACATTATTATTCCCATTTTAAAGATGAAGAAACTAATGTGAAGAGTGGTTTAAATGACTTGCCTAAAGTCTTTGAACTAGTAAGTACCTTTTGTCACTACCTCACACTACATTGCTTTTATGGGGTTGCTATTGTCTTTCTCCTGGTTAGCTGGGTCTTGTCTCCCTGGACCCTCATCTAGGGTTCTGACTACAGCCTTCTATTTCTTTGATCTTCCCCTGTACCCTTGTCTAGAGTTGGACACATGCTGCCTTCATCACTGCTATAACTCAAGGGATTGAATTCATAGGATCATAAATTTAGAGCTGGAAAAGTCTTAGGAGTCATGGAATATTATTCCCCCTACCCTATTTTGCAGATAAAGAAGCAGAACCTCAGAATCATTAAGTGTCTTGTCTAGGGTACACAATCAGTATCTGAGGTAGGATTTGAATTCAGGTCATCTATATTCTAAGCCCAGGGTTCTATCCACTAGCATGGCTCCTTAAATTGAGGCTCCCCCACCCCAAAGGGTAAAGATATTTTATTGTTCTCTGAAATAAACTTATTATGAATACCTTAAAAGGATGAAATAAATTTATTACGGCCCTTCTCTGAGATTAGGTGGTGATGACTTGGGAATTCATTGCTGCCAGGCCTTTCCACATGGTCAAAGACACACAGAGTTTTCCTTCTCTGCTTTTTCCACTACCCGCCTCCAACACAACATCTCTGGTTTAACTAAAAGGTTCTCTCTGTATACAAAATCCCCAAACAACATTCTCAGGTGGCCTTTCCACCTTCAATAAAGTCCTGTTGAGCTTCTACTGAACCTCTTTGGAAACCTTGAAGAAAGTAAGGGTAGAGCCTTCCCAAATTCTGCTTCCTTCCTACATAGGAAACAATACTTTTAGCTCCGGGGAGATGTGGGATTTTAAAATTCAACTTCATCAATAAATAAATCAATAAGCTTTTATTGAGTGTCTACCATATGCCCAGCATCATTGCTAGTGCTGGTGAGAAAGAGACAGAAGTGAAAGTCTCTCACCTCAAGGTGCTTACATTCTGTGGGGGAGATAACACGGACACATATAAGTAAGCATAGACAATATATAGAAAAGAAATAAGGGCAAAATTCCAGCAGGTTCTAGGTTCTTCCTTAGGTTCCCAGATGCAAAGTAATGTTTGCTACAGATACTTGTCTCCTCCTATAGGACGTATTTGGCAGCAGTTGTCTGAGGAAAGCTTAGAGGACTCTCTTGGAAGTGAGGTCCCTTCATGCTAGGCCTTGATCTTACAAAAAAATGTTTGGTTTTATCATCTCCGTGTGAAAGAATGTCTTCTAATCTCCCCCATAAATGATAAAGACTGAGGCTGAGAGATGGCGTTTGACTTGTCAATCCTGGGGTCTCTCCCAGGAGTTCAGAAAACCCTTTCTGTTGACCCAGGAAAGGTTTATAAAACTTAGCCTTTGAGGCCTTACCCTGAAAGCCCAAGCACCTCCCCTGCCGTCCCAGCTCAGCTGTTAGCTTCAGCAGAACACCCACCAAAGCAGCTGTTTTCATGAACATCTGTAGAAGGAATGCATGCAACATCTGGACTCCATGGTTCTGGGACGCTGCAAAGAGGGAGAGGTGAAGTGAGACAGGACATGTCTCCCACTCTCACTTCACCCCAATCCAGCTGCATCTGGAAGGATCATGGGAGCTCCTAGCATGCTATGAGCAAGGGACCTCTCTGCCCTGGACCAGCAGGGCTAGGGGAAAGAAAGGATGATCCTAAACTAGCAAAACAGCTCAGTACAAGTTTCCTACTGCTTGAGGCACTAGTTTTGGGGATTAGAAAGGACAGACTCCAGCCCTTACCTCTGGAGTCCTTCCCCACCCAGCTTCACACATTTTCTTCGGTGCTCCTGGGGGCCACTGAATGAAGCAGAACCTTCCAGCATCACCTCTTCCCTAGACTCCAAGCCCACTCTGCCACCTTCCAAACTTGAGAACCTGGTATAATATCTGGATATATAGTCCTCCCCTCCCCAATATCCCACGTCCCCTTAGCACATCTGGTCAGCACCTCTGGCTCCGAGGAACTGAACCTGAAAGGGAGGGGTTCTGGATTAGTGCCTAGGGACCAAACTTTTCTCAGTCCTCTTTGATCTGAGGCCAGAACAAAAGGAGAGGGGTGCCCTGGGGCTGGGGGAGGGAGGCGTTGGCCCTTTCCGGTTTTGACTAGTGTTTTTAACTGTGAAACAGAATCTAGCAACTTGATTTAATTCCGAAGCTGGATATTCCCTCTCCCCTGTCAAACGCGGTTTACATTGGAGACAAAACGTGCATTTGAAATAAAAAGATCGAGCTTTTATGGAGGCAAATTGAAGGAGTTTTTCTAACCGGAGCGTAGAAGATGGAAATGTATCGAGTGTAAATATAGGCACAAAGGGTACAAAGTGTAGGCGCTCCACCCAACTGAAGTTTTCGCCGCTATTTCAAAGAGGAGAATTAACAATACATAAAAATAATAATAGAAGTATGAAGCTGAAGAGCTGGAGGGTACTTTAGAGATCATTCAGCTGAAACGCCCTCATTTTTTTTGGTGGTTATTTTTTTTTTCAAAAGTTGTCAAGAGTAAAGGAATTGTCACCTAATGGTCATCTTATTCCTCATACTTTGCTAGGTTGGGTTTCAGACCAACTTCTTTCAGAGCACTAGTCGGTCACTGGGATCATAGTCGAAGCCTTTGTAGAACCCACTTCCATACTAGGAGTCATGAGAAGAGGTCTTTGGAAACTGAGGTCCAGGAAAAGGGAAGAGATTGTCACCACATGTGGCGATTGTCCCAGGCTGCACCCACATCACAGAGTGGTATATACCTCAAGTATAGTCCCCATTTTAAAGAAGAGACTGAGACTCAGAGAAAACTAGACCTTCCGAGACCTTAACATTCTGCACACGCCTCCCACAGGTCCCACCTCTCCACACCACCTCTCTCAGGCCCTTTACACACTCATACATCCACTCCCTTGGTTTCCTATGTGGGAAGAACAAATGAGTACCAGGGATGCAGGAAGTCGCCTCTAGGGATACTTTCCCCAGAATTCTGATGTTTATTTTTATTTTTGATGATATGTAAGTGGAGGAGGAAGTATCTTCCAAAATGCCCTTTTCTCCCTCGTACTCCTTAACTTGGTTTGAACCCCAGCTGCCAAGCAGAAGCATGGGGCAGGGAAAAGATGCTCCTATCTAGTAAGCTTTCATTCTTTCCTCTCAAAGGCTAGGGTGCGCGTCGCGGGTCTGTGTCCGGTCCTAGGCTGTGGGGGAGGTCCAGGGTCACTGCCCAGGCGTGGATCACCCAGAGCTTGGGGAAGGCTAAAGGGAGCAAGCCCAGCCCCTAAACCCACGCCCCGGCGTTGGCGGGTTTCTTTAAATAGAAACCTATACTTTGCTCCTCACTCGCCCAGGGCGAAGGAAGCCGGGACTAAGCTTTTATGAAGGTTTAAATGCAAATGGACGGATGAGTGACGGCAAGGCAGCCAACATCAAAGGCTCCCCAGAGTCTCCGCATTAATGAGCCTCTTTGTTTCCCCCGGCGAGATTACAACAGGTTTCCCTCTCTCAGCCAGGGTTTTATCTCTGTTCTGGCGGGCGCTAAATCTCTGGGCCAGCTTTTCACCAGCAAACTCTGTGTAGAAGCTCCCACGAGCCCAGGCCCTAGGCACCCACCCAAGGTCACACACACACACACACTCAGAGCCCCAGAATGGTAGGGTTGGGTGGCCTTGGGGCTGCCGCCTCCAGCAGTATTCCGGCAACAGGCGACTCGGCAAGTACTGCCTAGCGGTCTATGAACCGTCTTGCCCCCGCCAGCGCCTTGAGAACCCCGGTACGTAAGCCTTGGTATGTATCCTTGCGGGCACAGGCGGTGCAGGGTAACTGGGAGCAAAAAGGTGTCGAGAAGGTGCTTATTCCCACATTCCGGGGGCGGGGAGCAGCGAGGAGAACCGAGCACTTTCTGCTGGCCCGAGAGATGGAGCGCAGGGGGGAGTGGGCGGAGCTAAGCTCGGATGGGACAACTGGACCGAAGTCCCCAACTGATCTCTAGAGAAGGCCAGTGATTTTCGGAGCCTGAGTCTTAAACCGTTACAAGCTGGCGCCGTCTCTGCCCTCGCCCCCACCCTCGCGCCGAGCTGTGACTCCCGGGGGCCCTTGTTCCCACCGGATCATTCGGATGCTAAAGATCTCGCAGCCCCCAGGCTCTGCGCGCGCGCGCGCGCGCGCACACAAACACACACACACACACACACACACACACACTCACACACACATTCCCTGTGTTCATGACCCCCAAGCACAGAGGCTGCGTGAAAGTGTCTATCTCACACCCAGACACTCATGCACACAGAGACAGAGAAGCCCTTCATGCAGGCTTTTACAAACGAGCCTCTCAGGCTCTGGAAGTCACTGCCTCCCCCACCCACCTTCTTTCCAATCCCTCGCCCAGGCAGTCTCCCCCCACATCCCCTTCCATCCTCCCGACCTGCTGACCGTGGGAGTCGGGAAAATTCTCCCAGAATCTGTGGGAGGAGAAGGGGGTACTCAGCTAGAGCTGAGCTTGCCTCCAACGACTGTCCCCCCTTCTCTCCTCTGCACACCTCCCCACATACCCACCCTCCCCGTCTCTCCGCAACCTTCCCCAACAGACACTCTGGAAGCACTGGCCCTTTAAGGCTCCTCCTCCCTTCCACCTTCTTTGAGTTAGTGTCCGGGCCCCTAGCCCCGCCCCTTCCCCTCGCGCCCCGCCCCGCCTCTGTCAATCATCGGCGGCGCCTTTGATGTCTGGAGCTCTGAGCTCTCCAGGAGCTCCGGCAGCACTCCGAGCCTCCCGCGCCTCCAGCTGCTACCGCACCTCCAGCCTCTAGTCTGTCCAACCCTCCCGCCTGCTAGCTCACAGAGCCCCCCCACTTCTAGCCCTTACCTTTCCCCAGTCCCGGGGCAGCCGGGCACCGGCGCGGGCTAGACACCGGTCAACCTCAGCCCTCCCAGGCAGAGGCTCGGAGAAAGGACCCTCCCCACTACCTCCCCCCACAGGCCCCGAGGGTGCCCCAGAAGTTATCCACGGGCACTTCGGAGTGGAAAAGTGAACCCCAACGGAGAGAGCGCGGGAGCGAGAGCCCCGCGGCCCCAGCCAGATCATGCCCCAGCTGGGCGGAGGCGGCGGCAGCGGGGACGACCTGGGTGCCACGGACGAGATGCTAGCCTTCAAGGATGAGGGCGAGCAGGAGGAGAAGATTCCCCAGGGCGGCTTCCCCGAGCGGGATCTGGCTGACCTCAAGTCCTCGCTGGTCAACGAGTCCGAAGGCGCCGGCAGCGGCGGCCAAGCCGGGAGCGGCCCGGGCCAGACAGAGGTGAGGGGGAAGCCGAGGCGGGGGCTGAGGGGAGCTGGGGGCAGCCGGGGGGCTACAGAGAGTGCCTCCCGCGCCTCCTGAGCAGTCTTGGGCGTTCCCTTCTTACTCTCGAGTCCTTTTCCCCCTTCGGCTCCTCGCCTCTGTCTCTGCCCTGCCCCGGTTCTCTGTCCCTCCTTTGCCACTCTCCCTCCCCCCCGCTCTCTTCTTCTCCTTGTCTCCCTCAAGGCCGGCGGCCGTCTCTGTCTTTCTGTCTCACATATATATATATCAATTTCTTTTTCCTGCTCTTTCCCTCTCGCTTCCTCTGTCTCCTTTCCCTCTGTATCTGTCTCTTTTCCTGTGTCCTTTTCTCTGTATCTCTTTCTCTCGGTGACTGTCCCTCTCTGTCTCTGCCCCCTCCTCTCTCTCAGGCGCTCCGGAGAGCTCAGAACTCCCAGAGGCTGTATCAGGACAAACTCCCAGATGCCTTGGAAGAAGGTGAGTATGGGTACCGTTCAGGCCCACCCACTGACTTTCAGCTTACTGCCACCATCAGCAGCAGCAGCACTTCAGGGCCCCTGGGAGGGGGCGGGAACCGCCGGAGGGATGTAGGAGAGCTGTGCCTCCTTCCCCCCAAATCAAAGTGGAGAGTTGACAGAGAGGCTTAGATGGGGGACTGTTGGGGGCGGGCTTTCAAACCTCAGGGCACCCCCCCTTCGACCGAGTCATTTCCTGTCCGCTGACCTTTCTTAAGAATAAACAGACTCACTCCCCCCAACCTCCACCCCAGGTGACTGAAACGCTGAGGTGCTTCTCGGTGGGGGGGGGGAGGGAGTTGGGAACACAGTAGCTGGCCAGGGAGGTGATTGGGGATGGGCGATCACTTGGGGATTCAAGGCTTCTGAGCTGGGTGATTTTGCAGGGTCCCTAAGACAGACACCTTAACCCTGGCCGAGCCCCCCTCCCATACTTTGGTTTCTACTGACTCCACACACCCCTGGAACCCCGCATGGCCGCTTCTTTTAGAAAAAAAATTATCTTAAGAAAAGGCAGAAAGATTCCCTTCTTCTCCCCCTCCCCTTGAACACTTCCAGAGGGGCAGTGTGTCTTACAGCCTCTGGTTTCTCAGGCCTCAAGGCCCAGGACGGCAGTGGCGTCGGGATGTACAAAGAATCTGTGTATTCGGGCTACAATCTGCTGGTGCACTACCAGGCCAACGGAGTAAGTACAGGAGCTGGAGCTGGAGCCGGAGCCGGAGCCGGAGCCGGAGCCGGAACCGGGACAGGAGCCGGAGCCGGGAGTGGAGCCGGAGCAGTCTCTGGGGCTGGGCAGCCGCTGGTAAGTCTTGTCTCAGTTTATCTCCTCTCCTCACTCTGCCTAGCGCTTCGGGGCTCTTAGGCTCTAAACTGTCTGCTGACAGGTGGAGAGCACTTGCTCACGGAAAGGAGAAAAAAGCTTCAAGGAAAAAAGAGTCCCTGGCTCGAACCTGGCTAGTAGCCTGATGTACTTCCCAACTTTCTGTGGGCCTCCTTAAACTCTGTTTCAGCAGGGGACCCATGGAGACAAAGGGCAGAAGGGAAAATTGGGCCCCCAAACAACTCTTCCTCTCCATCCAGTCATACAACTTTCTGTACAGGGGACTATTAGGTTTGTCTAGTGCCTTCTTATTTTTTGGAGCCATCTCCCACCCACACCCAGGCCCTATTTCTAGTGAGACCACTGGGACTCAACAAGTCAGAGAACTTGACCTCCGTTCCAAAGTCAGGATGTATCTAACTCTTTGAAGGTTTGAACAGGATTGAGGAGTTGTGCCAACCTAGGTGATTAAAAATTCCGATTAAAGAATTCTTTCCTAGCTCCACACAGAAGGACCAGAATTAAAACTGGGAGTTACTTCTGTCATTTCTGAAACTAAAAGGCTTTATAAATTACAATTTATAGGCTTTGGGGAATTTTGCATTCTGGGAAACTTGGCTTTCCAATAGGGTCGCTTTTGATAAATTTGGAGAGTGGGGGCCGGAGGAGAATCGAGCAGTTCCTGCTATGTCTGTGTAGGTATTAGTACTTGAAATGGAATCTTTGATTTGAGTATAGCTTCAGAGATGTGTAAAACAGCAGGGTAAGAGCCAGAGTCTGCTAGGAGCCCAGCTATTATGGCACAAGGCCTCTGCCAAGAACACACCCTTTTCCCTAAGTGTTACAGGGCACCCAGGCTAGGCCAGCTGGCTGCTCTATTTGGGGGCACCTGGGAAATAGACCATATATGCCCAGCCAGTAAGGTGTATGTGTGTCTGTCTGTGTATCTGTGTCTTTATCTGTGTCTGTGTGAGGAATCCTTCTGAAAGAAATTTCATTCTCCCTGTCTTCCATTGTTGTTCATTAGTTGGTACCTAGACTTTTTTTAGGACAGCTAATTTGTGAAAAAGCTCACACACACACACACACACACACACACACACACACCTTTCCCATTCTCTAATCCCTGTTTTATCTAGGAATTGGAATCTGTATATATGGGTCTCCTGTGCTAAAATGGATTGGACAAATCTGTTTGACACTTTTAAGGTCTTTGCTGTGCATGGAAGTGGAATACTTCTACTATAAATCTGGGCTCAGATACTTACTACTCTTTTGACTTGGAACAAGTCACTTGGGTCTCAGTTTTCTCATTTGCAAAAGGAGGGGGTTGGACTAGAAGATTATCTCTTAAGTGTCTTCCAACTCTTTACCTTGTGAACTCGAGTGTGTGTGTGTGTGTGTGTGTGTGTGTGTACATGAGCCCATCTTGGCATAACATATGTATTCCTGCAAATGGTATATAAACTGAATGATCATAAATTGATTCCTGTTTATAATGCACCAAGGAAGCTTGTAACTTAAAGGAATTTGGCAGCAAGTCCTTTAATAAATAAGAATCTTTAGAAAGATTTTTGTTTTCTTAAAGTGGGTGTATTCCCAATTGTCACATAGTACAATAAAATCTCATTAATTCAGACTCTACTAATTTGGAATTAGTCATCATTCAGAAGAGCTTGGTGTGACTTTCACCCTTCTTTACCCTAGATAGTACACTATCTTCAGAGAGAAATGTCAGTCAATAAGCATTTATTTTTAAATAGGCAAAAAAAATCAACTTTACTCTCAAGGATCTCAGTCTGATGGGGAGAAAGATATGCAAACAACTATGTACAAAGGGAGCATATATAATGCAGGAAACACTGAAGATCATCAATAGGGAAAAGGCACTAGCTTTAGGAGGGGTGGGAAAAAGCTTTTTGTAAAAGATGTCATCTTAGCTGGGACTTAAAGGAAGCCACAGAGGTTAGGAGACAAAGATGAAGAGGAAGTGAATTCCAGGCATGGGGGACAGCCAGCGAAAATGCTCAGAACTGGAGTGTCTTGTGTGAGAAGCAGCAAGGAAGCCAATGTTCCCAGATCACAGAGTATGGGGTAGAGGGAGGAGGGCATACTGTGTAAAAAGATTTGGAAGATAGGAGGGAGCCGGATTATAGAGGGCTTTGAAAATCAGAGGATTTTATTTGTGATCCTGAAGGAATTGATAGTGTGACTAAAGTTATGGAGAGGAGTGTTTAAACTATTATCATCTCAATCCAAAAAACCACCAAATGGTTTTTATGCATAAAGCCAGCATTCTGCTAGCTGATACAAGGACAAAAACTGAACGGTCTAAGTCAAAGCCCTCACAGAGCTTGCTTTCTTCTGGGTAGATGTAACAAATACAAGAGTTAATGGAAAGTATATATAAAGCAACAATGTGTGTAACAGAAACACAAGTTAACAGAAGGTATTTACAAAGAGACAGTATGTGTAATAGATAGAAACAGCCTCAAGTTAGCCCTGGAATCAAGCCTCTCTCTGACCCAAATTGGCAGTCCTTTAACCTTTTGGTGCTCAGGGCAACTCTTCAAGATCCCCGGGTGCAAAACAGGTGTTTAGTGTACACTAGTCAGAGTTTCCTCACTGGAAGTTCCTTATGCCAATGAAACTACGGGTCCCTACCCCTCCTCCCCCATACAAAGTAATCTAGAGAAGAACACTATCCGTTTATAAATTAAAGATTACTATTGTCTAGTCCTTAAGCAGTCAGCACTACCTAGCTTGAGCTAAATATAATTGAAAGGATCTTATGTTTATATACATAATGATATGTGTATATATACTGCACACTACATCTGTATGTTTCTATGTACACATACACTATAGCCTGTTCAGGCAACTAGGTGGCATGGTGGGTAGAGTGCTGGTCCTGGAGTCAGAGACCTGAGTTCAGATGCAGCCTTAGGTACGTACTAGCTTGTGTGACCCTGGGCAAGTCACTTAATCCTGTTTATCTTAATTTCATCATCTGTAAAATAAGTTGAAGAAAGAAATGTATCTTTGCCAAGAGAGCCCCAAAAGGATCTAGGAAGAGTCAGGCTCAACTGAAACTGAACAACAGACTGGTCCCTAATTTCCCCTCTGCCTCTCCACCATCCCAGTGAGCAAAATATTTGTGTAAATATGGATGTAGAATGAGAGAAGATATGTGAAAATCTTATGTACCATGCAATTTCAAGAAAACATCATTATCGCCATGCTAACTTAAGTGTTGATCAATTTTTCTTAAAAAGAATACCTAAATCAGAATAATTTCTGACTTCCTAATAGAAGTCAGGAGCCTGGGCTTCTCATCCTTGATCCATCAATCCCTTGTATAAACTTGGGTAGGTCTAGCTCTGGGCCTTTATTTCCCCATTTGTAAAAATACAGTTGACTTTGGGGGCAGCTAGGGCAGGAATCAGAAGTGCCAGAGTTCAAATGTGACCAAACACTTACTCTCTGTATAAGCCCAGGCAAGTTATTTAACAGCTGCCTGCATAAAACTGGAGAAAGAAATGACCAACTACTCTAGTATCTTTGCCAAGAAAACCCCATAGATAGTATGGTCCATGGGATCATGAAGAATCAGACACAATTGAACAACAACAGCAAAAAGACTTTTAGTTTCTACTCACTTGAATGTTATATATTTTATAATTCTATTGACAGATGAATGATTTTATCTGAAACCTAGTCATGAGTAGCCACAAATTAAAGCTATGATTTAGAAAAGCTGTTGAAAACCTCCAGTGCATTCGATAGATCATTTAAAGAGGACCTATGGAAGAACATGAAAAGAAGGTAGTGTGTTGTGTACTTGAAAGAGTGCTGGACCTAGAGTCAGGTGAAACCTTGCTTCAGATCCTGTCTCGAATCAGGTAAGATCACGGGCAAATCACTTGATCTCTCTGAGTCTGTTTTGTAATCTGTAAAACGGGGAATCAATAATAGACCTATGCAGAGACAAATAAGATAACACGTGAAATGCTTTATAAACTTCAAAGAGCTATGTAAACATCCAAAATTATTGTAAAAACCAAAGGATGAGAAGGGTTGTGATCGAGCCACTGGAAGGACTGCCGAAATTGATGAGATGAAAGTCTACCCCAGTCCTTAAATCAAGACCCCTGAAAGGATTAGATTAGAACACTGAGTAGCAACCACGTTCCTGTCTCCTTCTCCCCATGGCTGAGGATGACAAGCCAAGCTTGCTACTAGCCTTTAGGAAGGAATGTCAGTCTTGGCTCTGCAGTCAGAGTTCAATCACAGGATCATAGATTTAGAGGCAGACTGACCTCAGAAGCCGTCTAGTACAACCTCCTAATTTTACAGATGATAAAATTGAGGTCTAGGAAAGTTGAGATTTACTCAAGATGTTCTTGTTGTTGTTCTGCCATGACTCTTCATGACCCAATCTGGGGTTTTCTTGGCCTCTTCCAGTTCATTTTACAGTTGAGGAAACCAAGACAAACAGGGTTAAGTGACTTGCCCAGGGTTACCCAGCTACTAAGTGTCTGAGGCTAGGTTTGAACTCAGGAAGAAGAGTCTTCTAGACCGTGGGCCTGGCACTCTATCCACTGTGCTACCTGACTGCCCATTACCCAAGATAACACTGAGGTTAAAAGGCTGAGTTCAGGTTCTTTGAGGCTAACTTCAGCAAACTTGTCTCTTGCTGTGCTGAGGAAACTGAAGTCAGCCCTTCTCCTACACCGGATGTCCTGGGAATGTTGCCTGAACACGCACACGTTTCTTTCAGCGGAGTTCAGATTTAGAATATTGCCTCTAATGAAAGTGCTTCTTTGGAAAGAGTCCCCTAATGTAGATATACACACATAGACACAGACCATGTATTTTATTGATTCATCTCATCAGTAGCACAGAGTCTAATCTCGGCAACCAGGATGGATTTAACAGGCTTTTTCTGAACATAGCTTAGCCCACAGTGCCTGGCTTTGGACTCATTTATTGACCGTGTAAGCTTGGACCTAACCTTTCTGGGCCTCACTTTGCTTGTGTCAAAATGAGAAAATGACACAAAGGGCCCCAAAGATGCTTTCCATCTCTGAAATTGATACCTGTGGCCTCTCTTGGGTCTGACTGTGAACACATGAGAAAAGGCCCAGAGTCAGGAAGCCCTTGAGTTCCAATCTAGACTCAGATACTTAGTAGCTGTGTGACCCTGGGCAAGTCATATAACTTCTGTTTACCTCCGTTTCCATAACCGTAACTGGGGAGAATAATAACACCTACCTTCTAGGATTGTGAGGATCAAATGAGATAATATTTACAAAGTTCTTAGCACAGTGCCTGGCAGTGATTGGCACAATGTAAATGCTGACTGTCATCGTCATAGTCATCGTCATTATTAAAAGAAATAACTAGCCTGGAATAACTGCATTTATGGATGGATTGGTTGATCTATTAGTATTGACAGCGGCCAGGGGGCTTGTTCTGTCATTGACAGCCTGAATAATATATTCCTTTGTCTCTTTTCCCTACAGTTACAGTTCCTTAGGGTGAAATTGGGTCCTTGCGGCGTCAGTGAGGGGGACAATAGAAAGGAGGAGGTTTGAGGGAAGGTCTCTTTCTGCCAGGCCTCTCCCTACGTCCTCCACTCTTCTTATTTGTCTTTTAAATAAGACATTTTGTCAGAGTATCCATCAGTAAATGTACCACCCCCATCCACCCCAGCCCTTCCCTGTATCATCTTGCAGAGATAAATAGGTGAGGACTCCTTCACCGCAAACTTCCTATAGGTCTCTTTCTGCCCTACCTGCTCATTGAGGTCCGTGGGGAAGGAGGAGGAAGTAGGGACTTCTTGTCTGAGATCCTGGAAGTGGGTGGGCATCTGGCTAAGGGAGCCACTGAATCTAAGAACTGAAGGGGGTCACCCCTAAGAAAGGCTGGGCAAGAAGTGACAAAGGAATAATGTGTGAAGCAGGGGAGGGTGAGCAAACCTTAATATAGTAATGCTTAATTTATTAAGCAAACATAACACAATAAAATCCACGTGCTGTTGAAAAGCAAGTTGGTATTCAAATGGGGACAAGTGACTGACTGACCATCTCGGGCCCTATTTAAATGGAACAGATTTTCTGAAGGTACCAGCTCTTTACTCATCTGTCAGTGTTGAGAGGCGGCCAGGTAGCTTGGTGCAGAGAGCATTGTCCAGCCTCCCAACCTTCGATACTTACCAGCTGTGTGGACCGGGGTAGATCACCTAACTGCTGCTGGCTGCAGTTTCCTCAGCTGTAAAATGGGGATAATAAATAACCTCCTTTGCAGGGTTGTTTTGAGGATCAAATGAGATAATATCTGTAAAGTGCTAAACACGGCATCTGGCACGTAATAGGCGCTATATGAATATTTATTCCCTCCCCTTCCCCTTCCAATAAGAAAGGGAATTCAGGATCAAGTTGGTTTTTTCCTACCCTTTGAGCCTCATCAGGTGTAGAGAGGTAGGCTTACAGAAAATAAATAGCCCAGACAAGTAACCATCTCTTGACATTTTTCTCCCTGGCTGTGACCTGGGAGGGGAGCTAGGACCGGCAAAGGGCACTGGCATTTTGGTCAATCTGGTGCAAAGGAAAACCTTCCCATTTATCAGCAGGTCATCCTCCTAGATCCTCCTTCAAATCAAGGCATCTGGAGACAATAGATGGAGACTGAACTTATTTGCTATAGGGAGACTTAGCACTTTACGCTAAAAGAACATTTCTTGATATTTGGAGGGCGACCACAGCTGATAGAGGCCTCAGATTCACAGAATATTCTGGGCGATTGTAATCTGTTGAAAAGAGAAGATACTCAATTGTGTGATTTCAGGGAATACCTCATATCTGTCTATTAGATTTTCTCTGATTCAGTTTCAATCTCTTCCTGTCTGCCAACTCTTTCCTGATTGCTTGCAAATATGCTCAGGTCTACCCCATTCATCAAAAAAAGAAAAAAACCTTTCACTCAACTTCTGTAGTACCCTGCTGCTAACATCCTATATCTCTTTTCCCTTTTCATGACAGACTTATGTAAAGAATCTTCTATATTCACCCTTCACTTCCTCATCCATGACTCAGTTCTCAGTCACTTGTAATCTGCTTCCTACTTACTGAAACAGTTCACTTCAAGATTACCAAAATCTTTTTTTAAGTAAATTTTTATTGCTATATTTTGTTTCTTGATAGCACCAGAATTTCTCCCAGTATCCCTCCTCCTCCCCCTTCCAGATGGACATATCTTATATAAATATCTCAAAATAAAAATTAGAGGGAGAATCAACAAAATCTAACAATAAATCAAAAAAGTTTGAAAATGTATGTAGTGAGCCCTATCTGTGGACGTCCCACTTCCGCCAAGGGTGGAGTTAGTGATTTCTTCTTACTTTTCTTCTTAGGTACCACGCTCACTCTTTGCTCTCTTTAAGCATTCACTTTTGATTATTTTGACTGTGTTTTTTTTCCATTTACATAGTTCCAGTCACTATGTATGCTGTCTTCTTGGCTCTGTTTATTTCAGTTTGCATCAGTACATGTTAAGTCTTTCCATGCTTCTCAGTATTCATTATGTTTTTCATGTCTTACACTGTAATAATATTCCATTACATTCATGTATTACAATTTGTTTTTGTTTTCAAGTCTTTGCTATTGTAAAAAAGTGTTACTATAAATATTTTGATGTGCAAGGAGACTTTCTTATTATCAATAACCTGGAAGGATAAGCCTAGTAGTAGCGCAGTCTGTGGGTCAAAGGATATTGGCATTTTAGTGATTTTATTTGCATAATTCTAATTTGCTTTCCAAAACTGTTTTAATAATTAATAGTTCTTCCAACCTCAGAGTTGTTTTGATGTACATTTCTCTCACTCCTAGTGATTTGGAACATTTTTTTTCACGTAGTTGTTAATAGTTTAAAATTATTCTTGGGAAAATGTTTGTTCATCATCCTTTGACCCCTTATCTATTGGGGAATGGCTTTTAGTATTAAATATATGTGTTAGTTGTCTGTATATTTTCAATACTAAAACTTTATCTGAAAAATCTGAAGCAAGGATATTTTTCCCATTCAATCACTTTGCTTCTTAACCTTTTATTTGTTCAGAAGCTTTTAGATTTCTCATAGTCAAGATTACCAGTTTTATCTTTTATAATTGCCTTTATCCCTTGTTTGATTAAAAATACATCTTCTACCCATAGCTGTGAAAGATATATGATCTGCTTCTTTTCTAATTTTTTATGATATGATTTTTAATATTATGGCTATGTTGAGACTTTATTGTAGAATATTGCATTAGATGTTGGTCTAAAGCCTAATTTTGTCACACTATTTTCTAGTTTTCCTAGAAGTTTTTATCAAATCGAGTTCTTTCCTAAGTAATTTATGTTTCCCAACATATTGAATATTGGGTTACTGAGGACCATTTTTTCTGATTCTCCCTTGTCTAGTTTGTTCTGTTGAGCTATTATTTCTCTATTCTTCAACCAGTACCAAATGGTTTTGATGCCTACTGCTTTGTAATATAGTTTGAAGTCTGGAAGTCCTATTCCCCTTTATTCCTACCTTTTTCATTATTTCCCTTTATATTTGGAATATTTTGTTTCTCCAAAAGAATCTTACTATTTTTTTTAGCGAGCTTTGTAAAGTACCCCTTTGCTAGTTTGATTGTTATAGCATTAAAACTGCAAATTAACTTTTGATAGCTTTGATATTATTACATTGGTATAGTCCAACTATGAGCACTGAATATTATTGTATCTATGTAAGTTCTTTCTTTAAGGA
This sequence comes from Pseudochirops corinnae, assembly GCA_028646515.1. NCBI lineage: Eukaryota > Metazoa > Chordata > Mammalia > Diprotodontia > Pseudocheiridae > Pseudochirops > Pseudochirops corinnae. The sequence goes on along the minus strand of CM053585.1, from coordinate 308,436,186 downwards.
AAACTTAGTAATTTAATCTGTACAGGTATTTTGTGGTTGGTAGATTGGTAGATTGATTCTTAAATATTATATGCATTTTATAGTTATTTTAAATGGGATTTCCCTTTTTATTATTGCCTCTTGAATGCTGTTGTTATTATATAATGTCTATCGATTTCTGAGGCTTTATTTTGTAGCCTACAACTTTATACTAAAGTTATTGTCTCAGAATTTTTCTGATTCATGAAGATTTTCTGAATAAACCATCATGTTGTCAAAAATAGGGATAGTTTCATCTCCTCTTTTTCTGTCTTTACATTTTAAAGTTCTTTCTCTGGTTTTAGTGCTATTGCCATAATTTCTAGAACCATAGTAAATAATAGTGGGAAAATTGAGCATCTTTGCTCTACTCCTGTCTTTACTGGGAAGGGTTATCCCCATTGCATATGGTACTTGCTTTTTGGTTTGAGATTGATAGTGTTTATGATGATAAAAAGTCCCACCAAGCCCCTGCTTTGTATGGTTTTTAACATAAATGAGTGTTGTACTTTGTCAAAGGCTTTTTTTTCTACATCTATTGAGATAACTCTGTGGTTTTGTATGCTATTTTTTTTTTAGCACAAGTTAAATTGATTATGTTGACTATTTCCCTAATGTTGAACCAGCCTTTCATCTTTCATATAAATTCAACTTGAATTGGGCATAGTGTTGTTTTTGTTGTTGTTCAGGTATTTCAGTCATTTCTGGCTGGGAATGGTAGTACACGATTATAATTCCTACTACTGAGGAAGTTAAGTCTGGTGGATTGTTTGATTTGAAGTAGAGCTAAAACTGCTTGGGTGTCCACACTAACTTCAATAACCAATATAGTGAGCCTGCTTTGAAGTGGAGATCCTAAGGCTACCTTAGGATGGTGAACTGGCTCCACTTGGGAGAAACTGAGATCCAGTCTCAAACATTGATCCAACTGATCAGTCTTGGTCATAATGATAAGACATATACACACAGGGTAAAATGTAGCATTTATATGGTAAGTACAAATACAGCGTTATAGGAGTTTGGAGGATCTTCTCAGATTCTTGCTAGAAAGAGGCAGCTTCATGGAAAAGACAGGGCTTAAGCTGGGGAGGAGTCGTCAAGGGTGGGTAGATTTGGACAGACAAATGAGGGAAAAAAAACAGACAGAGGAAGTTGTTAATCAATCAAACATAGCTTTACTTCATCATATTCCCACAACTTATAAAAAGAAACATGATTTATATAATCTATAACGTATTTCAAGAATGTCTTCATTTCCTTGGCTACAAAGAGCTTTGAAGTATCTAGCTTTATATTCAGTTGAATGTTACTCTATGGTCTAAGAAGAAGCATTCAAACTTGTTTCATACAAACTCCCAGCTAGTCAAGTCAACAAGCTCTTACTATGTTCTAGAAACTATGCTGAGCTCTAGGGTTACAAAGAAAGTAGGGTGGGGGGAGTAATTCTTGCCTTAAAGGAGCTCATCCTTATGGGGAAGACAACATGCAAATAACTAGACATATACAAGTTATAGTCAGAGTGGCTGGCAATGAGAGGAGAAGGCGCTAACAGTGTGAGGGAGACAGAGAAAGCCTTCCACAGAAAGTGGACTTGGAGATGATGCTTGAAGGAAGCCAAGGAAAAATTGAGATGAAGAGAGAGAATATTCCAGACATGGGGACAGCCAATACAAAGGCAAAGGAGAAGGGAGATGGAGTGTCATTATAGCAGAGCAATCAGTCTATAGTCATAGTATAGAAAGTCAAACTGTGTCCTCATTTAGCATTGGGGACTTTGGGGAGGTGGAGTTGGGAAGGGGAGCTAAAAGAGTAAGGGCAACAGCTTTTATAGATGACATTGCAAGCACCCAGACTACCTGGATCTTGGAAATGAACATTTTTGATGGAAATTCTAGGAAACTCCTCCATGGGACCAGCCTGGTTAATTAGGACTTACTCTGTAATGCCTAAATCACCCATCTTCATCCAGTGCTAATGGACATGAATATTTTCTTTTCCATTCAGCACAATTACTTCTTTCCTTGAATGAGGAGGTTGGGCAACTTTTTAACATTAAAAAAATAGAAATGCAAAACGTATTATATTCAACATGATGTCAGTAACCAAAATAACCAGGATATAACCAATAGATATTTATCAGATTTTTCCAAGATGAAGGAAGGGGTCTCCGGCCTTCCAGGGTGCACTTTTATCTTGTTCCAAACCTTCAGACTCAAGCTTGCTTCCCATCTTAAATGGCTGCAAACTGAACTTGAGGTCAGGAGAGAAACTCAAGTTCAAATCCTCGCTCTGATGCTTACTATTGTGTGACAGTGAGAAAGTCACTTCAATTCTCTTAGATTTAGAGAGAGTAATATTCAATCTACCTTGAAAGCATTTTGAAAGGTGAATTATTGCATTATTGTCATTCCTCTCTCTCTCAAAGGAAATTACCATAGCAAAACAAAAAAAAAAAAAAGAAAGATTACAAAGAGTTTTGTAGATCTTGGTGTCTCTTGCCCTACAATTCTTTCACCATGAGTTTTGATCATTTTTATTTTGCTTTTGTTTTTTGATGGAGCTATGGGGAAATGGGCACACTGTGCCTCTGGGGGGGACTATCCAGTCTTTCTGCAGAAAGATCTTGCACCATGTCCCAAGAAACTATTGAAACTATTTAGACTTTCTAATCTGTTGTTATGTCCAACCTTCTCAGTCTGCAAATGTGCAAACTGAGTACAAGGGTTCCAGGAGCAGGAGAGAAGAGCTTAGTGGGTGGGAATAAGGCCCAGATCCATGTAGCCCACCACTCTCCTGTTCGATAGAGGAGGTAGCAGCTGTGTCTGCTTGCCTTTCTGTTTCACAATCACTTCTGTCCTACCAAGATTGCCTCATGTGCCAGGTACTGTTCTAAGTGCTTTACAGATATTATCTTATTTGATCCTCACAACAGCCCTGCAAAATAGATTGTTAATTATCCCCACTTTATAGTTGAGGAAACTGAGGCAAACATCAGTTAAGTGAGTTATCCAGGGTCCCATAGCTAGTAAGTATCTGAAGCCAGATTTGAACTCAGGTCTTCTTGACTCCAGACCCGGCATTCTATCCAGTGTACCACCTATATGACATACATACTCCAGAGTTCCCTGATCCCAGTGCCATCATACTTGCCCATCTCCAGATAAGACTCCCTTATTCAGCTGCAGTCAGCCACTTATGGCATGGGAAAGCTAAGAAGCAAAAGCTCCTGAGGGAAGAGGAGATTGCTGGCAGCTTTGCAGAATCCCCTTAATCTGAGGCATTCAGGAGCACCTCGTCAGAGGGAGAGGTTTTCTATCACTAGAGCCTGCAGCAGATGGAGGGGGTCCTGTGTAATTGCCAGTCTTGCTATGGAGCCAGGTATTAAAATATAGTGAATCACTTAGTAGCCTTCTGTCTCTGTAGGTGGGCCTCCTCAGTGAGACTATTCTATTAGGAAGGTCCCATTCCGACCACAAGACTGCCTATTCATCCTCAGACACCTCACCAAAGAGAGACACTAGGGAGATGGAAGGGGAGACATTCACCCCAGTGCTCTGAGGAGGCTCAGACTGTAGAAAGTCTTGAATGTCAGGATCTGGAATTTATGCTACATACTTAATGGTTTTGAATAAAGAAGAGATATGTTTTGAGCAACATATTAGAAAGATTATCCAGGTAGCTTTATGGAATGGAAAGGAAGCAAAATTGAAGAAGGCAGGGTGACTAATCAGAAATTTAGTGTAAAGAACAGGCTGAAATGATAAGGGCCTGAATCGGTCTTGTGGCGATGTGAAGGCAAAGGGACGGATGGACACCAGAGATGCTGCAGAGGTGTATTTAATGGGACTTAACACAGGGAAGAGTCTAAGATGATAATGAGATTTTTGAGCCTGGCTTTTTGGGAAGATGGTGGTACCTGGAAGGTGGGGGAATAGGGGCAAGTTTAAAAGAAAAGTTGTTGAATTCAGTTTTGGACACTCTGAATTAGAGATGTGTGTGGGATGTTTCTCACAGGCAGCTGAGAATATCCAATGGATAGCAAAGAAAGCCAGACTGTAAAATGATGTGATGATAATCCTGTCTCTCTCGTAGGGTTGTTGTTGAGGAGCAAATGCCAGGAAGCACGAAAAAAGGTATTTTTCAAACCTTCCAGTACTTGTAACTCTTAGCATTACCTGTCTGGGCCTCAGTTTCCTCATCTGGAAAATGAAGGGAGTTGGACTAACAGACCTTCAGGATCTCTTCAAGCTCTAAATCTATGATCTATGATGTTTATCTGGGAGTTATTTACACAGAGATGATCACTGACATCAGAGAAATAGATGTAATCGCCAAGGGGGAGAAGTAGAGAAAAGGGTCAAAGATGGACCCCTGGGACATAGTTAATTAGTGAAAGCAGAAGGAGAGGATGACTGGAGAATCGTAAGAGTTTAGAAAAGAGAAGTAATGAGGAAGAGGATATTGAGAAGGAAGTCAGAGATGTCTAATGCTGTCAAAAGGTCAGGGAGAATAAGGACATAAAAAGCCACTGAATGTAGGCATCTGTGACCACAGAAATCTCTGTGTCCAAAGGGTGGTGGGATTGGGTGGAGGGATGAATGGATGGTGAGGAAAGAGGCAGCAAGTGTAAACTTTGTGGAAGTTTATTATAGAAAAGGAAGAGAGTAAAAAGATGGTACATTGAAGGGTATGTAAAGTCAAGGGGAGGGGGCATTTTGTTTTGTTTTAGGAGTGGAGAGAACTGGACATGTTTATAGCTAGAGGGAAAGGGACCAATTGACAGTACACAGGACATAGGGGATCAATGCTAGAGTGACTTTCCAGAAGAGAAAGGAGATGGGATCAGAAACACAAGTGAAAGTGTTAACCTTGTTAAGGAAGAGGGTCACTTCCTTCAGAAGAAGAAGGTGGATGCTGCAAGGAGAGGAATTACTAATCTTTTCTGAGCCTCAGTGCCTCATCTATCAAATGGAGAGAATAATCCCTGCCCTGTACCTCACAAGAAGGTTAAAATAAAATAATGGTTGTGAAAGTCTACAAACACGATGGGTGACATCAATTACTCCGTTGCTCTGGGCCCACTCACAGAATTAGAGTTGGCTAGCTTGCCTTTTCCTTGGCCTAACTCTGTTCTGGGAATGCCTTTCCTGGTTGTTTTGCTCCTTTGATTCCTGCTTCAGGAGGGTGGCCTGTAGATGAGTAGGAAATAGTCCCACTGTGTTAGGACCTTTAATTCACATCTAGAGAGAATCCCAAATAGGAGAAAGTCTCATCACTTCGAGATGTCCAGCTGCAGAAGCTGAAGTTCTGGCGTCTTTCCCTAGTGATAATTAAAGAGCTAATGACATTCTTTCAAAGAGAAGGTTTAGGGGAGGGGTTAAACATCTCTCCAGAGGCTCTGATGTCAAAGTAATTATTGGATAAAAGATGTAAGTGATTGGCTGGATCAGAGCAGTCTCATGAGGCAACCTCAAGAGGCTGGGCTAGCAGTTCTCCTTCAGTAGCCTGGGATGGTACAGGTCCCTATAATTGTCCACAAGTTTCCTTTTGCCCCTACAGTATTCTTTGTGATTATGGGTGTCCTGGGAAGAGTTTCCAATTAAGACATTTGTTTTAGGAAGCAGATGCTTTATCTGGTTACATTATAATCACTGCAAACATTTGCTTCTCAATCCCACAGATCCACAGAATTTAGGAGCTAAAAGGGTCCTTAGAGGTTATTTAATCCAACATCCCTCCTATTACAGATGAGGAACCAGAAAGCCAGAGAGATTAAAAGACTAGCCTGAAGTTACGTAGTAACTGGTAAGGCTGGGTCTTGAAATCAGGCCTCCAAATTACGGGTGCAGTGTTGTTTTTTTGCTTTGTTTTGTTTTGTTTTGTTTTTAACTATGGCTATGCTGCTTCTCCATGCTCTCATTTATTTTACAGAGAGGAAAACCAAGGTCTAGAGAGTAGCTCAGAATTACACAGGGATTCAGTGGCAGAGCTTGAACAGCTCCTATTGGTAGAGCAATTTGCTATTTCCTCCCAAGAGCTCTGAGAGATAGGTTATCTCTATTTTACAGCTGAGAAAACTGAGGGTCAGGAATGGGGAAAGATTTACTTCTGACCACCTAACTGGTAAGTGGCTGAGCCAGGAAGAGAAGCCATCCACATCTCCTAAGTCTCGGCCCAGTGTTCTTTCCACTGTTGCTTGGTTGTCATGTTTTCTAAAAGCAGGGAGGAGTACCTATCAAAACCCCTAGGCCAGAAATAGATTGAGATAGGCACCCCTTTAAACAAATTCAGTTTGCTAAAATCCAGCAGCAACATTAGGGGATGTTATAAAAGTATGATGGACCCTGAGCTCCTCAAAACAAGCCTTTCTCCCTTAGGGCAGGGGCTACAAGGGCCTGGAAGTCACTGACATAGTCACCTTTTCAGCAGTAAGAACAGTTCTAATAGTCACGCCTGACATCTGTGGAGCTCTTCTCGAGCCCTTCATGGGCAGATACTGGATCTTCTCTTGTCTCCATATGTGTCTGCATCACTGCTGCCCCCCTCCTCCCTCCATTGTAGCCACGCATGGAGCTGGACATGTGGCCAGGACATAGTAAATTAATGTTCATTAGCAGATATGGTCTGGCTAGGGAGACAGAATTCAAGAATGTCAGAGGCAGTGCTTTTTGTCACACTGGGAATTCAGAGGAGGGGAGACTCAAAAAGGGCTCAGGGTAGTCAAGAAAGGAGACTGGAGCTGTGAGTAGGATTTTGTGAGGTGGGAGGTAGGAGGGCTCTTCAGGTAGGGAAAACTGTCAGTGAAACGACATAAGCAGAGATAGGAATGAGCTTTGAAGTACAAGAGAGAGTGAAGGATGGCTGAAGAAGAAGATAACAATTTGAATGCATATCTGTATGGCTCTTGAAAGTTTGTCAGGCATTTTCCTCACAACAACCCCCTGAGGTAGGTGATAGGTGGGAAAGCAGAAAGGCCAAACAGTGAGAGTGGGGCCAGATTGTGGAAGGCCTTGAATGCCGTGCCTAGTACTTGGGATATCATATAGTCAGAAAACATTGCTTCACAGAAAAGCCACATTTCCTACTGAGGAAATAATTTTTAATCTACTTCCCATCCCATTCTCCCCTAGTCCCCACCCTCTGACCCTAACGCCTACCCCATCCATCAACCCCCTGACTGGAGCCATGCCCAGTTAGTGGAATGAGATCCAATATGGTGTGGTGGGCCAGGGGTCTTAATGCCTCAGCTTGGCTGCCAGCTTCTCTGGGTCCCAATTTATTGTCCTATCAAATGGATATGATTATATCAGTTAGTTCTTGAATAACAAAGAAGCTGATCAACAGTACAGTTTTAAGGATGCAAGGGAATAACAAGTATGGAAAAGGAAGAAGTGGTTAATAGTTTCAGATGTCACAGAAAGATCGAGAATGATGTATTCTGAGCAAAGGCCATAAGTCTGGGCAGGAAAGAGGTGATAGGTGCCCTTTGGAGAGATCAGCCTCAGTTAAGTTAAAAAAAAAAAGAGGCCAGATTTCAAGGGAATGAAAGAGGAAGTAGTGGCCAGGGAAAAGAAACAATAGGTTCAGACTAAATGCTCGAGAAGAAAGGAGAGGAAAGGAGAGGAATGGGATAGTAGCTAGAGGAACTAACAAGGTTAAGTGAAATTTCTTAAAATAGATTATTTGTAGATAAAGAGAAGGATCTGGGGGTGGCTAGGTGGTGCAGTGAATAGAGCACTGAGTTCAAATGCGGCCTCAGATGCTTGACACACTTACTAGCCGTGTGACTTTGGGCAAGTCACTTAACCTCAATTGCCCTCCAAAAAGCAAAAAAAGAAGAAGAGAAGGATCTGGTACAGGACATTATTCTGTACTTTTAAAGGCGTTTTCATAGACATTATCTTATCTGAGCCTTATCACAGTTCCATTATTCCCTTTTAACAGATGGAAGGAACTGAGACCCACAAAGACAAAGTTATTTGCCAAAGGTTATACAGCAAGTTAGTGACAGCACCATGTTTAAAATCCAGAACTCTGGAACTATTGATCACTAATATGTTTATTGAAGGATGGTATCCACACTTTTATTTCTGCTGTTGGTTATTTGTGTTCTGTAAGGATTTCAGACCCAAGTAGCAATTGAAACCTTCTGCTGACACTTGAGGAGCCCAAGCTGGGAGCTAGTATCAGAATCCAAAACAGAAACAAGGGTAGGGAGAAGTGAGCCAGTAGCAAAGTCAGAATACAAAGCTGGTTTATCAATTGGAAATCAATTAAAATTCAACCAACAATTAATGAACATCTCCTGTGGTTTGTGCACGATGCTGGATGCCAGGAGAGATGTCAAATTTGGATAAGATAAAGTCCCTACCCCTGTGGAGCCTACAATCACGCAAGGGTAGAGCTGTAACAGAATAATACAAGCTCACTACATTAGTAATATAGAGCAGTGGTACTTGAGGCCTGAGGGGGGTGTTGTTACCAACTAGACATTGGGGAAGACTTCAAAGAGAGAGGTGGCATTTGGTTAGAGTTTAAAGGACAGGTAGGAATCCAGCAGGCAGAGGGAGGGGGAGTTCATTCTAAGCAAAGACAAGGACATGAGCAAAGGCCCAGAGGCAGGCTATTACAGAACATTTCAGTGAAATCAGTATTCCAGGTTTCCTGGATGAGAACAATATGAAATTAGAGCAGGCAGGCTTAGCATCCCAGGCGTAGCCATTCCAGGAAAGCTACCGTGACTGCTGTGGGAGGGTGAGGGAATGAAAATAGATGCAAATAGGAGTCAAGGGATCACATCAGGCTGGCAGGACTAACCCCAGCAGGTGTTGGAAAAGTCAAGTCTGGGGCACCTAGGTGGCGCAGTGGATAGAACATAAGCCCTGGAGTCAGGAGGAATCTGAGTTCAAATCTGGCCTCAGATACTTCTTAGCTGTGTGACTCTGGCAAGTCACTTAACCCCAATTGCCTCCAAAAATAGAAGAAGAAGAAGTCAGGTCAGTTTTCCCCCATTGATTTTGGGAGAGTAATGCTATGACTTTGCTTTTTTATTCTTTTCTGTGTATGTTGGGGATAAGGGGGTTGTGTGTCCCCTTACACACCAGTGTTTTGTGTTAGCTCTGTGTGTTCATGTGTCATGTTCCTCTGTTAGATTCTTTGCTCTCCACATGGGCAGGGGTCACATCTTATCTAAACTTGGTCTCTCTCCTGGCAGCCCACATAGTGAATGTATGTGTGTGTCCTCTGACTCTACAGTTTTCTAAATGGCCTAGAGACTGGAAAAGTTTAAGATCTATTACCACAGATCAATTTACAAAAAATTTATTTACACACAGAATTTTTCTGGTACATTTTGTTTTGAAACATCACTCACTTTCTAACAACAAAACCACCCCACACCATTGTTCCTTCCTAGAAAAAACAGTTAAGCAAAAATGCCCAATAGAGCAATCTGGACTAACACTGTGCCCCTTTATATTGTTAGAGTATATTGATTTACACATAACTTTTAAAATGTTGTATTGCTCTTTTTTATATCACTCACTTCCCACTGACTTTCTACCTCCTCCCCCACCACTCCTTCCCATAACTCATAAATCCCTCCCTTTTAATAAATAAATACAGTTAAGAAAAGCAAATCAACTTATTAGCCCCATTAGAGCCTGCCAGGTATTTGCCAAGATTTTCGAGCATGCTCTCATCATTCTTCCATCTTGATTGGTCACTTCTTCCATCTTGATTGGTCACTGCATGGCTTAGAATTCTAGTCATTCAGTTTTTTTTTATGTTGTTTTTCTCCTGATCTGAATATCTTACTCTGCTTATATAACTCTTCCCAGTTGTTCACTTGGTTCTAAATATTTTATTCTGCTCATCCAAGCTTTTTCAACTCTTTCTGAATTCTTCACATTCATGCATTTTACAGTGCAATAATATCCCATTGCCTTTATATACCACTTTGTTCAGCCATTCTCCAATTAATGGACATGCACTTTGCTTCTAGTTCTTTACTAAGTGCTGCTAGAAATATTTTTGCGCATATGAGACCTTTCCACTATGTTTGATCTCCTTGGGGCAGTGATGTCAAAGGATATATGTACCATTTATACACATGTATTTTCAAGAACACTTCTACTCCATAGAATGGTGCCCACCTCAAATAGCTTTAGTACTTTTAGGACCCTGAGCATATGTGCAAATATTTTCACCCCTTAATACCAAACAACTATGTGATGGTTAAGTAGAAATGACTCTACTATTCAGTACCTGTGTGACCTGAAGCAAGCTTTTTCCCCTCTCTGAAACTCATTTTCCTCTTCTGTAAAATGTGAATAGTGGTTTTCATGAAGATGAGGATAGGGATACAGAGCAGACTTGGAATTTCCTTGGAATAGGGAATCTCTTTCAATGCTGGTCAGCATCTTCTCTACAACTTACAGTCTTAGAGCTGCCTAGAGCCCTGACCTGCCCAGGGTCACTCACTCAGTTAATGGGAACATGACAGAAAAATTCTTATGAATCCTTGGGCTGGTGCAAAATCTATGAATGTTTCCTTTGCAGGAAGCAGGCATCCCAGAACAAAAGATTTTGTAAGCATTTGTTGTCCTATGGTGGTAGTGCCCTGAGTCTAATTGTAATTGTCGCTTTCTTTTGTCCTGAAAAATGGAAGGTTTCTGGATAGGATATCTGGTTAGTTCTTTCTCTAAAACAAGAGTTCAGTGTATAATCTTGTTTTGTTATAAGGTCTAATCCAGAAATTGGCAATTAAATCAGGGAGAGATTTATGACACCAACCCTCCCCCTGCCACACACACCCATCCCAAGATTTTGGGTCACAGATTAAGAATAGAAAGGATGTTATAGATTATTTTGTCCAAGTTTCTCATTTTATAAATGAAGAAATAGATAGTGACCCAGAGAGGAGACTTCTCCAAAGTTACACAGTTGGAAGAATCAAGATTTAAACTCAGGTCTTTATATACTTAATCCATTTCTCTTCTCACTATATACTTTACTGCCACGTCTTGTCTTATATTTAATGAGGAAAGTTTCTCTCTGTTTCTAGAGTCATTGGTACCAACACAGCTTAGAAAATGTCTTTATTTGACTGCTGCTGTGAGCAGAACCTCAAAGGCCCATGTGTTGTCTTATAGATTTCCCATAGAAAGTTCTCCCTGGGAGACTGACCTCTATGCCACAAAGGATAGGTGTTTATTCTTAGTCAGTCAGATGGGTGACCCTTGAAAAGAAATCTAAGAGGCATGATATGAGATCAGCATTAATTATACTAATTAACCACATGACCTTGGGTAAATCAGTTTCCCCATCTCTACAACTCAGGAATTGCATTATTCAGTGGTCCTCAACCTGTGGGTCGCGACCCCTTTGGGGGTTGAAAGACCCTTTCACAGGGTTGTTCGAATGCCTAAGACCATTGGAAAACACATATTTCCGATGGTCTTAGGAACGGAGACACTGCTCCTCTATCCGTCTCCAGGTGGGTCCTCCCACATACGAGTATTAAAGGGTCACGGCATTAGGAAGGTTGAGAACCACTGCATTAAATGGTCTCTAAGGTTCCTTCTAACTTTGACATTCTACGATTCTATGAAACCCTTCATATCTTTGGGTGAGGGGCTGTTAGCAAGCTCAGATTTCTGAAAATGTCTCCAGCCCAGTCACAATATCAAGGCCATGGACACAATTAGCATCCAGTTAATTCCATCCATACAAACCACTGTGGTGGTTTAGTGGATAGAGTGCTGGACCTGGAGTCAGAAAGACTCATCTTTGTGAGTTCAAATCCAGCCTCAAACACTTCCTGGCTGTGTGACCCTGGGCAAGTCTCTTAACCCTCTTTGCCTCAGTCCCTCATCTATAAAATGAGCTGGAGAAGGCAATGGCAAACCTCTTCAGTATCTTTGCCAAGAAAACCCCAAATAAGGTCACAGAGTCAGACAGGACTGAAATGACTGGACAACAACAACAGACCACTAAACAGAATCATTTGGGCCAGGGTTTGGGGGGACTGCCTGCTAACATAAATTGAACTGACAACATCCAGAACAGTGCTCTACTTCCTTCTGGGCTGTGTGATCCCAGCTGAGTCTATGGGTCCAACCCTCTCCCATCCTAAGCATGGGCCCCTGCCATTTTCAAAGAGAACTCCCTGGGAATTGGAAGAGGGAGACATTCAGCATTTCCAAATAAGGCCCTTAACCACCTCCCAGAGCAGTAGAAGCTCTCTGCTCAGCATGTTTTCTATTGTCTTTAGCTTCAGTGTCTGGAATAGCACATGCTTCTATCCAGTGAGATCCTCTGTACAAAAGGCATCCGTGAATAGAAAGTGTGCAGGCCCTGCATGGAGAATGGGGGAGAGGGTTGGTTGACATCACACAACTGTTCTACAGAATGGCCTTGTTTTTGAGGGTCTCCTTGGTATGGGAGGAAGGAGAGGAACACGGTCCAAGGCTGGGAGTCTGGTGGCCTCCACTCTGTTAGCAGGAATAGCTTTGTTTACTTGGCAAATGCTGATTATATTTTGAAGGAGATAAAGCATTGCTTCCCAGAAAACTCTCGTTTCCTATTGAAAACTGTTTTTCTAATATATTTCACATCCCACTCCTTCCCCCACCTCCAGTGTATCAGGAGCCATCCCCAGCCAAGGGGATGAAGTCCAATATGCTGTAGTGGGGCCTCAGTTTGGCCACCAGTCCTCTGTGTGGCTTTGGACGAAAGCCTCTTTGGCTTTTGGACTTTAGCCTCTCTGGGTCTCAGTTTCCTCATCTGTCAAAAGGTCATAATTCTATCAGTTCCCAAAGCTTGAGTTTTTATGAGCCTCACAAGATCTGGATGTGAAAAGTATCTTGGGAAATAGAAATCAGTGTGAAAATATCAGGAATTATTATTATCCTATCATCGTTATTATTTGGCTATTGTTCAGAAAGACCTGATCCCTCAGAATTATCCTCTGTGGTTGCTGGGAATGGAAGGAAGGTGAGAATCAAACTTGGTAATGAGAAGACGCAAAGGTATCACAGTAAAGAGAAAACCATAGAGCTATAGGCATGTCAGGGCCAGAAGGGATCTTGGGAGGCCTTTTAGTCACAGAATAATGGACTCTTGGAGTTGGAAGGCTCCTGAGACATCAGTAGGGAGCAGTGAGGAAGCTGCCAACAAAGGCAAGGTGGAGTATGGGTAAGAGGGGTGCATTTAGAATCAGGACGGGCCTGGGCATGTGCCCCAACTTTTATACTTAATATCTCTGTGACTGTGGGCAAGTATCTGAACCTCTCTGAGCCTTGACTTTTGTGAAATGGGCATCATCATCTCTTAAATTACTGGCCACAGATTTGTTGACAAATTGTTGGTTGTTGTTATTTGTCCTTTATACTCAAAAAAGACCAAAATGACATCATGATTTGCTTTTTGCCAAACCTTAAAACACTATATGAATGTTAACTACTATTTTTTAAATCTAATCCACTACTTACTGAAATAGCAAATCCCCAAGTGGCTATCCACTGAAGATCTGCAGTGACTGGGAACTCACCACTTCTCAAGGTGACCTATTCTACTTTTGGACAGCTCCAGTGGTTGGGAAGTTTTTCCTTATGTTGATCCTAAATCTGTCTCTGTAATTTTTAGTTCCTAGTTCTATGATGTGGGACCAAGTAGAACAAATCTAGTCTCTTTGCTGTGATATCCCTTCAGATACTTGAATACTTCAGATACTCTATTGTCAACAACTCTTCCCAACCCCATTACACTGAGTTTCTTCAACTGACTCTTGGATGGCTTGCATCCTGGTTGCCCTCCTCTGAGCACACACCAGGTTGTCAGTGTGCACCCAAAATGGTTTTAAAAAATTCCACATATGGTCTGACCAGGGCAAAAAATAGCGAGCCTTTCACCTCCCTCATTCTGGAAAATCATGCTAGTTTTTTTGGCTGTTGTGTCCAGACTATGGAACCCAAAGCTTTCTCTTTAAAGTGAAAGAAACTGAGGCCCAGAATGATTTGCCCAAAGTCGCACACAAAGAAGTAGGCTAAGAACTTGAATCCAGGCCTCCTGACTCCCATTTCAGGGCTTTTGCTCCTTCACGGTGCTTCCTCCAAAATCTCTTCTTTCCTGTCATTGCCCCGCCTTGGCTTTAGCCCCAAAGTCATTTCACCAGGACTCCACACACCATATGAAACACATTATAAATGCCTTTATAAAATCCACATCATGCAACCACATGAAAGGTTGTAGCCTAAAAATAGTTGTTCACAGAGGACACAGGGCAGGGGTAATTTTGCTGGCCATGAAATGATTCTGTTGAGACACATGTACCCTCCCCCCTATGTTTTTCCTCTCTCTCTCTCTCTCTCTCTCTCTCTCTCTCTCTCTCTCTCTCTCTCTCTCCCTCTCTCTCCAGATTTCCCAACAAAGACCTCAGTGATTCTTCAGACTGGGAGACATTTCCATAAAAGTTTTCCCAGAAATAGTTTCCCAGCAGCTTGTTCAGTCCTGCTCTTATCTAGACTGTGTTCTCTGTCTGTCTGTCTCTCCCCTCCCTTCCTCTTTTCTCTCTCCCTCCTCTTTTTTCTCTCTCCCTCTCCCTTTTTCCCTCTCTTCTTCTTCTCCTTCTTCTCCCTTCTCTACCTCCTTCTCCATCTCCTCCTCTTTTCTCTCTCCCCCTCCTCCTCTCTCCCTCCCCCATCTCTCTACCTTACTCCCTCTCTTTCTTCCTCCCCCTTCTCTCTCTTTCTCCCTCCCTCTTCCTCCCTCTCTCTCTCTTCAACCTCCTCTCCCCTCCACCTCTCTTCTTTCCCCTGTCTTCCCTCCCCTCCCCATTTTCTTCCTTCTCCCTCTCTCCCTCCACTCTACATCCTAGCCAGAAAATCTAAAGAATGGAGGACCCCTCTTTGTCATTTTTTCAAGAGAAGCTCCCTTGAGCTGTCCCTCTCCCAGCCCATCCAGGAAAAACAGCAGAGGTTCTCCCTCCCAGCATTCCAACCTCAAAGGAATTTTGAGGCCACCTGATCCATCCCTCTGCCTTTGGCCTCGACCCTCTATAAAGCAAGAAGTTCCTAGAGCTAGAAGAGACCTTGGAGATCTAACATCTTCACTTTACAGAGTTCGAGGAAACTAGGGCCTAGGGAGAAGAAGTGGCTTGCCTGAGGTCATAGCGTGAATCAACTGAGACTCATACTCAGCTCTGCATTGATGCCTCCCTAACAAATAAGAGCCTGTCCTTCTATTTCCTCAGTCACTCATTTCCATGCTTTACAATAATAATCATTTTGATGGGATCTGTTATATAGGGAACTCCCAGTGAGGAAATACCCTCCACTAATACAGATCAGCACCTACTCTACAAGTTACCTATATATTAGGTTACCTATAGCCTTCAAATTGAGTGACTTGCCCTGAATTATACTGGCAGTATATGTCAGAATCATATCTTAAACCTGGGTCTTCCTGACTCTGAGGACAGCTCTCTGTCTGCTCCTACATGGCAGCCTTTACTATTACTAATGCCTGACATGTGTATGGTACTTTCAGGTTTACAAAAACTGAATAATAAGTGCTATTATTATCATCCCCATTTTACAAGTGGAAAAATTGAAATTTTGAGAGGTTAAATGACTTGTCTAGGGTCACTCAGCTAGTAAGGATCTGAAGTTAGATTTGAGTCTATGTTTTTCTAATTCCTATTCTATTCAGCACTCAGACAATCAAAAAGTATTTTAATAATAATCATGCTTTACTACATGCCTGGCACTGTGCTAAGCCCTTGGGATACAAAATGCTAAAAAGATGTATGTGTAAGATGCATACAGTGTAAATGGGAAGGCACTGGCTATTGGAAGGACTGGGGAAGGCTTCCTGCAGAAGGTGGAATTTGAGATGAGTCTTGAAGGAAGCCAAGAGACGAGGAGGGTGAGCATTTTAAACCTACAGGGCAGCTAATAAAAAGGCACTGAGTTGTCAGTCAGTCATATGCTAGAAACAGCAGGAAGGCCAGTTTCACTGAATTGTGGAGGGAAGTCAATTGTAAGAAGACTAGAAAAGGTAGGTAGGGGCCAGGTAGTGAAGGGCCTTAAAAGTCAAACAGAGAGTTTTATATCTGATTCTGGAGGTAATAGGGAGTCACTGGCACTGGGGAGGGGCGGGGGAGACAGGAACAGGTGACATGTTCAGAACTATGCTGTAGGAAGATCATTTTGGCAGCTGATTGGATGGATCAGGAGATGAATTGAAGTGAGACCAGAAGGCTATTGCAATCATCAGGCAGGATGGAGTGAGAGCCTGTACCAGGGCAGCAGATGT
This sequence comes from Pseudochirops corinnae, assembly GCA_028646515.1. Lineage (NCBI taxonomy): Eukaryota > Metazoa > Chordata > Mammalia > Diprotodontia > Pseudocheiridae > Pseudochirops > Pseudochirops corinnae. The sequence continues at coordinate 308,419,851 of CM053585.1, read as the reverse complement.
TTGAGTGGAGAGAACGGCATGCAAGAGGGTGGTGCTGAACAGGTACAAACCACCGATTCGCTAAGCTAAGCAAATTATGGCCAATTCATCCTTAAGGGTACATTCTTCCTGTTAAGAGTTAAAACCAGCTCTTAGCTAGTGAGTATTGGGATTAGTTGGTTGCCACCTTTTGTTACCTTGATCTTTTCTAGGACATGGCATCATCTTCATGTCACCCATTTTTCATAGGGTCTGAACACCTTATGTTCATTTTCCTCCCACACATGCAGTATTCTTTTATTGACTGGTTTGACTTCATTTATTCATTCAGAAAATCTTTCTCAAGTTCACAGACAGCAGGCACCAAACTTCTGAGAAGGAAGATAGGAGAAGAGTCCCTGTCTTTGAGAAGTTTGACATCTAGTTGAGAATATAAAGTTCACACAGAAGGAGAATGATTCAGAGGTATCATATCAGCTTGTCCAAGTTAATGTGGAAATTTCAGGAGAGGAAGATCTAATGAGTTTTTTTGTGAGTACAGCTGGAGTATGATTCAGGTTAGATGCACGATTTGGACTTCAAATGCAGAAGAGGAGACAGACAGATATACAACATAGAGATGCTTGTAAGCAAACAAAAACAATTTGCAATAGGCCACTGGTAGCCCAGAGAAGTCCTCTGATACCTCTGTTCTCAGAGTCCAGGGCACTTAAGATGACCTGGCCTCAGTTTCTAGGGCAGCCTCTGAACCACCATGTCTATGTCCCTTCACAGTTTCTCAAGCCAACGGGAAACCACTCTTTTCCCTAAAAATAAGTTTGCTTATGGGATTGAGGGAAGCTTTGTAGCTATCAAAGAAAATAACAGAGTGTTTAAGAAAATTACATTTCATTTTAAATAACTGGCATGAAGGTCATTAAGTTTGAAGTTTCATTTGAATCAGATGGGACTGTGGTTTCCATGGCACAAACACCCCATCTCAGGGAAGCAGCATGTTGAGGGCTTAGCCGAATGATTTTTATTCTTTTCAGATGGAGTTTGAAGGTTTGGGGAGAATCTTGCTACATACGCAGTTGTACCATTCCAGCCTTTTAATCAGGTCGTTGAGTAAATTTCAGGATGGGCTGTCAGAGACTTTGAAGTCTGGAATGAGGTCACAAACACTGACCCATTGCTCCTGGTCAAGGGCATGAAGCCTCCTAGGTCTGGAGCATCTTGGAGTAGGGAAAGAAGAAGAAGGGAGTGTTCAGTGTGTGTGTGTGTCCCTGGAAGAGTTGTAACCAGCAGTTTCTGTGCTCCCAGCAGGCAGGTAGTATGAAAAGCACCCTCAAATCAACTTTTAAGGATAAAATTAATTTGGGGAAAAGGGGTTGGAAGAGAAAGAAAGAGAGAGGAAGAGAGAGACAGGGAGATAGAGATGGAAACAGAGATAGACATAGTGAGATTGTTCCAGAGGGTGGGGAGGAGGAAGTGCCTTCAAGTAACCTTTCTATTTTAACTAATTAATCTTGTTAACTGGCATAGTGGTTATAAAGCAGCCTCAGAATCTGGAATAACTGGGTTTAAGTCTTGCCTCTTGACAGAGATACCTTACTAGCTTTTTTTTTAGTAGTAGTGATAAATTTATTTGTAAATTACTTGTCAACATGAATAACAAACTTTTAGACCACTTTGAAATTCCTTTAAGCAATTTTTTATGGATAGTTATACCACATTATTATACCCATTGCAATATTTCCGTGAAAGTTTTAAAATGTACTGCTTTCCCCATCCCCAGGCTACAATACCTACTTTATCCACGAGAGAATTTATCTCTTCTATGCCTTACATTCAATCTGGTAACTTAATTCATTGTTTTCCTTTGGTTAAAGGGGAAAAATCAAACCTATTAAAACCAATCCTATATCCCTATTAATAACTGCATGAATAATTTGAGAGTATAAAAGAGGCAACTAGGTGGTGTAGTAGATAGAATGCTGGGCCTGGAGTCAAGAAGGCCTGAGTTCAAATTCTGCCTCATATATTTTATTAGTTGTATGACCCTGGGCAAGTCCCTTAACCACTCTTGTTTCAGTTCATCTATGAAATGGGAATAATAATAGTATCCATCTCCCAAAGTTATTGTAAGAATCAAATGAGATAATATAGGCAAAGTGCACTGCAAAACTTGAAGCACCATATAAAAGCTAGCTATTATTATCTTACTACTCTGACCTAGCTTACTTCATAGTGCCTGTCTATGGGTAAACAAGACCTTTAACCCTCTGCATACCATCAGAAAGAGTAACAAATATTTTCTTTAAAGAAAAACGAAAAGAGGAAGACAAAAAAATTCAGCAAAAATAATACATTTGACATATGCAAATGTCTACACCTGTGCATGTCCCAGCTTTGCAAAATGGTGGGGGTACGAGGGAAGGAGGGAAGTGTGTCCTCTCCTGTCTCTTTTTTGCAACCAAGCTTTATCTTTATAATTTTGCCACATTCATGTTTTGGTAGTTGGTTGTTCTTTCCATTAACATTTTAATAATCATTTTGTATATTGTTTTCCTGGTTCTTCTTCATTTTGTTTTAGTTCATGTAAGTTGTTCTATGCCTCTCTGTATTCATACAATTCATGCTTTCTTTTTTTCATATTTTGAATAGTTTATTGGAATTCTTTTTAAAAAATTTTTTGTCTTTATTAATTTTTGTTTACTTTTAGTTTACAAGATTCAGACCCACAATCCCTTGAGTTTCAAATTTTCTCCCCCCACCCCGCCATTACAGCATGCAATCAAGTATAGGATCTGCAAATACTTTCACATTTGACATTAGTCAGGTTATAAAGAAGGATTGTAACAGATGGAATGAACAATGGGAAAGAGGAAACAAAACCAAACAAGAAAAAGAAAGAGAGCGGGGAGTTTGCTTCAATCTGCATTCAAACTCTGTTCTTTCTAGTTTTTTCTCTGAATGTAGACATCTCTCTCCATCATGAGTCTTTTGGAGTTGTCTTATAACCCTGCATTGCTGAGGAGAGTCCAGTCTATCAAAGTTGGTCTTCCCACATACATTGTGTCTGTAATTGTGTATAGATTTCTCCTGGTTCTGCTCTTCTCACTCAGCATCAGTTTGTATAAACCTCTCCAGGTAAATATGAAGTCTGTCTGTTCCTCATTTCTTCCAGCACAACAGCATTCCATCACATCCACATACCACAACCTGTCCAGCCACTCCTGAATTGATGGGCATCCCCTCAACCTCCAGTTCCCCGCCACCACAAAAAGAGCTGCTACAAATACTTTTGTACATATGGGTCTTCCTCCCACTTCTGTGATCTCTTTGGGATACATCCCTAAAAGTGATATTGCTGGGTCAAAGGGCATGAAATTATTTATAGCTCTTTGCACATAGTTCCAGATTGCTCTCCAGAATGGTTGAATCAGTTCACAACTCCACCAACAATGCATTAGTGTTCTAATTTTTCTATATCCTCTCCAGCATTTGTCATTTTCCTGTTTTATCATTTTAGCCAATCTGGCTGGTGAAATGTGGCACCTCAGGGTTGTTTTGATTCGCATTTCTCTAATCAATAGTGATTCAGAGCATTTTTTCATATGCTCATAGATATCTTTAATTTCTTCCTCTGAAAACTGCCTTTTCATATCCTTTGACCATTTATCAATTGGGGAATGACCTGTATTCTTATAGATTTGACTCAATTATCTGTATATTTTAGAAACGGGGCCTTTATCAGAGACATTGGTTGTAAAAATTCTTTCCTAATTTCCTTCTTCCCTCTTAATCTTGGTTACATTGGCTTTATTTGTACAGAAACTTTTTAATTTAATGTAATCAGAATTATTCATTTTGCATTTTATAATGCTCTCTAATTCTTGTTTGGTCATAAAGTCTTCCCTTCTCCATAAATCTGGCAGGTAAACTATTCCTTGCTTTCCCAGATTGCTTACAGTATCAGCCTTTATACCTAGATTATGCACCCATTTAGACTTGGTATACAGTGTTAGATATTGGTCTATGCCCAGTTTCTGCCATACTATATTCCAGTTTTCCCAGTAGTTTTTGTCAAATAGTGAGCTCTTATCCCCAAAACTCGGGTCTTTAGGTTTATCACACAGTAGATTACTATAGTCATTGATGGCTGAGTTTTGTGTATCCAATCTTTTCCATTGATCCACTACTCTGTTCCTCAGCCAGTACCAAGGATTCATGCTTTCTTAAAGCACATATTCATCACATTCTTGTACCACAATTTGTTTTCCCATTTCCCAATCAATCTAAAGTTCTTTAATTTTACAAATGGGGAAGTTGAGACTCAGAAATGCCCAGGGTCTAGTAACTTTAGCTGTTATCTTAAATATTATAGTATTTGGGGTTTTTGTTTGTTTTTGTAGTATTTAAGAATCCCATCTTCCTCGATGGGTCTGAGAGCTCTCAGAGGGCAGGAAACAGATTTGCTCCTTCTCCTCTTCTCTCTCTCCCAAAGTCCAGCTGTGGGAGCCCTCTCATTTCTGCCCCAGTGCTCAGGACCATACCAGGCTCAGTAAAGACTTGTAAGTCTAATTCAGTGTTGGGCCTGCATTCAAGAAACCTTCCTCTTCTCTATGTAGGTATAAATAAACACTCTTCTGGTGGCAAGTAGAAGAGGAGAACATTCTGGAGATAAAATGTGGTTCAGTAAAGAGAATACTGGCCTGGGAGGCAGGAAAGTCATGTTCTGGTCCCATCTTTGCAGCTAACTTGCTATGTGACAAGGGTCAGATCATTCTCTGAATTTGTTCCCTCCTGTGTAAGGTGATAGCATTAGAAGGTCTGCGTCAGAGATGGCATTTTCTGGATCTATGATTGTACCTCACCCCCAAAGGAAGGGGATATAGTAAATTCCTTCCAATCAATCACCAAGCACTTTTAAGCATCAGGAAGAATTAAAAAGTAAAACAGTCTTTACCCACATGGCGCTTACTAGGGAGACTGGACATACTTATAGAAGTATATACAGAATATATTCCAAATGAATACAGGCTCATTTGGAAGAAGGAATCACTAGCTGCTGGAGGTGAGGAATTGAGCTTTGAAGGAAACCATAAATCCAAGAAGTGGAGGTAAGGAGGGAGGGCATTCCAGGCATGGGAGATAGCCAGAACAAAAGCAGAGACATGTGAGTTGGATCTTGTGAGGATCAGCATTTGGGCCAGTGTAGGTGGACCAGACAAGAGAGTGCATTGAGGGGAAGTAATGTGTAAAATGGATGAAAAGGTTGGAAAGGCCCAGTTTGTGTGCTCTCCTTCTGGAGAGCAGGGTCTTTCTTGCTTTTCTGTTTGTATCCCTGGCACTGAACACAGTGTGCTTTGCACACTTGGTAAATGTTTTTTCATTCACTTATTCATTTTTCATTCAAGCATCCTAACACAATAGCTAGGAGTCATTTTTATGGGACACACATGCTTAACATGTGCCCATGAGTCACCGGCTAGGTCCTTCCCCCAGGGATAGAGGCAAGGGGGTACCCAGCACTGTGGGCACCCATCCCAAACCTCCGGACGTGTCACTTAAATTCCTGGCAACTCAGGGGAGCCTTGTTGGTCTTGGAAGTCTCTCCTCAAACAGCTGCCTCTGGGAAATTGGATTTGTTTAAGGCTGTGAAAACCTAGTCTTTTGCTCACACTAGCTTAGGTCTGTAGCAGAGAAGGGCACAGTGCCAGTAGCAAGGATCTGCACGTTGGAAGGAAGTGCTGATGTCGGTGGAATATGCCTAAAGCTTCATTCAAGCTCTTGGGAAGGGGATTGGGGAGTTCTCCAGATGGCCTTTGCTGTTGTTATTGAAGTTTGGTTTATTGACACCTTTTATTTTTATATCACAGTCATTTCCACATAGGCCACTCAACCCCCCCCCCAACACCCCCTTTCTCCTTGTAACAAAGAAAAACTATTAAGCAAAAACAATGAATACAATGACCAAATGTGAAATATAGTTCCCCGCCCCTTCCCAAGACTAGGAAGTTATGTTTCCATTACCTGCTCCCCAAGGTTCTATTGGTTCTTTTAGTTACTCAGTTCCATTTTTTTTTTTTTAGTTTTCAGTCATATTGTAGTTGTAGTCATTGTGTGTATTATTCTGGTTCTGATTATTTTGCTCTGCATTGATTCATACAAACCACACCAACTTTCTTTGAATTCATCATATTCATCATTTCTTTTTTTTGGGGGGGGGGGGAGGCAGGACAATTGGGGTTAAGTGACTTGCCCAAGGTCACACAGCTAGTAAGTGTTAAGTGTGTGAGATCAAATTTGAATTCAGGTCCTCCTGATTCCAGGGCCAGTGCTCTATTCAATTCGCCACCTAGCTGCCCCCATATTCATCATTTCTTACTGAACAGTAGTTTCATTCCATGCATATACCCATTCTGTAACCAATATGTACCTATTTTGTTTCTAGTTCTTTGCTATAATGAAAAATGTTGCTGTGAATATTTGGTATCTAATGGACCTTAGTTTCTGTCTTGAACCTCTTTAAATATGTACAAAGTGGTGAGATCACTGGACCAAAGAGGATGAATAGTTTATAGTTACTTTACTTGTACCCAAAATCACTCCAAGGGAACTTTATGTAAATCATTAAGCCATATCTTACAAGGGACAGTAAAAATTCTTTCTGGGTAGAAAACATATTAGCTTATTCATTTATTCATTCCATTCTTAGTAAGGAGGCAGCTTTCATGGAGTGGAAGAAAGACTCCTTTGGTGCTTGGGAACGCAAATATCTGTGCTCTAGCTCTGACTTACCACCAGCTCTCTGGGTATCATTGACCTTGTCTGAGAAATGTGGGAGTTGGACTAGAAGATCTTCAAACTTTTCAGTTCCATCAATATATGATTCAAGTTACCAGATGCCCACTGTGTGCCCATTTCTCTGCTTTGAAGTGCTTCCTACTAGACCAGTGGTTCTCAACCTTCCTAATGCCGCAACCCTTTAATACTGTTCCTCATGTTGTGGTGACCCCCAACCATAAAATTCTTTTCGTTGTTACTTCATAACTGTAATTTTGCTACTGTTATGAATCTATCTGATATGCAGGATGTATTTTCATTGTTTCAAATTGAACATAACCCACAGGCTGAGAACCACTGAACTAGAGTGTGGAACTTCCTGGGGATGAAGATAGGCTACTATAAATAGAATGAGACTCTCAAAGTTGGAATGGACCTTGGAGGCATCTAGTGCAATCTGGGCAGGAATTCTCTTTACAGAGTCGTCATTGGCTTGAAGACCTCCAGTGATAGGGAACTCACTACGTCCTAAGGGAAATAATTCCACTTTTACCCATTTCTTCCATCTTTGTATGTCTCCAGAGTATGTCTCCCGAGTACTGGATTCTGCTTATAGTGGGTATTCAGTAAATGTTTTTGAGTGGAAATAACATTATACATGTGAAAGCTATAACCTATTCAAGAGTTTGCAATCTATATGGAAAATGAAACTTGCACAAAGGAGAAAACCAACAGGAGAGCTACATGTTACCAGCTCCTTTTGGACAGGTGCCAAGGGAACAGAGCAGATAACAAGATCTGTGTGATTTCAGAGGAGATAAATTCCCTAGGAAAATCTGCCCTAGAGTGGTCCAACAAAGCTTTCTGGAGGAAGTAAAACTAGTGTTGGGTCTTGATCAATAATCATTGTGATTCTAGCTAGCATTCAGACAATGCTTTAGGGGTTGTGTTATCCTCATGAACTTGGGAGGGAGGTGCTATTATCATGTCTATTTTACAGATGAGGAAACTGAGGCAGGCAGCAGTGAAGTGACTTGCCCAGGGTCACATCACTTGTGAGTGTCTGAGGCTACATTTGAACTCATGTCTTTTTGACTCCAGCTCTATCTGGCTGCCTAAATAAGGGTGACTGGGGTGCAGCAGTGGCAGGAAGCCATTATAAATGAGGGAACCACCTAGAGAAAGGGGAAGGAATGAGCCTGACATGTTCTAAGGGTCAGTGAAATGATTGGCCTGACCAGAGGAGGGTGAAAGGTGGGGGAATAGGGGATGGGAACAAGGCAAGTAATGGGATAAGAGGCTGGAGTGGGAGTCCTCTGTAGGATCAGGGAGTGTCTTGAATGGGTGGCACAGGAGTTCTGAGAAAACCATATACCTCATACATGTGAACCAGAAAAAAGTTTTGCAATTCAAATTATTTTAGACCAAATCATTTAAAATGTAGTAGGGAAACTTCTCTCTAAAGAGTCATACAGGGAGTCCTTTTGTGAAATGACTACATGATAGTTCTTCTATGCCCTGCCTGAAGAGACCACATCTGGAATACTGTGTTCTCTTCTGGGCACCACCTTTTAGAAATCCTAGGCACGTTAAAACATGTCTACAGGACAACCATAGGACTACAATACAAGCTGTCTGAGGATCGTAGAGCTAGAGCTGGGAGGGACCTCAGAGGCTTACTACCTGAGTGGCCTTGGTCACACTTAACATCCCTAGACCTCAGTTTCTCCATCCTTAAAATGAAGCGGATGGACTCTGAGATCCAACTGAAAGGGCCTCTGGGGTCCTTTCCAATTCTTAGATTCCTTGAATCATTACCTTTAACTTAGGTTTTTTGTAAGCTAAAATTTTTCCCATGCTATTGAAGAGTTGGACAAACTCAGCAGATGTAACCCCAAAGTGCCTCACTGTCTGTCCAGGCAAGATCATAAACACTTAAGATGTCAGAGTCAGAAGGATCCTTGGGGATCACTGAGTCCAGCTCCTTTATTTTATCGATGGGGAAGTTGAATCTCAGAGAAGGTAAGACATTTGCCCAAAGTTATATATATGGTAAGTCAGTGGCAGGACCAGAAAGCTTTCTGGTCCTAAGGCATTGCTCATGGCAGCACTCGGCTCGTCTTTTCCCCAGATCCAGATAAAAGGCCCGTGAGAAAAGTCTGGTGAGACTGGGATGGGTCAGGACTTAATTTCCTCTCATCAGTGATCTCCTGATGCCCCAACAGATCTTTATTGAGCAGTGGATTCATGTTTTTAATAATGCTTTTAGATTTACAAAACACTTTCTTTAAACAACCCATGAACTAGGTAGTATGAATATATTATTCTCATTTGCCAAAGGAGAAAACAGCCTAAGAGATATTTAAGGGACTTGCCCAGGGCGACCTAGCTAGCAAATGGCAGAGCTACTTGAACAAATTGCTTTTCTCCTCTCTGGGCCTCAGTACCGGGGCTCCCCATTCCAAGTACCACATTCTTTCCACCCCACTGTTCTGGAATATTAACCATTAAACTTTCTCACCACTGGTCCCATTGACTACCTCAGTTTTCCTCCCAAACTTAACTAGCCAACAAGAATGCATCAGTGAATGTTGACTTTCCCACTTACACATGGATCCTGCCCTTGGATCACAGTCTGAGAGTGAAAGAGAAGAACTAAGGTTGAGACCTTGTCCTTAAGGACCTCAAGCATCTTTTCTGCACTCCCTACCCTAGCCAGGGGCCTCATCACTTCACGGCTGGACTACTGCAATGGTCTCCTGATTGGTCCCTCAGCTTCTGGCCACCCCCCTTCCTCCAATTCATCCCACACACACCTGTCACATTAATATTCCAGAGACACGAGTCTCTCCCCTATTCATCTTCAGTGGCTCCTGGGATAAAACAGAAGTGCCTCCACTTGATACTTCAAACTCTTCCCAGTCTTACTCCAGCCTGTCTGGTTGCTGCTCCACATTCCCACCCTTCAGGCATCCTGTAGTCCATTCAGACTGGCCACTCTGTCTCCCATCCCCAGCTTTATACAGGCTTTCCCCATCCTTGAAATGCATTTCCTGCTAACCTCAACCTCTTATTTCTAAGATTCAAGATTCAGTTCAAATGCAATCTCCTATGGGAAGTCATTTCTGATCTGTAAACTCCCCTCTTTCAAATTATCTTGTATTTACTTAATTCTCTGCTTGTTGTATTCCTCCCCACCTCAAACCCCACCCCTGGGAGCCCCCTAAACCAATGATGTTCCCCTCCTCATCCCACCCCAGACTGCCATTGCCTAGCACAGAGTCTTCCTCGAATATTGTAGGTTCTCAGTAATCATTTGTTGAATAGAATTGAACCGTAGAGGGTAAAGTCAGTGTCAGAAGTGTCAGACAACTGAGATAATATGTGTAATTGTATCATCTGTGAGGTCTGTGGAATATTGAAGAGAAGGGTGTGAACACTCAGAAAACTTCTCTCTCTGACAGCCTCTCTTAGGATGGGGAGGAAGGTGGCTTTCAGAGGGAGCAACAAGATGCTGTAGAGCAGAGGTTCTCAACCTTCCTAATGCCGCAACCCTTTAATACTCGTATGTGGGCGTATCTGCATGTGGGTGGACTCGCCTGGAGACGGATAGAGGAGCAGTGTCTCGGTGGGAAATATGTGTTTTCTGATTGGTCTTAGGCGACCCTGTTCGACCCCCAAAAGGGGTTGCAACCCACAGGTTGAGAACCGCTGCTATCGAGTCATGGAAACATGAGAGTCAGGACTCAGGTGTTCTAGGCTTGGTTCTGCCACTCGCTAGCTGGGTGACTTGGGCAAGACCTTTCCTCTATCTGGGACTCAGTTTCAGTCCATCTCTGTCAAATGAGAGGGTGTGACTAGACAACTTCTTAGGTCCCTTACTGTTCTCATGATCTATGATTCTTCCAAAGAAATTAGTAGGAGTCTTGGGGTTCTCTGACCTAACGTTGCTTTGGAAATGGCTGTCCCAGAGGAAACACTCAGGCTCTTGATTTTTGAGGTTCCTGCTTCTCTAGTACTTGCCAAGCCTCTGGCTCAAGAGGTAAAACGAAGGAGGAAGGACAGAAGTTCAGCCACAGCCAAGACTCCCCCTCACCATGTGAAAAAGCCTTTTTGGAAACTCGAGGACTAAAGAGCTCAGTTCTCATGTTTTGCTTCACTGGGGCGTTTCAATTACATTTTGTTACATTTTGTTCAGCTGAGAGGAATTATTGGCATCTTCAGCCTCCCCAGTTCAAACCTGGCTCCCTATTCCCTGCTCCCCGTTCTTAGTCCCCTACTCACTCCCTTCCCCTCTCTTGTCTCTGGAGTTCAGGCTGCTTAGCACTCCATATAGCTATGACTCATCAACACACTCCTGGCTCATCAGGAGCCTCATGTAACAGTCAGACCTCACAGACCAACATTGGCCCAGGTATCCACAGTCTGTTGGAAATCAGGCACTTTGATCAACTGGGTGGTGCACTAGATCAAGCACTGGCCCTAGGAGGGCCTGAATTAAAGTCCAGCCTCACACACATACTAGCTGTGTGACCTTGGGCAAGTCACTTAACCCCAATTGCTTCCAAAAGGAAAAAAAAGAAAATCAGGCACTTGTTCGAAGAAAAACTTAATTACCTATGCACTTTCTAATTCTGTGCCTGACAGATGTGTAAGCCTGAATAGTTTCAGGGGAATCAACATCTTATAAATAAAATTCTGTTGTAAATGTACAAAGGAAGCTCAGTATTTTAAGAATTCTTATTTGAAAGTTGAGGAGAGATTAATTTTATTTATGAGTTTTCTTAAGTTATAAAACTTAAGTTTTATATATGGGGGCAGCTAGGTGGCACAATGAATTAGAGCCAAGGCCCTGGAGCCAAGAGGACCTGAGTTCAAATATGGCCTCAGACACTTGACACACTTACTAGCTGTGACCTTAGGCAAGTCACTTAACCACAATTGCCTTGCCTTCCCCCCTCCAAAAAAAAAAAGTTTTATATATGAAACTATTCCAGTGGGAAAACGCATCTGAATAACTTGCATTTTGTGCATTTGTTCATACATTGATTCAAGACTTAATGAGCACCTACTATGTACAGAAGCCTGTTGGGGTAATAGAGATGATTAAGGCAAAGTCCTTCCCTTCAGGGAGTTCACCTCTATCTCAGGACAAGACATCATAAACATAGAAGCTGTATATGACATAGATTGTAGTAAAATAACATAACAGAAATCAAGCCCTTTGGGGATTCTGAGAAGAGAGAGAGAGATCATAGCATTTTTGACGGATAATTTCTTCTCCTGGAATTCTGTGTGGGGTGGGAGTCTTGACTACAACTAGTGTCCATACCTTCTGAGAGAAAGGGAACAAGGAGGGGACATGGGGCAACCTGACTCCATCCATGAACAGGATCTTGTTTTTAAATCGCTGCCTGTATCCAGCTTCACCCAGATCCTGGATCCTTGATCAGTACTGAAGATTTTATTCCTTTTCTTGAATCTGGAGTTAGTGATCTCTTATCTTTCTCCTCTCACATTCCCCAAAGTTAGTTCTCCCTGCCTTTCCCTCTGAGACCATTCAGCAGGCTAAGAGGAAACCCCTTCAGCCTCTTCAATCTCCTGCTTCATGCATTTCTCCATCAAATTTGCATAGAGAGTGAAAGGCCTGGTTAAGTCACTTTTCTCAAAACATTCCATTTTCTTCACCTTTAAAATGGGGGTAATAATGTTGGCAAGGAGCTACAGCTGAGGCTCAGATGAGATTGTGTGTGTCAAGTGCTCTGTAAACTTTAAAGCCAGTCAGCCGTTATTGCTGCCAGATATTCTGCCAGACCCTAAATCTGAAGTAAATGCATCTTCTTTTCTTAGCTCTTTTTACGCCTTCTACTATCCAATCCCAAAGGTCCAGGACTCTTGGGGTAGGAACAGTGTCTGATGGACCCTGATGTGCTGGGGATTGAATACATGACCCCACTTACCTGAGAGGTTTGCATCTTAAAGGCACAGTCTGGACCTCAGGGGACATCTTTTGCAACTGTGGCATCAGGCAGAGTGCCGTCTCTTGAGTAAGTCAGTCAGTCATCATTTAGTGAGTGTCTCCTCTTTGCAGGGCACTAGCCTTTAGGTTCACATGTCATCTTCATGAAACCTTGGCCAGATCACTTTGCCTCTTCAGTTTCCCGATCTGTAAAATGGGGTTGGAGTGGACTTGGTGGCCACCAAGGGCCCTTCCAGTCCTGAGTCTCTGAACTCTTTCATTTTACTAATGAGGAACCTAAGGCTCACAGCAGGGAAAATTGTATTGTTGTTTACTTGATTCTAAGTCATGTCTGACACTTCATGACCCCATTTGGAGTTTTCTTGGCAAAGATGCTAGAGTGGTTTGCCATTTCCTTCTCTAGCTCATTTTATAGGCAAACAGGATTAAATGACTTACCCAGGGTCACACAGCTAGTAAGTGTCTGAGGTCAGATTTGAACTCAGAAAGATGAGTCTCCTTGACTCCAAACCCAGTGCTCTACACAGTGTGTCACCTGGCTGCCCCAGAGTGGGGAAAGGGACTTGCTAAATAATGGGAATGGTAGAGACAGGACCGGATGGTAGTGGTTAACTGATAAAGAGGATAACTCAGAATCTGACCCCAGGCTTTGATTTGGGTTTGCTCAGTTCCACACAACAAACACAGATTTAGCACTAACAGGATCATTTTCCCTTCTAAACTGGTCAACATGAAAGGGTGCTCATTGATTATAGCAGCGTTTAACAACTTTGTAATCAGGGTAAAGTAAAACGACTTCTCACACCTTTACCCCACACCAGAGTAAAGGAAAACTGAAGCATGCATTGAAGTGGTAACTCTGAACATCTTCTGGTTTTACTGTTGATAATTTAACAATGATAACAAAACTTGCTTCTCTTCAGGGGTCCTCTTTAGGGGTAGGTTTGGGCTGGGTAGCAATGAAAACTCTAGTGCTCATCAATGATTCTATTTTCTCTGGGCTCATTTATTTGAGGGAAGGCAAGAGAAGAACCCTGGTCAAAGCTAGCAACCACCAGATTTCACACGCAAGTTCTTGGTGTTAGGAAAATTGTTTATTGCAACTGATTTTCGTAGGAGAGACCAAAAAAACCAAACAAATCAGAAACAAAAGCACACCAGAGACCATATGCCACCTTATCCATGAATAAGCAAAACTAAGGGCCAGATAGAAGTCTTCATTATGAACTTGTTCTTTGTTCCTTTCTAGCTTTAAGAAGCTCAGCTTCTCCGCCTCAAACAACAGAAGTTACAACTAACTGTCTCTGAAAAAGCCTAGAATATTGGCTTTAGACAGCGTTTCCCCTGCCCAACTCTCAGGAGGCCCGAGGGCCTATGTTAGAATCCTCTAGGTGAGAAGAGTAGATCTTACATTCAGTCCCTTATTGCCTTGGGCTGAGGTTCTGAACCACAGCCAACAACCACCTGCTTCCTCTCATGTTCCAGTTACCCTCTATCTTCCTGAATTTGTGTAACCTAGTGGAAAGAGCCCTAGACTCGTAATCAAGAGGCTGAGCTTCAGATGTTGGCTATGATACTTTTTAGGGATGTTCCATTCCATGCTTGGAGCTTTAGTTTTTTCTTTTGCAACCCAGGAGGTGAAAACAGTTGCCCTGAGGTAGTGTGGGATAATAGAGAGGCGATGACCTGTTTAAGCCCTGGGCTTGACTCTGGGCAAGCATCAGTAAAATTGATTAATCATTCAAGTTGGTGAGGCACTTATTGTACAGTGCCATGTTAAGCACTAATGAAAGTGCCAAGACTGACATTCTTAAGTTGCAAAGGAGGTTCCAAACCGCATTGGTGGAGGGAAGTTTCCTCACTGGGAACTCCTGATTAATACCAATGAAATCCTATGTCATCATTATATTCTCTTTTAGAAGCAGTATCTATTGGGCTCCTAGATGGTCTGGGTGATCTCCCTGGGTAGAAATTGCCTCCTTGGTATAGTGGATAGATTGCTGGCCTTGGAATTAGGATCTGGTTTTGGATCCTTAATATCTCAGAGCTCAGTTTCCTTAACTGTAATATGGGAGGTAGGTAAAAGTTGTATTCCCTACCCCCAAAGGTTGTGGCAAGGCTCAAATTAGATAATGCTTGTAAAGTACTTTGCAGATTTTAAAGTGCTATATAATTATTCTAATTTCCAAGAGGATTCTCCTCGTTTCTTGCCTTGCTCTCCAGCTCATTCAGTTCAGTTCAGTAAATATTTTTAAGGGCCTTATCCATATGGCAACTTTGAGGTTATGAAATATTTATTCCCTAGTTACTCTGTGCTTCTTGAGGCTGGAGGAAAGACGAGGAAGTATGAGACAGAGTACCTGCCCTTAGGGAACTCACAGTCTAGTTGGAGAGGTGACCATTGAAACGTTCAGAAAATGACACGAGACATAAGGGCTTACTTGTGTGGTGCAGATAGTAAGTCCCACTGACCCTCAGTGGAAAGAGAAATTCTAGTGGACAGTTGAGTTAGGGAAGGCTTCCTTGCAGATAGTAGCATGTGAGATAGGTCTTAAAGGTAGACTGTTAAGGGAGAGGAAGGGTCTTGGTGGGAGGAAACTTTAAGCAGAAACACAAAGGCAGGAAAGAGCCTGTTGCATGAAGGGACTGGGAGGAGACCAGCTGGGTTTGAAATGATGATGCAAGCAGTGGGGCAGAAGGAAGGGGAGTGGAGATGGAGGCCCTTTGGGCAATAGTGCAGGAAGCAGAGGGAGTAGAAAACAGCACCGAAAGGGCTTCCCATGCTCCTGAGCTAGAAACCTTAGCTTTACATACAATGGGTTACTAAAGTAAGAAAACCTTTTTCCATGGTCCAAGAGGGGAGGATGTGTAGAATCTCCCTCTGACAATGAAGGGAGATAAACAAGCCAGAACCTCCGGGACATTCATGTCAGGAACCATTCAAGGCTTCTCCTCACCACAATGGGGAAGATTTCTCTCCCTTTCTCCCTAAAGATTTCTCTCCCGAGCAGGAAACTTCTTAAGGAGAAGAATTTCCCTTGGGCAAACTCCACTTGATGTTTAGGGGGCCCCAGGCTACAGCCCCTGGGGTGTAGCAGGCATGAGAAGGCCTCTCAGCCCCCAACTCTCTCCCAATGCTGAAAATTCTGCAAATAAAGCCTCATTACTTTGGTCTCTGTGTTATAGTCTCCCACTTCTGTTAAAATGCAATTCCCCATCCCCAAACCTCTCCCTACCTCAGAGTTAAGTAAAACTGTCAGGTCTCCAGAAGGATATAAGAAGAGAGCATAGGTATAAAGCTGAAAGTGTCCATAGGCACCCCCTTATTTTCTAGATGAGAAAACTTGAGGCCCAAGAAAGATGTGGCTTATGCAAGGTCACACAGAAAATAAGTGTCAGAAGAAGGATTTGAACCTATTTGAAGATGCCAGAGATATTTAGAATGATTGTTTTTCTTAGTGTTGGAAAGGACCGTAGGGAATTAATTAGCTTTTACTTAACATATTAATTAAAGATGACCTTAAAGCAATAAAAGTCAAAGACAGCCTTCATCCCTACCTCCAACTGGTAATGCCTTTCCTCCTCAAAAAAAAAGCAAAACCATCTCATATTTTGCATATACTTATATGTAAATATCTCCCCTGATTGAAGCATTTCCTTGAACACAGGGATTTTTTTCTATTTTTTTTTTTTAAACTCCAGATGCCCAGAACAGAGCTTGGCACATAGTAGTAAATACTTGATGCTTAATAAATAATTTTTGACTACAGTGTGATTGATAAAATCTTAAATGTTATAACAACTTTCAAATTATTTTAACAGCTAGGTAATAGTGTGAATAATTAACCCCCTTGAAGTTGTTGTGTTATTTTATTCACACTGTGTAGTTCCACTGGGCTGGAACTAATTACCATATTTCACACAATTATAATATCTAATGGTTTGAATACATGGGACCACTTCATGGGATTCGTTATTCTCCCTAATCAGAACCTAGTCACAGCTACATTTACTATTGGTCTCCTCTGATCTCTCTTCATGGTGTAAGAGTGACTTTGAGCTCTCTAAGGCTCAGCCATAGGAAGTCTCAAAAGTTTACAAACCTGAATGAGCTGAGATGGACTGTTTTTTCTTTGTCTTAGCATTTCCAGTACCCATCACAGTGCCTGAAGGAGGCCCTTAATAAATGCTGTTTGGTTGATTCAGTTATCTACTGTGGGTCTACCATCACAGAGGACCTAGTTGAGTTTGGAAAGACTTGTCACTGATCAGGTTGGCCACCAGTTGATAAGATCTTTGGGTCACAGCCACTCATGCATGCTGCCCAAGAAGGTGTGGAAAGGCTGTCTTCTGTGTTGATGGAAGCTGTGCCCACACTGATGTAATCTCAGAACTTTAAAGTCTTGCAGTAAAATTAGAGACACAATACCTCTGGCACAAGGCACACACTCGTATGCTACTGGAAAAAGATTGCCTTACAGAGGAGAGTGGCCACCCACAGAGCCCCCACACACCCTTTTCAAATAGAGGGTAGCCACAGTCAAGTATTTGGGCAATTTGAGTTTTTGTCATGAAGTTAATCCTACTCAGTTCAACATTAGGCATAGAAGGATGGGAGCAATTTGAGTTGATGCCTTTCTTGTGTCTTCTTTATGCCCCTGGTGAATTGTCATGGGACATCTGAGAGAGGTAAGTGCCCATTGTGGGGCAGGACAGAACAAGGTTTCAGGAGAATGGTGTAAAGGGTTAGATGAATAAAACATCCCAGCTGCAAAGAAGCTTCGGTCCCCTTCAAGCTCAGGATTCTGCTCAGTGGCATGATATCACCCCCAGGCATATTCCCTAGATGCAGTTGGCTACCTGCTCCCCCAACCTCTCCTGTGAGTCAGTCAGTTAATCAAGAACATTTCTTAAGCACCTACTGTGTGCCAGACACTCTGGTGGGGAAATAAAGAAAGAAGAAGGGGAAGAGGTGTGAAAGGGGAAGGACAGTTGAAAAATCGGGGGAGGGGGAGCAGAAGGAGGGAGAATACTTTACTATGAGCCAGAAAGGCTGAGAACCACTAGTTCAACCCTCTTTATTTATATTTAAATATTTTATTGATGTTTTTTGCCTTAATATCTCCATCATTTCCCACCTCTGCTTTCAGACCAAATCCTCCCTTGTAACAGAGAAAAACAACTAAGTCAAAATATCTGATGGCCTGAGTCTCTTTGGCAAGGTATACAATGTCAGTGCTAATGCTCACGTCACCTCTCTGCTGTTCAGGGAGGTGTTCTGTTGCCTCTTCCAGTCAGCTCCTTCATTTGACTGAAGTCCAGAAAGGGGAAGAGATTTCCTCAAGATCACACTGTACATGGATATCAAAGAGAGAGCTGGATTATTCTATTGTTTGGGTTCCCAGTGATCTTTTCCTACCCGTAAGTGGTCTTGATCAACTGTCTTATTTCCCCTCCAAGACTGTGAGCTCCTTGAGGAGCTCAGAGTTCAGTTCTATTCATCTTTGTCTCTGCCTTGGCTTAGCAAGTGTTTGTCAAAATAAAGTATGAATAAGTGGACAAGAGAACAGAAAAGAGTGATTCTGGAAGACAAAGGAATTTCAATTTCACAAGTTTGCCCCAAGTCTAGTTCCTCAGAGATGGGCTGTTCTGGGGATGATTCCCACTCTCTAAATGAGATCTCGACCCATTAGTTGGCAGGAGAAATGAAATGCTCTGCCCATTCTAGATTCTGCCAGTTGAAGGTCCATGATGGTCCCCAACGTGCAACAGTGATACAGCCCCCACCATACAGAAGCTCATATTTTCCTCTGAAAACATCCTGTCCTAAGGATCATTCACTATAGTGAGAAGGAAGGAGAAAGTAGGCAAACAAATGAGAAAAAAAATAAAACACATCCCCACCCCCGCCTCCCCACTACCCCCAGAGAGGGTGACTCCGTCAGCAGCCCAGGACAGATATTGTGACTTCACCCACCGGAGCATGTGGTTTGCCAGACTCCTCGTACAGGAACCTCATCATCCCCCAACAGGCGTGTGAAAGAGCGGACGAGCCTGAGGCTGGTGGGCTGTGGGTGAGGTACCCCTCTTATCTGATCTCATGTACAGTTGGTGACAACGTGATGTGGATGGGGAACAGTCAGAGGGCTTGTAACCACATGCGCACCTGGCACATCTCATAACAACGTGGGCAAACAGTCCCTCCTGGAGGCTTGGGAGGATGAGGGGAGGCAGAAATAGGGTCAAAGAGAAGACAGGGGACTCAGTGGGATGGGGCCAGCGATGACTCCTTGCCCCACTGAGGCAGAAGGGAATATCCGGGGGGAGAGACTGAGGCTAGAAGAAGTAGACATAGTGTCAGGATATGAAATGGAGGCTGAGCAAGGGGAACAAGCCGTGTTTATTGGGACTTGCCAATATAGAGGTAGAGTGATAATAGAGGAAGGAATGCTGGAGTAAGAACAAAGGTCCTGGGATGGAATCCCAGCTCTGTCACTCACACGCTGTGGGAACAAGCCATTTAAACTCAGTTTCCTCATCCATAAAAATCAAGAGTTTTGTGCTCTAAGTCAATGGTCCTATGGACTGCCTCCAGTTTGTAAGATGATTTAAGACGTGGGTCCTCAACTTCAAGGAATTTGCAGTGCAAAGGGACGGAGAGGGAATCATCCAGTGTGTACACAAACACAAATATGATGAAAGGTAGAATGAAGAAGATAGCCAGGCAAAGTACTATGAGAGATTTAAGGAGAGAGAAATCTCATTTACCCAGAAAAAGAGAGGCTAGAGGGAAAGGAGGTCATTTCAGCTGGGCTTTGAAGGAAGAGAGAGACTTCAAGCAAGGGTATAGAGGATACTCTTCTAAGTATAGGGAATGGTGTGAACAAAGACTCAGAGAGGGAAGACAGGATAAGAACTGGGAATGGCAAATTTGTCTAGGACTTAGAATATCTAAACACTGGGATGGAGAAGGCAGGCAGTGAGGAAACGATGAATCCACAAGCAGTATAATTAATGACCCACCACGAGCTAGATGGACTCTGTGCTGAGTCTGAAGATTTAAATGTCACCTGCCCTCAAGGAGGCTGTATTCTGTGGAAGAAATTACATATATGTGTAATGACATACATAATATGTACAAATGAAATACAAGATAATTTGGTGGGGGGAAGGCACAAGCAGCTGGGAAGAAGGGGTAGATTGGGCCTCATACAGGAGGTAGAAGTTGAGCTGAGGAAGCTAGGAATCCTAAGAGGCTGCAAGAAGGGAGTGTATTCCAGGAATTGGGGGAGGGGGCAGGGAGGAGCCTGCCTATGCACAGATGGGAGATGGGATGGCAGGGGCAAGATCAAAAAGTCAGTTGGGGAGCACCATAGTAGGAGTCAGGAGAGCTGCATTCTGGTGATGGTTCTGCCACTGGTTTGGGGAAGAGAAAGAGAGAGAGAGAGAGAGAGAGAGTGTGTGTGTGTGTGTGTGTGTGTGTGTGTGTGTGTGTGACACAGAGAGAGACAGAGACAGGGAGCATGTGTGAGACTTTGGACTAGCCACTTCACTTCTGCTGCCTCAGTTTCTTCCTCTGAGAAATAAGATCACCAGATGATCTTTTTCAGCCCTGAAATTCTATGGTTCTGTGGTTCTCTAAGGTCAGAACAGTCCTATACTAGGTGGTATCTAGGCACAAGGTATTCTCTGAGTCACGGTGTATTAGCAAGAGGACTCCATGTGACTGGTGGGGAGGGATCAGTGTAGTTAGCTTAAGAAGTTCCACGGGGCTTGATGACCATTTCCTCCTGACAATTTGAACAGCACTGGGGGTTGTGTGCCAGCAGACTTTTTAACAGGGCTCCCATGTTTGTTCGGCCAGCTGGGCACTGTGTTCTCTAAGGATAAGGCAGTGGGCAGTGGGGAAGTCAAAGGCAGATACCCCATGGAGGAAAACAACTCCAGGGAAACCTCCCCTTTTCCTTCCTAGAACCACCAAATACTGGTGCACCCCTGCTTCCCACCTAAAGAAAAACACCCAGTATGTATTTCTTCTGTATGTGGTCAAGTGGGTTCCTTGGGAAATATTGGGAATTAATTTTTAAAATGTGCAAATTCAATTCTATGTTAACTGCCCTGGGAGCTCATTATAAAATTAACAACAACAAAACACCTAATAATAGCACCCACCTCAGAGGGGTCTTGTGAGGATCAAATGAGATAATAATTTACCAAAAAAAAAAGTCTTTAGTTCCTGCCATTTAGTAAGCTGTGTACATCCATGTGTGTGTATATACATATATATATATATATATATACACACACACACACACACACACACACACACACACACACACACACACACACACACACACACATATTTATGTATAAAATTTGTTGGTGTTTCTCTTCCCCCCTCCTCTCATTAGCTGGAAAATCTAAAGTAAATAATCACAGAATTTCTGAGTTAGAGGGACTTTCAGAGACCGTCATCTATCTGGTCCAATCAGTCCCTATACAAGAATTCCCTCAGAACCAGTGCTCATCCTGGAAAATAAACCCCTAGTGAAAATGAATTTCTTTTACCTGAGAGAGTTCATTCCACTCTTGGACAGCAGGAATTATTAAAGAAGTTTTCCCTTACACTGAGTCATAACCTCCCTCTTCCAATGCATCAATCAGAAGTTCCCAGACTGAGCACGTGTAGAAGGTCTTTCCCTAAAATAACCAAGTACTTTTTGAGTGAATGAATGAATCCAGATTTCTATATAATGAACTTGCTTAAAATGAAGTCTGCCTGATCCACACACCTCCCCGAGGCTTATAGGTACAGAGCCCTGGGACAAGGCCCTGGAATAGAGCACACAGTATGTGTATTTGGAAAAAAAGGAGCCAAGAAAAGACAATCAGCAGTAACTCGGAGAAGTTGAGAGAGACATCCATGATATTCCACCTTAGGGTTTGCAAGGGACTAAGCATACTTAGCCTTTACAACTACTCTTAGAGGTAAGCACTAAAGAGAAGGAGATTATTCCCATTTTTCAGATAAGAAAGTTGAGGTTTCAGAAAGAGGAATTACCCATGGTCATAGCCATTAAGTGTGATTCAAACCCAGCCCTCTCTTGCTTCCCAAGCCTAGCTTCCTCTCCACTGTACCATGTTGCCTGTGCACTAAGCAGTGGAACTCTAATAGTAAAATACTAGGTGTCATAGCACCTCAGTGAAGATGTATTTGGGTTGGTTGGGTCTCTTAGGCCCACCCCCACACACACACACACATCACCCTGCATAGACAGCCACATGGCTGGTCATACCATGCCCAAGTGGAATTTGGACATTCAGACTGGGCCCAGCCATGGGGCAAGACCCAGGAACCAGGCTTTGGTAGGGATAGTGCCCATCAGCTGTGGTTCTAACTTTGTTGGAAACTGAGTGACGGTTCTGTACTCTGGGATGGTGTGTGCTGGGTCTCTTTTTCTCCACAGGTGGATTTTGAAATTGGGTCAGGCCCAGGTGCATGAGTGGAGGAGGCAGGGAAGGAAAGGAGGAGGAAAGAGGTCCCTGTAGCAGAAGCCTGAGATCCAAGGAGTTGGGATTTTGTCCCAGTTCAGATTGCCTGAGTTGTTTTAGGCAAGTGTTTTATGCTCTCTCTGATCCCTCAATTTCCTCATCATGACATGGGAATAATAAATCTTGCTCCTCCCTGACTCTTGGGGAGGCTGGAAAGAATAATAAGAAGGGGCAGGGGGTGCAGAATTCTTAGTTATACATGCAATTTGGCTGGGACTAAGAATATATGAAAATATAAGAATGAATTGGGAAAGAGGTAGTGAGGTTATATATATGTATATGTATATATACATATGCACACACACATATACATACGTATGTGTGTATATGAAAGAATACCATACTAGGAGCTGGATGTTAGTTCAGCCCTTTATCATCTTTCAGCTGGACTATTGCTATAGCCTCCCATTTGGTCACCCTGCCTCAAGTCTCTTCAAACCCCACTGCATACCTCATGCAGCCAGACTGATTTTCCTTTTATTTTATTTTATTTTTATTTTAGTTTACATCATTCATTTCCACGAAATTTTGAGTTACAGATTTTCTCCCCATCTTTCCCCTACCCACCACCCCAGAACATCTATCCCACTGTTTCCCCCC
>CM053585.1:308295608-308396469 GCA_028646515.1 Pseudochirops corinnae | reverse complement strand
TTATTCATGGTTGGTCAGTCCGTGATTTTTTTTTTTAAATCTCTGTGGAACTCTGCTTCTAGAGGGGAAAGCTCTGTCCCAAATTGCTGGGGTTTTCCCAGCTGCCAGAGCTCTTAGGAGGCTGCTGGGTCCCTCCCCAACTCCAGCTCACTGAAAAAAAAAAAACAAACCCCAGGACCAACGCCCAAGACTGTGATCTGGATCCAGGCCGTTCAACGTGAGAGCACTTGGCCTCTGAACGATTGCTTGATCCCCCTGCACTCTGCAGGCTGGGAGCTCTGAAGCGGCAGTGTGGAGGTGGGTGCAAAACCTCCGCTTCTGTGGCCTTGTTGCCCTGGAGGTGTTTTGGCCGGACCTACTTTTCTCCCCCAATTTCGCTGAGCTCCACTAACCTAATTCTGGATACTGCCACAGCTGCTGCAGATCTGCTCTCCGGAAGCTCCAGCCGGGGCTTGGCTCCTCTTGTCCCACCACCTCCAGGACAGAGCCGCGGTTTCAGGCTAGGCTGGTTTCAGCTCAGAGGGCTGGGATGGTTCTTCATAGTAGAGCTGACTTTGGTGGAAAGTTATATTTGTGTGCATTTTGAGTTCTAGAATTTGTTTAGAGTCATATTTTATGGGTATTTTGGGGTGGCTATGTAGGAGCTGCAATATATTGCTGCTTCTATGCCGCCATCTTGGCTCCACCCCCCCAGACTGATTTTCCTAAAGCATAAATCTTTCCTTCTCCCCTAATCTATAAAGTTTAGTGGCTCCCTATTTATCTCCAGGATTAAATATAAATTTCTGTTTTCCAGGCCCTTCATAATCTGGTCCTAATCTGCCTTGCTAGACTTCAGTCCAGCCAAATTGACCTTCTTCCTGTTCTTCATACATGGTACTCCATATCTTTTCCCACATCTCCACCCACCATGTGTCTTTGTATCAGCACCCTTCCATGCCTAGAATACAATCTTTCAAAAGCTCAGCTCAATCTTCATCTACGTGAGGCCTTTTCTGACTCCCACCCTGCCCTCCCAGATGCTAGTGCCCCCAATATGACTTTTTATCTATTTTATAGCCATCTATGTATGTATGTGTTGTCTCTCTTAGCTTTCCTATGAACCTCTTAAGGGCAGGAACTATTTTAATTATAGACTGGAGTGAGAACAATCTCCCTTTCCTCCCTTTCCCACAATTACCCCATCATTTGATCCCTATTGAGGTCCCTTCTTAAATAACTTGCGGCATAAGAAAAGTTGATAGATTTCAAGATGATTTGGACTACTCTTTATGACTATCTGAAAACGCTGCAGAGCAGAACACTTTGGAGGCAGGGGGGTAGACTGAATGACCTCTAGCTACCTCATCTGAAGCATCTTTAGAGATGCCAGTGTATGGACTGTTGAACTTAGAGTTGAGGAAGGCCTGGGTCCAAATTTCACCTATGACACTACCTATGTGAGTCTGGGCAAGACACTTAGCCTTTCCAAGCCCAGTTTCTTTGTCTATAAAATGGGAATAATAATGCCACCCATCTCACAGGGTTATTATCAAGTTCTTTATGAATGCCATTTTTTTCCTTGACCTCTCTTGATTAACTCTGGCCATGCCTTCTCACCAACCCTTCCCTCAGCACTGAATTCTGCATTCCTAGTGGCTTTCACATGTACCTGTGGGAGTAGAGAGGATAAGCCTCATCTAGTGACTAGAGTGTCTCATACCTCAGACTGGCCTAAAGACTGGACAATGCAGGAAAGAGTGCAGAAATGAAACCACACAGACTGGAGGAGGGGCCTAGATAGAAGGAGGCTAGAGCCTCCTTCTAAAAGCAGGGGCAGCTGGATGGTCCAGTGGATAGTGCTGGGCTAGGCGTCACAGACTCATCTTGCTGAGTTCAAATCTGGCCTCACTAGTTGTGTGACTCTAGACAAGTCACTTAACCTTGTTAGCCTCAATTTCTTTATCTGTAAAACGAGTGGAGAAGGAAATGGCAAGCAACTCCAAAAAAAGGAAAACCCTTATATGGGGTCACAAAGAATCAGACGTGTCAGAAAAACACCTGAACTGAATCTCTGTAGAAACCAACATTCTAAGACTGCCTCCTCCCTCCGTGTACCCTAATGGATCTAGCACAGGGGTTCTTCTTTGGCATCCTGGTAAAAGCCTATGGAATCCTCATAATAGTTTTCTTAAATTAATAAAATAGATTATTTTAAAAAAATAAAAAGTTAGTGAAAATAAAGATGTATTTTTTTTTCCCTCTCCCATTTCATGGAATCCCTGAAATCTATCCATAGACTTCAAGTTAAGAATCTCTGATCTAGAGGAAATGCCAGATGTTGGACTGAGGGTTTTTTGAGCTGATCTTATTTAACTCCAACTAGCTATTGGGACTTGCTTTTCTGCTGGTGTTCCCAGCTGTAAAATGGGAAGCAGGCCTCTCCTTGGACTCTCTTAATTACTGCTTATAAAACAGTTAGGGATGGGCAGGTAAGTAAGAAAGCCTCCTGGCACTTGGGATCCCCCTCCAGGAAGCCTTCAAGATTTACTAGTATTTGAGTAGAATTCAAAGTCTGCAGTTGATTAGGGGGCTAGGTCAGGGGAAGTGGGGTAGTGGGGAAGGGAACAGAGAAATGAACCAAATAATTTACTAGGACATCACCTTTTTCATTGGGAAGTAAAGAATTAATTCTCTCTTGTTGAGCCTATCTGGAAAAGTCACCCTTGGGGAAGAATGCTGGGTCTTAGACATTCAGTTGAGGGAGCAGTGTGAAAAATTGGAGGAGGCATACATGTTGGGAACAAAACCCAGGGAAATCTAGGCCCTGGATCTTAACCGATGGGGTATACTTTGTCTTCCCCCGGGGGACTATTGTCTAGGAGGTTTTGAGATAAAGTAAGGAGAGGCTGGTACTGAAGAGAAGCGAGATTTACTGTAACAGAAAGAGCTTTGAGCCCAAAGACTGGGGTTCTAGTTCTATCTCTGACTCTTAATACCTAGGTGACAGGTAAATCACTTCACCTGTCTGAGCTTCACTTTCTTTATCTGAAAAATGGGAAAATAATTCTTGTACCACCTGCCTCACAGGGTTGTTCTTAGGAAAGCACTTTTTTGAGTAACTGAAGTGCTTTGGAAACATGAGTCACTCTCATTGGTTAATAATAGTAATGGAACCTCTGCTTATTTCTCTCTCCTGGCACTTAGTCTCCAAGGCTGTCTGGCATCTCAGCCCCTGGTGATGGGGAGGTAATGATAACTTGGTGCAGTGGCGGCAGGCAGGCAAGCCCCATAAATGGTGGTTACCAGGTCGGCCTGGAATGTAGGAGGGCTGGGTAGAAGGGCCTGACTTTTCTTCCCTCCCTCTATGTTACTCACAGTTGCTGCTCCTGGTGGGGGGGGGAGGGGAATAGCTGCTTGGGAAAAGTTGACTTAGGAGCCATGGGGAGGGGGGGGTGGAGAATTTGGAAGACATCCCAGCCACAGCTTAGTCCATGGGGTGGTGGCAGCATTAGAGGCTTTCTAAGCTGACAACTGCAAGTGCTGGAATGGGAAGGCAAGAAGAATTGGGAACATACTTTCTATATGTTGTTGCAGACTCTCCTAAAGAAATCCTACAGTGAC
Organism: Pseudochirops corinnae; assembly: GCA_028646515.1. Classification (NCBI taxonomy): domain Eukaryota; kingdom Metazoa; phylum Chordata; class Mammalia; order Diprotodontia; family Pseudocheiridae; genus Pseudochirops; species Pseudochirops corinnae. The sequence continues at coordinate 308,392,866 of CM053585.1, read as the reverse complement.
CCAGCCAAGGATGGGGAGAGGGAAGAGAGACTCCCCAGAGAGCAATGAGAGTTATAGGGGAGCAAATCTCAGGTCGCTAAAAGAAAGGATTTCTAACAATTGCAGCTCTCCAACAGGAAGAATGAACTTTCTTGTGTGTTAGGGAGCTCCCCATTAATGGAGGTGTCTAAGCAGCAGCTGGATGACCATTGGTCAGAGATGTTACCAAAGGGCATTCCTGTACTCCCAAGTCATGGAGCAGAGGGACCTCTTGTCATCTAGCGGGGACTTTTTCATTCTAGGATCCTATGATTCTGTGATTATCTGTCTCCATCGGGGACTTGGCCTTTTCTGAGGGAGAAAAAGCAGTAGGGTCTTCATTCAGTCTCTGAACCCTCTGCTCATTGGCCTGTCTTGCTGGTGAAAGGCCCAGACGAGAAAGATGATTTCTTATTGGTTAAGTGGATGGTATGCTGGGAACAAAACATGGACTTGAAGACGGAAACCCTGCCACTGTCCTCCTTATCATTGGCTTGGAGTCTGACAAGATCTTTATCTTACCTCCAACTCGCAGCCCTTCTCTGTGACTTATTATTACTTAGCAACTAATCATGCATCTCCCTGTTAACATCAGGTCAGCTGATGGAACTGGGGATGGCTGCCTTCAGACATTTGCAGCTGTCACATGAGAGATGGATTAGACTTGCTCTGCTTGGACCCAAAGGAGAGAACTTGGAGCAATGGGTATAAACCACAGAGAGGCAGATTTCAGCTCAAGACAAAGACTTGCTAAAATTAGAGCCTGTCCCAACCTTGTGAGTTCTCACTCACTGGAGGTATCCAGGCAGAAGTTGAATAATCCCTTGTCGAGGGTATTGGAGAAAGGATTCCTATTGAGGTACTGGATTGGATGTCTTTGGAAGCCCTCTCCAACTCTCGATAGTCCTATTTCTGGGAGCTCTCTCTGGCCCCTGGGCTAAGAAGAGACCAGCTGTCTAAAGGCCTTCCAACAGGGCTGTGGTGAGAAACTGAACTTTCTTCTCTGAAAGTGTTTGAGGTGTGTTTTGTTTTTTATTGTTGTTGTTGCCACCCCCGCCAAGCAGTTTGGGAGTGTTAAGGTTTTAACGGTAAAAGCCAAGCAAAGTGGAGTCAAGGGGGTGTTTGCGAGGGCTGTAGGTGGAAGATGCAGTGAGGCAGACCAGCCCCTGTGGTTTGCTGGGGAAAATGCAGGCTGTGTTTATTTTTCACCTGGGCCGCATGCACACTGAAGGGAGGGGCACTGGAGACTGAGTATCACCCAGAACGAACGATGTGTGACACCAAAACAAGAGGAAATCCACTGAGGTTTCCTCCACTCATCTTTCTGCTGCTTGGTTCATTCTACAGCCTCTGCCATTGCCTTCAGGGAAAAGGATTGTAAGTGGGGGCGTCTGGGGCCAGTCAAGCCCAGTTCTCACAATGGCTGCTTATAACCTTGCCCATTCTCTTCCAAAGTGACCGGCCAGGACAGAATGGCAAGGTGACATTGGTGTGCTGGACTGGTCCAGGAGAAATGGACGTAGGCAGAAGCAAACATCCAGTGGCTCAAGATTGAGCAAAACATCGTCTCCGAGCCACAAAATCTTAGAGCTAGACAAGACCTTTGAATCCAGCTAGTTTAACACTCTTGGTTTACAGGAAAGAAAACTGAGGCCCAGAAAGGGGAAGGGACCAAAGGGACCAAAGTCACAGAGCAAATCCTCCCACCTGACTCCGTCAGTGATGCAACCCCAGCACTGAGCCTCTAGGGTGGTTGTCTGTCTTCATTTCACTTTGACTACTCTTTCCACCACCTCTTCATGTTTCTCCTATGAAGAGCATCTTTCTACTCACAGAAAGATTGTGGGCCCAGCTTCTCACTCTCTTGGTCTCATTAGATTTGAACCTGATGTTCCTTCATAGTCTTAGCTTAGCTTTGGGAAAAGGTGAAGGGTGAAAGTCTCTTCTTCTCCCCAGGAAACCTTGGTCTGGGATGTCCAGTGCCTGTCCCACTCACTGGTGGAGGTGAAGGAAGGGAGGAGGAACAGGGCTGTCAGGGATACAGCCCTTCTGAAAAGAGAAGAAGGACCTTAAAAGGACCAAGCCTTGCTCCTTGTCTTGCGTTCAGCTACCACCAGTCTGCTAGAAGCAGAAAAGTTCAAAATTCTATCTAGTACAAGGAGTAATATCAAAGAGAACACCCTACTTCAGTCCTGGCGTTTGCTAGCTGGGTAACCATGGGCATGTCACTTCCCTCTCTGGGTCTCCGAGTTTCCCCATCTGTATAATGAGGACACTAGACCTGGTGGACTTAAAGGTATCTACCTGCCTTGCAGCTGTGACAGTCTATGAGTCTGTGATTCAGTTTAATACTGTGAATCCTTACTGAGCATAAGATCACCCATTTGGCTAGGACTGAGCTGGGGGAAGGGAGGAGGGAGGGAAGAAAGGAAGAGAAGATGCTGACCCTGCCCTTGAAGAATTCACAGAAGCCAGAGACAAAGACAAGATAGTTTTAAGCAAATGAGATGTAAGCTATAGACAAAAGGTGTTCAGGGCAGGTAGGAAGGGGAGAAGTCTCAGGAACAAAAATGCACTAGGCAGGGATGAATGTCCAGGCAGGTGAGATCTGAATTGAGCCTTGAGGAATGAACAGGTCATAGGAAAATGTCACTGGTAGATGTGTCATCCCTTAAGACTAATCAGCCCTGTTGGAATTGTATCCTGTTTCAGACCTTGTTACAAGGGATTCTTCTGGAAAACTGATACACATCCAGACCTCCATGTTCCCCTACATATACACACATATGCTCTAGAATATGGCCTGCAGCAGCAGACAAGTTTGCTGCTTCTGCTGGCTAACCACAGTCCCTAGAGGGCTGACCCTGAGTCGGGTGCCAGCCTCAACCATGACAGGAAAGTCTATGAGCCCAACCCCCTTGCCAATCTCTAAGAAAATTGTCAGCTCACATTGGCAGCTGAAAGAGGAGAAAGGCATGAAGGGAAGAGAAGCCACCAGATCTTAGCCCAGTCAAGCCCAGAAGTTCCCTCTTGTCTCTCTAGGGTAAGGACAGTGCTAGGACCCTTAGGCTGGCTTCTGAGGGAATTGTGATACTCCATTTTTATCTGGACCCCAAAAGTACCCTTCCCAGCATAAGCCTGTTTGATTTGGGAGCTGTGGATTCTGGCAGTGGCAGGGATAGGAGAGGAGGAGGCTGCAGTTCAGGAATGGTAGGGGTCTATATGTGTGCATGATGGGAGAATTAGGAAGGTGTATTTTTAAGATTATTTCCACAAGGTTCTCAATAAAAGCAAATTTATCTGATTTTAATAGCTTCATTTAAAAAAGAAGCATCAATTCCATTCCCACCCACCAAGCCCCTGTTCCCCATTATGGAAGATGCCATTCTGGTATTTTAAAAGTTGCTGCTGTGCAAAAAAAAACCTCTTTGCCCAGTGAGCTTAGAAATGGGTATATCAGTTGATCCCAGAGCATTTCTAGGAACTGGGAGGTGGTACCTAGCCCTGGCCATTCTCCTCCGTAACAGTGGTAAAATTCTGTCTGTATTAGGGTTGAAGATAACTCTACTTAGGGGTGGAGTGGGGTGGGAGAACAGGCTATGTCCTTAAAAGAGGACTTTTTATCTTACTGTGTCTGAGAAGGAGGAGAGAGATTCTGGGGTTACCAAACCCACCCTGGGGGACCAGTCACTACTTTGAATTCACTTTGCAGGACAATGTGGTATAGAGGAGAGAGCTTCAGGAGACCTGAGTTAGAGACCCGACTCTGTGCAAACTGCCTATGCAATGACCCTCTCTAGCTCTCAAGTTCACCATCTGTATAACATGATGGGGCTGGACTAGACTGGACCAGATGGCCTCTAAGCTCCCTTGCAGCCCTTTGTTTACAATCCCAAGATCTTATGAATTCAAGGTAGCTGGAGGTTGTACAGAGCTTTGACTTTGGAGTTGTGGGACCTAGTCTCAAATTCAAGCTCTGCCATTTATTGGACCAATCTTGTCAAATCAGGAGGCTGTACTAAATTATTGGCAAGGACCTTTAGGGTTCAGGATTGAATCCTGTGATTGTAATGACTTCCCTTCTGCCTCCTCAGCTAGAATCATTCCACTTAGGGAAATGATGACAGAATACTGAGGAAGATGAGGAAGGTTTGATTTGGCCATAAGGCCATGATAAGGATGAGACATCTGGAAAGAGAGGGAGATTGGAGAAACAAACAAGACCAGGCACAAGGAATGTTCACGCTCAGGTGAGTGCTGAGTCTTGGAAGAACAAACAAGTATGCACTGTGATTATGGTGATATTAGCTCCATGAAACACCTGTAATTGTTAAGTATTTGGGCTACAAGTTGCGTGGGTGAGACCTCTCTGTGCCCAGAACTGAGTGCATCCTCCCGGAGTGCTTCACCATTAGAGGGCTCCCACTGATGGTCTCCATGGGCCCCAGTGCACTCATCCTCAACTGGCTTCCAAGAGAACAAAGTTTGCCTCTCCCTGTAGCTCTTTCTTTCCTTTTCTCCCTCCCACACCCAAGGGAACGTTTCAGGGAGGGAACTCTTTGGAAGCAAACTGCAGACACAGAACAGAGAAATGCCTTTTCCCAAACTTGTTTGCAGAGAGCCAGCTCCCAGTGCTCACTCTTTTGGATCCAGTAGCATTTCTAGGGGGCATGGTAGTAGATACATGTCTCAAGGAAAGGGAGATGCCCGAGTTCCCGAAAGAAATGGTGTAGGCAGGACCCCTCTCTTCTCCTGCTGCCCTCCCTTGTCCTGCCCAGTATAGGCAAAGGTGGCTGTTTCCTGTTTAGCCACCCAAGCGGAAAACATGGTTACTTCTGCTTCTTGTTTGTCTGGGTAACCACAAGTTTACATTACAGATAAGAGAAAACATAAACAAGATTGTCGGCCTCTGACTGTGGTCCCCACAACCCAGGGACTTGGAACCCATGATCCTTGCTGTAGCTCTAGCAATCTCACTGAGAGGGATTTACTAGGCCATGTCAGCTCCTTCATACAAGGTGTGTGGGGGGTGTGTGTGGCAGGAATTGTGTGTGGGGGTGGAGGATAGCCTTGTGGCACTGGAACAGCTCCCCACCAGATAGGAGAATCTAAGGTTTGAGAGTCCAGGGCCTGCCTTATGGCTCTGCTGGCTGCAAATGAGAAGTGATCACACTGAACAATGCCTTCCCATCCTTCCCAGTCCAGCTCAAATACCACCCTCCCCAGGGAAACTCCCCCTGATTCCTTCTCTCCAGCCAGAAGGGACCACTTACTTCTGATCCTCTATAGCACTCCCAAGGGGGTTCCCAGGGTAGCCCAAAGTGGTAGGTGGATATGCACAAATAACACTTTGATGCAAAACAGTCTAATGGAAGCAGAGGAGAAGTGCTGTGTTTTATATATTTATCTCTCAGCCCCCAGTACAGGACCCTGAACATGGCAGGCATTTAATACATGTTAGATGCATGAATAAATGAGTGATTGTCAACTGCATTATAAAAACTGGCCATTCTTTGATGCCCTACTTCCCCCGACCCTCTCCATCTCCAGCTCATGGATTTAATTATTGGGCAAATGAGAGGTTTTGCAGGGGACAGAAGCAGCAAACACTACTTACGTCTTCATGGCCAGAACATTGGATCTCCTATGTACCGGGCTTACCATCTGCCTTGAGCCCGGAGTCCAATTAAAATTTTTTTTAAATTTATTATTTATTTTTAACATTCTTTCCTTTTTAAATTTTGAGTTCCAAAATTTGAGTTCCAAATTCTCTGCCTCCCTCATACCCCCCTCCCACACTAAGTGAGAAGGCAAGCAATCAATTACACATGTGAAATCATGCAAAACATTTCTATATTAGCCATGTTTTAAAAAAAAGCAAGAAAAATGAAGTGAGAAAATTATATTTCAATTTGCAATCAGAGTTCATCAGTTTTCTCTCTCTGGAGATGGATAGCATTTTTTCATCATTAGTCCTTTGGAATTGTCTTGGATCACCATATTGATTCAGAGTAACAAAGTCTTTCACAATTGATCGTCATTACAACATTGCTGATACTGTGCACAGTGATCTCCCAGGTCTGCTCACTTCAATTCTTTGCACCACAAAAAGAGCTGCTATAAATATTTTTGTGTATATATGTCCTTTTCCTTTTTCTTTGATGTCTTTGGTATACAGACCTTGTAGTAGTATTGCTAGATCAAAGGGAATGCAATTTTATGGCCCTTTGGGTATAATTCCAAATAGAAGTTTCTTAACATACCTATTTTCCCCTTATCCTCTCCAGTATTTGTCATTTCCAATAGCTAGGAGGTGGTACCTTAGAATTGTTTTAATGTGCATTTCTCTAGTCAGTAGTGATTTAGAGCATTTTTGCATATGACTATAGATAATTTCTATTTCTTCTTCTGAAAACTGCCTGGTTTTTTTTGACCATTTATCATTTGGGGAATGGCTCTTATTTTTGTAAATTTGACTCAGTTAATTTCAGAAATGAGATCTTTATCAAAGAAACTTCTTGTAATATTTTTTGATATTACTTCATTATCTATGGTACCTTTTGGCATGATGTAGTTTCCCTGATGATCCCTTTTAATTAGGTCTATTTTTGCTCTTGCTTTGTCTGAGATTATGATTGCCCTTGAATCCATTTTCAAATATCTGATATATGTATCCTGACTTAAGGTGTGAATTGTAAAGGCAAAGTATTTGTTGATGTCCTCTCACAGGACATTTTGGCAAGCCAAAAAACTTTTGTAATACAGTGAACTACATCTCTAATTTTGGATGTGTGTGAAAGAGGAGTGGTAAGTTTTTAAATTAGGGCGCTGCCCAACAAACTTTAGAGAGCAGGACATGTAGGGAGTGTGGCACAAGGGGAAGAAAGAAATGAACTTTTAATAAGAAGACCTGGGTTTGAGTCTTGATTCTATTAATAATTAATAGCCATGGTCGTGGAGGCATACAACTTTGAGCTTTAGTTTCTTCATCTATAAAATGAGGGCAATACCATTTAACTCACAAAGTTGTTATGAGAATCACATGAAATAATGCACATGAAGTACTTTAATGATGAAGCACCATGCCAGACTGAACTTTTTATAGTTATAAATGGAAGGAGTCCTGCACTGGAAGCTAGGAGATCTGGATTCTCATGCTGATTCTGTCACTAATTGGTGGTAAGATCTTAAACAACTTACTTCCCTTCTCAGGGCATCAGTTCCCTATCTTTACATTGAAGGGATAGGCTAGATGGTCTCTATGTCCTTTGCTTCTGTTCCAGGATCCTAAAATGAGGAGGCCTCCCTTGAAGTTAGAAGGAGATAGTAGTGTAAGCTAAATTGTAATTCTCAAAATAGGGAGGAAACTTATGGCTCTCATTTACCTTAAACCAGCAGAAATCACAAATAGGTTCCAGACCAAGTTTAGTTAAATTCCCCCATTAGAGCCAGAACCTAGACTAGGGGAATAAGAGGGCTTTATAGGTAAAAACAAAAGAAGGAGAGACAATAGAATCTTAATTCTCTTGTGCCCCTTCTGGTGCAGGGGACTGCATGGCAGAAAGATGGTGGTACTGAGGGTCAGGGGTGATAGAGAAAACAAGAAAGAAGTTGCTCTAAGAAATCCCCCAAAAGTCCCCATTAAAGGTTGAAAACCTCCTCCATTTGCCCTTTCTTTTTCCCTCCAGAACTAAAAGCTGCCCTAGCCGCTCCATCCCTCTGTACAGACCAGGAGAGCCTGCCCCATGGCCTTTTATGTGGTTTGGCTGGAGTTAGAGCCTCCCTCTTTATGAGGCTTGCTCTAGGTTCCCAGGGAAGCCGTGGCTCCTGAGCCAAGCTCAGATGGTGGGAGAGAGCAGCTAGAGGAAGGCCAGGCCCCTCCCTCTACAGAGTCTTGAGACACCCTCTGCCTCTCCACCTCCATGTACACCAGTAAGTCTGGGGCCTTATGCTGGGCAGGTGAGGAGGCTGGGAGCCTGCTGGAGTTGCAGCCTCACTGTGAATACCTGGGAGCACCAGGCTGCAGGGTACCAAGAAAGAGCTGAAGAAAATGAAGGTGAGATACAACTACAGACTTCCACATTCAACTCACACCAGTCTTCTGAACCCTGGCTGCCATGTACCTCCGCATCATACATGATCATTCTCTTGGCATAATACATAAATCCTGTGAGAGCAGCATTCAGGTCCCATTGTGCCCTGTGGGGCCCAGCCCATTGGAGAGGGAGCAGGGACCTTCAAGGCCATTTATTCAAGTCTCAGCTAATTAATCCTTTTATAGAAGAGAACATCAGCCCAGTAGAAGGAACCAGCTTGCCCAGGGTCATGCAGCAGTCCCAGGTCAGGGCTCTTTTCTATGACACCACACTGCCTCTTGCCCTGTTTCCTTGAAAATCCATTGTTCGCTATTTGCCCGTGCTGGGAGTTCTTCATTCCGTCTCTTTCTCTTTAGCCCATTCCCCTCCACCTTCTCAGTTTCAAACATATCTCCAGGAACTCCATTCCTGTTACCCGAAGATTCATCTAGCATAACTTATCACCAGTCAGATCCCGTCTCCAAGCCCCTGCTCAGTGAGGAGCCTGTCACTGACTCATTCACCTGACCCTATTCCCTGCCCATTCTCCTGTTCTCTCCTAGAAGACTGGGCCTCCCGAATGCAATACTAGGATTGAAAAAGAAAGGACCATGGAAAGGACTTCAGAAGGCATCTTATCTGACCCATTCCTGAATAGGAACCACTCCATGAAAAAGTGAAAATAGTATTAGACTAGAAGTCAAAAAGACCTATGTCCAAATCCTGCTTCAGGTGTTTACTAACTATATAGCCCTGGGCAAGTAACTGGACTTATCCCACCCTCAGTTTCCGCATCTGTAAAATGGGAATATTAGCATCTATTCGCCAGGGTTGTTGTGAGGATCCAATGAGTGTGTGCTTGTGTATGTGTTTATCTATCTATCTATATAGATATATATGTGTATATATATATGTATATGTGCATATGTATATGTGCATATGTCCATACATAATTTTACAAAGTTGAAAAGTGCTATATTACACTTATTACATATAACATATTATATGCATCATAGTTAACTTATACATGCTATAGTTACTATTATACTGACGAGTAGTCCTCTTTGACAATAGTCATACTTCACTTAGAGATCTTGGGTAATGAGGAAACAGATCACCCCCCAAGGGAGCTCATTCCATTGTCTGAGAGCTCCAGAGCTGTGAGAGAGGTCGTCAGGCTGAAATCACCCTCTCTGTCTGAGGACTGGAAGAATTCTTTCATCCTTTTTCTCTTTGACATCCCTTCTTCATACCTGAGGATAAGAAAAAGACCCTTCTCAAGTCTTCTCTCTCTAGTCCCCTCATTGTCTTGGTTGCCTTCCTTTGGAAAGCCTCCATGGGGCGCCCAGAGCCAAAGACAGCAGTGCAGATGTGGTCTGACTAGGACAGAGCACATGCATCAGGAATGACAGAAGCTCAGTGTTGAGAGAGACATCAGAAGCCATCAAGCCTAATCCATATCTGACCAAGAATCCTTTCAACCACATCCCCAACAAGTGGTCATCCACACTTGGTTCACATACTTCCAGTGGTGGGAAATTCACTCCTTGTTGAGGCTGCCCATTCTACTCTTGGGTGTTACTAGTTATTAAGAAGCTTATTCTATCTTAAGTCTAAATCAACATCTTTGCAAATTTTTTCCTTTTGCCATCTGGGCCAAACAGACTATATATAATTCCTCTTTCACTTAATAGTCCTTCAAATACTTAAAGGCCACAATTAAAGGACTATCACCTCTTAACATTCTGGACTCTAAGACTCAATTAATACAACTAAAGACTGAATTTGGGGGTTTTTGACTTCAGGTGTTCAGTAATAGGGAGCCACTGTAAATTCTGGAGCAGGGAAAGGACAGGGATAGTAGTATTTCCTACTCAACTTAATTCCCAAAGCTGCCTCCTACAAACATCCTTTTCTCCCTATCCAGCCCACCACATATTTTTTCGAAGGAGATTACTGACTCCTCTGCAGGGTAAAGTCATAGTTCTGTCCAAGAGAAGCAAAGCAACATGGTGAGCAGATGTCATGCGTGTGCCTAGAGAACAGAACCAGCATACCATCTGTACCTCAGCACCCTGGGCCAATGTTTTCTTTTTCTTTTTTAATGCAACACAAATTGCAGGGTCCTCCACTGACCACACACATACACTCATACACATATGCATTGCCCAAGGCACATTCACTTCCAAGAAGTGATTCTCCAAGATAGCAAGAGATATGGGATGTGTGTCTACTGAATACCATGCTTTGTAACACAGCTGGGCCAACCCAGAATGTTTAAGTCTGGATTTCCAGATAATGGTTATTCACTTTACTGAAAGGATTGACCCCAAGGAGTCCATTAAATAGAAATCTCCTCTGGTGTATTTAAAATAGGATTCAGTTTACAAAAAAATTGCATTTGATTCAACTTAAGGAGAGGCTCAAACACTCTCAGGAAATTGGCATAAAATGATGGGAGGATCAGAAACAGTGAGAGTCACAGGCAGATGGGAGGGAAGAGAAATACCACTCTGGTGGTATGACTTAGGGCAAGTCACTCACCCTCTGTTGGCCTCAGTTTCCTTAAAAGTCTTACCCAGCTCTAGAGCCTAGGATTATGTCATGCCACTTTAGCAATTCACCATTGCCTACTGAATGCCTGTTTTTGATCCTGCCATTTCCAGCTTTCTACAGTATGATTGCAACCTACCTCTACAGTTTTATCTCATATAATTAATTGCCACACATGCCATGTTCCACCTAGGCTTGTTCTTCTCCCCAACCATCCTCAGTTCTGTGTTTTTACATTTACCATTACTCCCTCCATTCCATTCCTATTCCCCCCTTCCCAACTCTTTCTCCATGTATTGATATCCTGCTCATCCTTCAGGGGCCAACGCAGTTGCCACCTCTTCTTCCAAGAAGTCTTTCCTGCCCTCATGCTCCCAGAAGGATCTCTTCTTCTCTGAATTCCCACAGAATGTACTGCCTATACTACCCCTATTAGCAGTTTAAAAAAGTATGTCTTATCATTCACTAATGCTTCCTGTGTGTGAGTCCTTGACCACAATTTATACTCCTAACGGGTGAGGACCACACTTCACACTCTCTATATCTCTTTCCCATAACTTAGGAAGGACAGAGAGTAGGAGAAGAAGCCCCATATGAAAAGGGAAAGGTTTTCCCAGCACTTTATTAGGAACTACTGACTCCTTCTATTGTCATTCCCAATAGACAGAAAGAGCAAGATCACCTCTTAGTTATCTGGAAGGTTCAGTATCTCCCAGTATCTCGTCTGAATCAGGCCATTAGGACATTATTCAGGGTCATGAAAATACCAGACACGAAAGCAGAGAGGTCTGAGAGAGAGCTTTGACCTTATCCAAGCTTTGACCTTATCCAAACTATTTCCTGATGTGGTATTCTGGAGCCCAAAGTATGTGTGTAAGGGGGTGGTCCCTAAGTCGTGGCTGGGTCATACCAAAATAGGTAACTGCTAGAAACCAGAAAGTTTCTAAACATATATTCCTAGGTCTCTAAGCAAAGCACTATGAAAAAAGAGCTCTGGGCTAGCTAAATTTGATGCTCTCCCACCTACAAGAGATCCTCTTTGACTATTCCAGCTCTTAAAACTCTCTTCCTTTGAATTCCTACAGCCTACAATCTAATGGGATTGGAAAAGTCTTTTTTAAAAAATGAATTTGTTTTTAGTTTTCAACATTCACTTTTATAAGATTTTGAATTCTAAATTTTCCCTCTTCCTTCACTTCCCTTTCCCAAGACAGCAAGCAATCTGATACAGTCTATACATGTACAATCATACTAAACATATTTCCACATTAGTCATGTGGTGAAAGGAGAATCAGAACGAAAGGAAAAAAACCATAAGAAAGAAAAAGGAAAAAAAGAGAGAGAGAGAAAATAGTATGCTTCAATCTCCATTCAGACTCCATAGTTCTTTCTCTGGATGTAAATAGCATTTTCCATCATGAGTCTTTTGGAATTGTCTTAGATCATGACATCGCTGAGAAGAGCTAAGCCTTTCAAAGTTCATCATCGCACAATGTTGTTGTTACAGTGTACAGTGTTCTTCTGGTTCTGCTCACTTCACTCAGCATCAGTTCATTTAAGATTTTCTAGATTTTTCTGAAATCTGCCTGCTCATCATTTCTTCTGGAACAGTAGTATTCCATTACATTCATATACCACAAACTTGTTCAGCCATTTCCCAATTGATGGGGATCCCCCTCAATGTCCAATTCTTTGCCACCACAAAAAGAGCTGCTATAAATATCTTTGCGTATGGATCCTTTTTTTTTTTTTTTTTAACCATCTCTTTGGGACACAAGCTTAGGAGTAGTATTGCTAGATCAAAAGATATGCAGAGTTTTATTGCCCTTTGGGCATAGTTCCAAATTGCTCTCTAGAATGGTTGGATCAGTTCACAACTCCACTAACAATGCATTAGTGTTCCAATTTTCCCACATCTTCTCCAACATTTATCATTTTCCTCTTTTGTCATGTTAGCCAATCTGATAGGTGCTATGTGGTACCTCAGAGTTGTTTTAATTTGCAATTCTCTAATCAATAGTGATTTAGAGCATTTTTATATGACCATAGATAGCTTTAATTTCTTCATCTGAAAACTGCCTATTCACATCCTTTAACCATTTGTCAATTGGGGCACAACCTGTATTCTTATAAATTTGACTCTGTTTTCTATTTGTATTTTAGAAATGAGGCCTTTTTTGGAGACACTGGCTATAAAAATTGTTTCTCAGCTTCCTGCTTTCCTTCTAATCTCTGCTTTTTAAAATTTTTGCATCTATATTTATTAGGAAAATTGGTCTATAATTTTCTTTCCCTTTTTTGACTCTTCCCAGTTTAGTTATAAGCACCTTATTTATGGCATAAAAAAAATTTGGAAGGACTCCACCTATTTTTCCAAATAGTTTATATAGTATTGGAATTAATTGTTCCTTAAATGTTTGATAGAATTCACTTGTAAATCCACCTCGCCTTGGAAATTTTTTCTTAGGGAGTTCATTGATGGCTTGTTTAATTTCTTTATCTAAAATGGGGTTATTTAAGTATTTTATTTCCTCTTCTGTTAATCTGGGCAATTTATATTTTTGTAAATATTCATCCACTTCACTTAGATTGTCAGATTTATTGGCATACAGTTGGGCAAAATAGCTTTTAATTATTGTTTTAATTTCCTCTTCATTGGTGGTGAATTCACCCCTTTTCATTTTTGATACTGTTAATATGGTTTTCTTCTTTTTTTAAATCAAATTGACTAAAGGTTTATCTATTTTATTGTTTTTTTTTCCCCATAAAACCAGCTCTTAGTTTTATTTATTAATTTAATAGTTTTCTCAATTTCAGTTTTGTTTATCTCTCCTTTGATTTTCAGGATTTCTAATTTGGTCTTTAACTGAGGATTTTTAATTTGTTCTTATTCTATCTTTTTTTAATTGCATGCCTAATTCATTTATCTCTTTCTCTATTTTATTCATGTAAGTATTTAGAGATATCAAACTTCCCCTAAAAACTGCTTTGGCTACATCTCATAAGTTTTGGTATGTTGTCTCTTTATTATCACTCTCTTTGGTGAAGTTATTGATTGTTTCTATGATTTGTTGTTTGACTCACTCATTCTTTAGGCTTGGATTATTTAGTTTCCAGTTAATTTTTAGTCTGTCTTTCCATGGTCTTTTATTACATGTAATTTTTATTGCATCGTGATCTGAAAAGGATGCATCTAGTATTTTTGCCTTTCTATATTGGATTGTGAGGTTTTTATGCCCTAATACATGGTCATTTTCTGTGTAGTTGCCATGTACTGCTGAGAAAAAGTTTTATTCCTTTCTACTCCCCATTCAATTTTCTCCAGGGGTCTACCCTATCTATCTTTTCTAAAATTCTACTCACCATCTTAACTTCTTTCTTGTTTATTTTGTGGTTAGACTTCTCTGGTTCTGAGAGGGGGAGGTTGAGGTCCCCCACTAGCATAGTTTTGCTGAGACTGGAAAAGTTTTACATTACTCCTTAGGCTTTAACTGATTAGCTCATATCAGGAACAGTCCCTGAGACTCTTTTTCTCTCTATATGCCTACACTTCTACTCCTGAAATTACATCTGAAACAAAGAAGCCCGTCCACCTCTGGTTGTCTACATGTTCTTGTGCATTTCAGCTGACTGGGTTGACCTCTTGCCCCACTACCAAGCACCGTGATACTTTTAAGGGGCCTTAGAGAGAGGAAAAGGCAACGAACAGTGTGGAAAGATGGAGATAATGAGTAGAGGGCAGTATCTGTGCCCACAACGGACAATGCAGGGAACACTGCCCACTGACATAGCACTATCCCATCTCAGTGACTGAGGCTGGTAGTCCCTTTGAATGACTTCATACTAGCTTTGGACCAATGATCCATGTGTTACTACAACTTTGTGAGGAAGAGAATCCCAATAGGAAGGATCATAGGGCTGAAAGGGACCTTATCATCTAATCCAGTCCCTTCTTTATACACATGAAGACACCAAGGTTAAATGACTTGCCCAACATCATACAAGGAACAGCAAAAGGAGCCAAGTCTGATCAATTGCCTTCAGAAAGTTAGAGCAGCTAGTTTAGTCAAAAAGACACAACCAGTTTCCCTCAGACTGTCTACCTGTCTGGAGAAAATGTTGGAAGATCAGTAAGAGCAGTGGTGAATTCTACCTTTAGGACTAATCTAAAACTTCCCAGAGGGAGGACTAAATGGATCAGGGAATCTTAGCATCTGGGAGTGAGAAGGCACCCCAGGGGGGTCATGTAGGTTAATCCATATCTGAGTAGGAATCCTATGTACAACATTCCTGACAACTGGCCATTTATCTTCTTCTTGCATACCTCCAGAGGCAGGGAATTCATTAACTCTCTTTTTTTTTTTTTTTTGCTCACTTTTTGCCATTTTTGGCGAGGTCTGTTTGATTCCAGCTCACCATAAGGTATCTCTCTGAAACTTCTATTCACTGGTCCTATTAAGGACCAAAGAAAAACAATATTTGAGCCAGTTCAGTAACAGGAACATTTATTCTTTGATGGCAGAGAATTTATTGATGAAAATTTTGCTGCTGATCTTCTCCTATCCCTTCCAACCTTAGCTTCAGTTTCTGGTCTTCCCAAAGGCAAAAGGATAAGTGACCACTCAGGCAATGGGAGCCACACAGTTTTTACATCATTCTTTCAAGTGCTTGGAAAAGGGAGAAAAATGGAAGCCTTTAGTCTATAAGCTGCTCAAGATAGTAGGTTTGGCAGCAGAGCTTGGTTTATGGATATCTTCCTGCTTCTGAACCAGGTTTCTGTGGGAGATCAGAATGGAGTTCCACGGGGGCTATGGGGTTTGATGCACCAGGAGAGTGGGGCTGACAAACCTATTCTTACTTGTTAATTAAAGTATTGATTTGGTTTTCCTAGAGGAGTTGGCTCCCTCTGAGGATTTCTTCCAGGCAGGATTAGTAGCTGTGACCTATTCCTAATCCTTTAGGCTCCTGCTTCATTAGAATGAGAAAGCAGAATGAGTCTCTCTCATCGAAGATATGGTGTTGTCAGGCTTGCGGTACTTGCGGTACTCCAAACCAGGAGTTTTTTGTTGCCCAGAGCTATTTATTTCAAACAAGGCCCCAGACTTATCTCTGCTTTCTCTGACTTTTCTACGTTTGTAATCACCGATGCCCAACTTGAACCCTGTAGGGGCCACAACCTATTCAAGATGGATGAGTCCTATCTCCACCATGCTACAGAACTCAGTAATATCCATTGAAGGACTGATTTATTCCTGAAATACAAATCAAAGTTTTAGACTATGTTAAGCTAATCCTGGCATGTAGTAAATGGTTGTCTTCCGTCAATTTTTCCCAGCTCTTTCTCTTGCTTTCATAGAACCACAGGGATTAAATCTGAAAGAGACCTTAGAAATTATCTAGCCCAAAGTCTTCATTTTCCAGGTGAGGAAACTGAGACCCAGAGAATAGAAGTCATTTGCTTAAAGTACATAGGTATTTCATAAGAAGTAGAGCCAGGATTCAAACCCTGGAACACTGACTCTTTAACTTCTTCCTCTAAGGGAACCCAGACAAGCAGTCGCCCGAATTCAGGTTGTTCTTTGGAACAACCCTAGCTTTGAATCACTCATCCTTGGGGTGCTACACCTTTGGGAACAGGAAGGTCCCTATGACCAGGACATAAAATAATTGATCTAGGGCTGAAAGGGGCCTCAGAAACCATCTAGTCCAGCCTTCTCATTTTAGATATGATAAAACTGAGGTTAAGGGACTTGCTGAAAGTTATAAAGGTAATAAGTGCCTGAGATAGGTTTTTAATTCAGGTTCTCTGACACCAGAGCCTATTTCCATCATGTTATCTTGCCTTCCTAAAATAGATATAGAATATTGTACCCCTCGGAGTTAAGGTGAGACATCATGTTTTTTGGGAAAGAACACTGAATTTGTAGGCAGAAGACTTGGTTTTGAATCCCATCTTTCCTCCTTATTACTTGTCTGACTTTGGGAAACTGGGCCTCAGTTTCTTCCACTATACAATGAGGGGGGTCAAACTAGAGGGTCTCTGGAGTCTCTTCCAAGTTCAAATCTATGATCCTATGGTTTATAATCCACTGCCTCCTACTTTTCAAGTGGCCCATTGCCCTTATTGTTGGTGGCAGGGTCAAATTTTCCCACCCAGTAACCTTCTCTCAGTGATTTGCCATCAGCCTGACCTCTCAACTCCCAGCCATTAGAGAATTTGAAAGGCAGAAACAATGGGATCAGCCAAGAAAACACATTGCTACAATCTTTCCAACATTTTGTCATTGGTAGTACAAAGGCCCACAAAAGATGTGGACTATAGGTTGATTTTGCCATTTGAGTATCTTGTCTACATTAGCTTTAGGAGGTAGGACTTTTTGAAAGTCTGTATTTATGTTCCTAATTTCCATTAAGCACCAAATAATATTGTCAAACTTTAGAGGAGTCAGGTGAATCCCCACAAAGACAACACTCCAGACAGTCAGTCATAAGTGGAGCTATTTGTCTATCCCAAAAGCCATGACTATGTTCACCAGCAGCAATCTTCATTTTGTTCATTCATGCAAGGGTCACTTGAAGTAGCTCTGCAGTCATCAGTCAAAGAGCTGGAAAGGACCTTACAGAGAGTTCATCATTCTACAGAATAGGAAACTAAGGCTTAGAGGAGTTGCGTCATGTGAGCCCAGAGTCACAGGGCTATAACTTGAATCAAGGTCTTCTGACCCCAGGTCAACTACACCATACGGTCTCATATGCTTAAAATTTGGTGAACTCCTGGGAGTGATAACTTTTCAAAAGTATCCTTCCAAGGATTTTTAAACAAATAGTCCCTTCTTTGTACAATACAAATAATGTTTCTCTTTGCATACTTACATCATCCATGATGAATACCTTCAAGCAAACACCTAGCTATTGAGCTGGTAGCCAGGAGAAAACAGGGATGAATCAGAGGAAAGAGAGGGAAAGGAGGAAGAAGAAGGACTCAGGAAAGAATGGGTCATCACCAAACCAATCAATCAGGCAACAGGAATTTTTAAAGCACCTCCTGTGTGAAGGGACTGAGGATTCAAAGACAGAAATAAAAGTCCCTACCCTAGAGAAATTCAAATTCTATAGGAAAGTTGGACTTTTATCACCTTCTCAGTTAGGGGAAGGGACAGCCCCGTTGGTTTGCTGCTGTTCCTGGTCAGGGCCACCGTGTGGTGGAGATGAAAAAGGATGTGATCTATCTCTATTGGGCAGTGACTCCTGAGCTTGTACTCATGGTAGGTAAATTCTTTGTTTGCCTGATTCAAAGGGTCCAAAACTTCCAACTGTCTTTTATTGGGACAATTGAGACATTATGAGTTCTAGAGCAGCCTGCACAAATTTCTTTAATTCTTTTAAGTTGTGACCCTTTTATGCTTTTCTTTTTCCCCTAAGAAGGCACATGAAATACTGACCCAATAGAATCTCCATCCTCAGAGAACAAAGACCATTTCAACAAACAATGGAAACTGCCTGGTGAAAAAAAAACAAACACAAAGAAATTTCATGGCTACCCCACGACTTCCTGTTTTCTGTTGCTGTGCCAATAATTGTACTGAGAAATGTTCACAGACATTTGCATCATTTCCATCCGCTGGCCAGAGCCAAGCTCAGCCAACTGCATCTATCGTTGTGGTTGCTGGCATGGGGTTCACTGGAGAGAGCTGGTCAGGGCCCTCCTTACCACAAGGGAGTCTTCCACTCAATTTGATTTACTTCCCTAGAGATACTAAGAAGCTGATGTACTTGGCCCTGTGCTTGGCTTATGTTGTGGAGGAGACAGAGGAGGAACAAATTCAGGCTATGGGCTTAAGGAATTCATAGTCTGAGTAGAGACAGAGAAGTAAGGGCCTAAATGCCTGTCTTCAAGGAGTCCACAATGTGGAGGAGACAGAAAAAAAGCTGACTTTAGGGAGCTCAGTCTAAGGGAACCGAGGAGATGGGGTAGGGGAGCACCCTTAGGAGGTCAGAGTCTGGGAGAGACAGGAGATAAATAGGCCCTCTGCCTGGGAAATTCATAGACTGGGGAAAAGATAGGACAAACCTCATGAAATGATTAAATCTCAAAACAATATAAGGTTGTGTCAGGTGAGCAGAATAGACAGGAAATGCTGCAGGAGTTCAGAGCTGGTGGTGGCAGAAAGAAAAATAAAGATGGTGCTTAATTCTGAAGTTGACCTAGGAGTAAAGACCAGAGGTTAGGCTCTCAAAGACAGGATACAGTAGACAGGACAAGGGCAATCTGAAGGGATCTTCCTCTCTCTCCTGGGTCCTGCTGCCACACAGCAGACCCACCCTCACGTGTATGGAGTATGATTTGAGGGTCGGACGACGGATAGGTGTTTCCTTTGTGTGGTCAGTTTAATAAGTGGTGTTAATAAGTTTCCTTCCTATTATGCCACAATGGGCCAGACTATCCAAATGGGATCTGTCCTCTACAGGCCACAGGGATGGCCCAGTCTAACTCCAGTCCTTTCATGTCTTTCTCCTGGAGTGGCAGCCACCTGTCTTTGTCTCTATTTTCAGAGATGCCTGGGTATCCTGGATTTGGATGTACCCTTCCATCTCAGGCAAGTACAGTGAGGGATCAAGACTGAGGAAGCAGCGTTTCGCAAATCATCCTACTGCCAAATGTGTTTATTAGGCTCCTTTTTTCTCCTATCCTTCTAGCCTTACCACCAGTCCAGTCATTGAGCTGGCACAGACAGTTAGTTATTCGTGGCTGGTCCATTCATTAACTGGTCCTTCTCACCAGTTCTGCAGAAGTTCCTCTAAAGAGGAGACAATATAAACTATTACATCAAATTCATTTTGCTTCTCATAACCTTCCAGTTAGATGGGTAATGTGTACACATGTAATAATGATAATAATGGACATCTGGCACATTAAGGTTTGCAGTGGGCCTTTACATACATTTGTATTCACAACAACCCTGTGATACAGGGAGTCAAGTATTATTACATCCACTTTAAAGATCAATCAGTCACCATTTATTAAGCACCTATTGTGTGCCAGGCATCAGCCATACAAAGACAAAATTAAAACATTCTCTGCTTGCACGGAGCTTGAATTCTATTGGGAAAGTTCTGCAGAAGCCCACTGAGAAGAAAATGTGCTTGTATAAAATGTAAATACAAAATACATACAAAGGGAAGGTCCTTTTTGTCAGAGAGACAATTCCAGCTAGCCATGGAGATTAGAAAGGGCCTCATGCATCGCTAACACTCAGCATGATGCCTGGCACATTTGTTGTTATTGTCCCATTGTTTCAGTCCTGTCTAACTCTTTAACTCTCTGTGACCCCATTTTCATACTAGAAGTGGTTTGCCATTTCCTTCTCCAGCTAATTTTTTTTATAGATAAGGAAACTGAGGCAAATAGTTAACTGGCTTGCTCTGGGTCACATAGCTAGTAAGTGTCTGAGGCCCCATTTGAACTCAAGAAGATGAGTTTTCCTGATTCCATTCCTAGTGGCTCTGTCCGAGTGGTTCTCAACCTTCCTAATGCCACGACCCTTTAATACTTGTATGTGGGCGGACCCGCTTGGAGACGGATAGAGGTGCCATGTCTCGGTTCCTAAGATCATCGGAAATATGTGTTATCTGATGGTCTTAGACGATCCCCGTGAAAGGGTCATTTGACCTCCAAAGGGGTCGCAATCCACAGGTTGAGAACCACTCTACCCAGTGTACCAAATAGCTGTCCTGGCACATAGTAGGAGCTTCACAAATATTGATTGATTGACTTGGTGCTTGAGCTGAACCTTAGAGAACGCTAGAGATGTTAAGATGAAGAAACTAAGAACGAAAGAAGGGCAGTAACTTGCCAGGGGTCATTCAGCTGTGCAACAGTGTACAGGCTAGTGAGGATTGCTCAGTAAAGAAATAATAATCCCTCTCCCAGAGGTGATGATAATAATATGGTTTAAGTGTTGCAAAGCACTTGCAAATATGACCTCATTGCATCTTCACAACAACCCTGGGAGGGGGGGAGGGGCTATTATAAAACCCTCTTGTCTCCCCTCTCCTGACCTGGGCCCCATATCCCCTAATATTTTGAGAGGCGTACTGGTCAAGTCCTTTATCAAATCAGAATCATGCTGGACCCTGTAGGGGAAGCACCAAAGATGCTTACAGTTCAGTATATCTTTTAAAAGGTCTCTGCCTCCTTAGGAGCTTGCAACCTAGATGGACAAGGAAGACACCCCTGAAAACGTTTCGTCACTCACAATACCTGGTAGTACATGTGAAATCTAAAACAGGTAGCAGAAACAGGAATTCCAGATAAATTGTCCTCCCACCTTTCCATGCCATCAAGACAATTCTTGCCAAAAGCCAAGTGTTCAGAACAGCCTCAGATGTTTGATTTCAGACTCACAGTGTGTCAAGGTTAAAAGAGACCTGAAACATCTGCTATTACAAGTTCCTCATTTAACAAACAAGAAAACAGAGGCCTAGGGCAGCTAAGCGGCACAGTGAATAGAGCACCAACCCTGGAGTCAGGAGGACCTGAGTTCAAATCGGCCTTAGACACTTAACACTTACTAGCTGTGTGACCTTGGGAAAGTCACAACCCCAATTGCCCTGCCTTCCCTCCTCCAAAACAAAAAAAGAAAAGAAAAGAAAATAGAGGCCCAAAGTTGAGAAAGGGGCTTGGTTTGCCCAAGATCCTTGAGTCCAGTTGTTGGCAAAACCAACTTGGGAGTCCCTTAACTCTTCTCATAATAGGTAAATCACAAGCTTTCAAGGGAGAGACACTAAGAATGGCACCCACATGGCCCATCAAGAAGATGTGTGCCCAGGGACGGCTAGGTGGTGCAGTGAATAGACCACTGGCTCTGAGGACCTGAGTTCAAATATGGCCTCAGACATTTAACACATAACTAGCCAGGTGATCTTGGGCAAGTCACTTAACCCCACTTGCCCAGCTTTCCCTCCTCCAAAAAAAAAAAAAGCAAAAAAAAAAAAAGATGTGTGCCCCATGATGACCATAGCAGGTTCTTCAGCTGAGGCCATTCACTGAAAGCTCCCTGTTTCTTATATTTCTCAGATTCCTTCTGCCTTTACCTTTTCCTTGACCCATCTGCTATGAAGAGGGCCCTTCTCCCTGCCAAAGCAAACCTCTCTACATGCACAAGTGATCTTATTCCATTCTCAAAAACTCTCTCGACCCTCTGTAGCAAAACTTCTTGAGAAGGCCGTCCATGATAGCCAGCTGCCTCCACTTCCTTTCCTCTCACACCTCTTAGCTCTTTGCAGTCTGGCTTTCGACCTCATCTTTCAACAGAAAATTGTTCTCTTTAAAGTTACTAACAATCTTGCCAAATCTAGTGACCCTTTTTTTTTCTCTGTCCTCATCCTTCTTGACCTGTCTATAACCTTTGGCAATGTTGATCACCTTCTCCTTGATAATCTCTCTAGGTTTTGATGACTGTTTCTCCTGGTTCTCCTCCTCTCTCTCCTCTGGTTTTGCTGGCCCCTTTGCAGGACCTTTATCCATATCATGGCCACTTAACCATGGAGAGCTCCTCAAGACTCAGTCTTAGGCTCTCTTCTCACCGTGGGCTATTCTGCTTGGTGATATCATCAACTCCCATGGTTTCAATTGTCATCTCTCCACAGATGACTCCCAGACCTACCTGTCTTTCTTCTGACCTCATAGTCTCACATCTCCAACTATCTATTAAACATCTTAAACTAGAAGCCCCCTAAATATCTTAAACTCAGTATGTCCCAAACTGAACATTATCTTTCTCCCCCACCCCTTCCTTTTTTCTTAACTTCTCTAAATTACTGTGAAGGATAGCACCATTCTCCCATTACCCGGACCTAGAGCCTAGACATCATCCTCAATTTCTCACTCATTCTCACTCCTCCACCCCTCCCATATCCAGTCAGTTGTTAGTTCCTATTATTTCTACCTTCTTACCAATTCTTACCTTCTCTGACATTGTAATCATCCTGGTGAAGGCCCTGGTCACCTCAAGCCTGGACTATTGAAATATTATTTTGGTTGTTCCCCTGCCTCAGGTCTCTTCCCCATTCTAGTCCCTCCTCTGAGGTCAAATTGATCTTCCTAAAGGATAAGTCTGACAATGTCATTCCCACTCCCAGCTCCGTTTCAGTAAACTCCAGTCGCTCCCTATTTGCCTCCAGGTTCAAATTTAAAACTTCTCTCTGCCTTTTAAAGACTACAACCCTACCTACCTTTCCAGTCTCTCTTATGCCTTGCTCTTCTCCACATACTCTGTGATTCAGTGACACTGGCCTCTTTGCTCTTCCTTGAACATGATACCACCATTTTCCAACTCAGAGAATGTTCACTCACTGTCCCCTCAACCTTAGAATAGTCTCCTTCCTCATCTCTGCCTCCCAGCTTCCCTGGATTCCTTCAAGTCTCAGCCAGTCTCTGTCTTCTGCCAGAGGACTTTCCCAGTCCTCCTTAATCTCAGTGCCTTGTCTCTGAGAAAGTCCCCAGTTTATCCTGTCTGTCATCGTTTGTACATGGCTGCTTGAACGTTGTCTCCTGCTTTAGACGGTGAGCTCCTTGAGGGGAGGGGGCTGTTTTTCTTTTTTGTTTTTCTTTGTATCCCGGTGCTTAGAACAATGACTGGCATAGAACAGGCTCTTAAGAAATGCTAGCTGACTGACTGGCAAATCAGACAAATGATACCTGCACCTGGGAAAAGGAAGGAAAAAGACATTTATTATGTGCCAGAAACTGCGCTTAAATGCCAGAGGCAGTATTTAAGCCAAATGCTTCCCTGAGTATTTTTTCCTGTGTTCCCATATTGTGCAGTATGGTATAGTGGACACTTCTAACACTAGGGATGGAATCACTTGACTTACCTGAGCCTGAATTAACTCATTCATAAAATGGGGATAAAACATCAACATCCCAGTGGCTGTTGTGAGCTTCAGATTAAATCATCTCATATGGATTACAAACCTTAAAAGCATTGTTTACATGTCAATTAACCTTTTATACTGTTACCACAGAATATATTCACAAAGGCACAATGATACCCATTTCATTCTTTCTGTGCATGGGGACATGAATCACAGGATTTTCAAGCTGAGAGGGGTCCAAGGAAGCTATTGCTACTGGCCAAATTATTTCTAAGGAGGTGTAGCTATCTAAATCTAAGGGGATAACTTAGTCTCTACACACACACACACACACACACACACACACACCACCTCTGGATACATACCCCCTCCTTGTCTGTACATACAAACATAGAGTAGCTCTCAGACACCCTTCCCCACCCACCCACTTTCTCATTTGGGGATTTGGGGCCAGCGTTGAGGGAAAGTTTGAAAGTGACGTGACTAATACACTTTCCCCAGTATATACGTTACCCCAACAAGTGAGATGTGCAAACCACAGGCAGTCAGGCAGGCTTGAGAGCTCAGCCACTTTGTACAGTATCTGGTTGGTGACTGTGTCAGGTCAGTCATAACAGGACTTGGGAGTAGGGAGAGGGGAAGAGAGGTGTGGTTCCAGATTTGGTTCCATAGAGTAGCTGCAGATAGCTGAGAACTCCCAGGGACTGTAGCTCCCATCTGAGTAGCCAGAGCACAAGCAAAAGGAGATAGGCTCTTTGGGGTCCCAAGAGAACCTGGGAAAGGGAAAGAGATGATATCTCTGATTTGTAATACAAATATCCCTGAAATGAGAGTTAGGAATTTAGGTTCTAAAAGCTAGCTCTGCCAATTATTTAATTTTCAGTGCGAGCATATATACTTAAGAAATATGTGTAGATCTGGGCTTGATGTGTTGTTTATTGCCTACATGTGAAAAAGTCTCAAAGCAGTGCCCTCTCCCACCACCACCCCGAAGCCTGGTTGTTAAATATTTACCAGCACACCCTTGGCTCTATTCCTCTTCTGCAACCATCTCTGTGTGACTTGGGGCAAGTCCCTTCTGTCTGAGCATCAGTTTCAGTTTTCAATATAATGGAAATAATAATAATCCTTATCCTTATGTCTTCACTGGGCTATAATCAAATGAGAGAAGGGATGGGAAAAGACTTTGTAAACTGTTCATTGATAAAACTCCCACACATGCATGCATGGGATACCAATGACTTTTAAAAAGTTTTAAGGTGGCATGTGAGCTATCAATCTGGAGTAGTATCACTTAGGCAGGGACAGTTAGTTACCTTTTATATCTCTTTGGATACCCAATCAGTGATGGATGCTCTTGGGCCTCCAGATGCAATCAGTGTGGCTCTTCCCAGGGAAAAACTTTGACCCAACTAAGAGGCAATTTAACAGAGCACACAGGTAACATAGGTCCAAATGGCTCATCTCTAGTGACCACAAGGTCCAGGAGAGATATTGGTTCTTCACATCTGAGCTCTTCTCTTCTCCAGGCAGTCTATTTCTAGACTACAAAGTCAAGAAGGCCACCTCAGATACCAATTAGTACATGACCTGTGTGTCATTTAACTTCAGTTTCTTCATCTGTAAAATGGGAGTCATAATAGCATCTATCTCAAAAGGTTCTGAGAATCAGATTTTTTAAAATGCTTTGTAAACCTTAAAGTGTTATAAAATTTGTGAACTACTATTATTTGTCCCCTTTCTTGGAGTAAATGGAGGAAGTTTTATTTATTTTTGTCTTTCCCTGGAGTCAGAGAGCTGCCTATAGATGAACCTGAACAAAGTCTGGAAGCACATCTGTCTGTCTGTCCCCAGGGCACTAAGGTCACAGTAACACAGATTTAGAGTTTGAGACCATCTGATTCACACCCCTCACTGTTAAGAATGAAGCTACTTGGGCCCAGAGAGTGGAAGAGACTTACCCAAGGCCACACAAGTAATGCCAGGAGTCAGCAACTACTCTTGACTCTAGGTCCCATGTGCTTTCCACTTCAGTTCCTGAGGTGACCCCTAAACAGAAGTGTTTTTTTCTCTAAATCTTGTTTCTTAGCTGGCTTAACCTGATCATTCCTGAGACAGGATGGCAATAGAATACCATGAAAAGAACACTGGATTTGGAATCAGAGGACCTATGATTGAACTGTAATCTTAGCCAAGTCTTCTGGCCTCAGTTTCTTCATTCATAAAGGAGTTGGATTAGATGACTCCGAAGGCCCCTTCCAGCTTTAAATCTAGGATTCCGTGCTCCTCCCTGATAGGGGCCTCTGCCCTCTAAAGACCAAACACACAAGTTTCTCCACATCTATTTAATAATTGCGTGTTGATTAGTTGATTCATCTTTAAAATGGAGATAATAATACTCACCGTACCTGCCTCACAGGGCTGTTGTGAAACTCACCCGAAGCAATTATGGGAAAGCCCATGGCAAACCTTCAGCTGTTTATATATATGAAGGCAAAGTAGGAATTCTATTCAACTATAATTTATTATAGACATTTATCTTGTGCCCACTGTGAATTGTGAAGAGCATTGTGCTCTGTGCTGGGGAATATAGGAAGTTCATATAAGATACAGTTCTTGCCCTTATGAACCTTACAGTCTAGTAAGGAAGCTAGATGGTACAGTGGGAAAGCTCTAGGCCTAGAGTCACAAAGACTTGACTTCAAATCTGGTTTCATTAGTTATGTGACCCTGGGCAAATCACTTAACTGTCTTTTTCCTCAGTTTCCTGGTCCATAAAATGAAGGTGGTAATAATACTTGGATTGTTGTATCAAATGAGATACTGTTTGTAAAATGCTGTGTGAACCTTAACGTGCTAACTAGCATGTGATATACCTTAGTATGTCAAAAACTTGCAAGTGATTGTAATGCAAAATAATACGTAAGTGTATTAAAGGTATAACCAGTGAGAGGCCCTTGGCTTCCACTGGTGTCCATGCAATATCAAGAGATCTAGGGAAAGATGCAGAGTGCTTTGGGCAAAGGATTCATAGGAGAATGTGGATGCAAAAGTGTGGATGCGTCATGATCTATACTAGGGGAAGGGAATCACAAATCTATCCAAGCCAAGTACATTAGAGACATATAAAACAATGTGCCCTTCAATGCCCAAGAGAAGAAAGGCCATAACTAAAGGAGGGGTAGAAGAACCAGAGAAGTTTTCATGGAAGAGGTGGCCTTTGACTTGGAATTTAAAGGCACGGTAGGAATACAAATTATTTCCCAAAAACAGACTTTGAAAAGCCTTTAATAGGCTGTCCTCAAAAAGGTATCTCTCACATAGATGTTAAAATCACATATGACTCAATGGCAGATCCCCTTACAGAGCTTAGTTCAGTGATCTGCTGAGGGGTCATTAAGGGAGGCAGTAAAGAGGGAAATGCATTTCCTCAGGAGTTTGCCGGTGTCATGGAATATGTGTCCTTTGCAATGTCCCAATGAAAGAATTCTTTTTGGATGACGAGAACCCCAGAAGTCCCTCTTCGTGCCTCAGGATTGGCTGATTTGTCCATATATCCTTCACAGCCAAATAGTTCTCCTTCCCAGAGGGAGGCAATTTCATTTAATTAAACATTTATTAAGTGCACAGAATATTTTATTTTATTTATATTTAACTGTGCACAGAACTGTGGTAGCTAAATTCCTGCTTTCATCTAGCTTGAAAATCAATTCAATTTAATGAGTATTTATTAAGTATGCACTTTCTATACGGTCAGGCCTTACAATAAGCTAGGGATACAAAGACAAGAAAGGGACTTTTATTTTAGCCCCTCTTGGTGGTTGTTTCCCTAGCCTCCCGCAGGGGCTCAATGGATAGAGCGCTGGGGCTGGAATCAGGAAGATGAGTTCAAATAAAGCCTCAGACACTTACTTACCTGCAACCCTGGGCAAATCACTTAACCTTTGTTTGACTCAGTTTCCTCAACTGTAAAATAGGCATGATAACAGCATCTACCTCCCTGGGTTGCCCAAGGGTTACTGTGAGAATCACATGAGCATTTAACACAGTGTCTGCCACCTAGTAGCCTTTGACAAATGCTTATTTCTTTTATGGACTATACAAAGGTCCAGCATAGAGGTATAGGACCTAAGGCCCACCTGAACTAGGTGTCTGTAGGGGCAGGAAGTGGCTTGTGGCTTTTCCATAGGAAGCTTCAGCAAACCCATCAAATCAACAAGCCCAGTTTCCAATCAAGGACATCATCCACTCTGGGTCTTATCAGCTTCTCTGGGAAGCCCTTTGAGGCTTCAGTATCTCACAATCCTCCCTACCAAGGATTATGTAATCAGCAGAGAGCTGTGGGGACTCAGAACCTTCCCAGAGACAGGGCCACACCCACAGCCCAAGCAGTGAAGCCATGGTTAATCAGGCTTCGTGGAAAAAGCCTCAGGCTAGGAGTCAGGAAACCCAGGACCTGAATCTTAGTTCTACCATTAACTTCTTTTGTAACCTTCTCTGCGGTTCTCCAATGAGAATGACCAGTCCTCATGTTTATTGAAGTTTCCTCTGTGAGTTAGAGAGTGTAATTATCACCCACCTGCCTTTGCTGATGAGGAAACTGAAGCTACCTTGTGACACCATGCCCACACCCCGTGATTTAAACCCAGTTCTTTTCTGTTAGACCATAAGCTGCCTCTCTAAGGACTGAATGAGATGACCACTAAAGCTTCTTCCAAATCTCATGTTCTAAAGACACTGCTTGAGCACAATGACTTCTATAAAGATCTTTCTCAAAGGTCTCAAGAACCAGACTCAACCTCATTAGATCTAACCCTGAGTAGGGGTAGGGCTGAGTATCCAGAGACTCAGGTTTTCTGTCAGTTGCTACCTCTCTCTAGGAAAGAGCTGTCATTCCCATACCCGTTTCTGATTGAATGATGGGGGGAGAGAGTGGTTTGCAGTGAGCAGGGGGAGAAGGAGGAGAAAAAGCCTTCTATCCCCCCAGGAATCAGGAGATCCAGGTTCTAACCTTGGCTGCACCACCAACAAGCTGTCCAACCTCAGTCAAACTCTCTCTAAGCCTCCATTTTCCCCAATATGGGGATAATTATCTTTGTTCTGCCAGCCTCTCTGAGCTGATGTGATTATGAAATAAATGAGTCAGGGTAGAAAGTACTTTGGAAATACTGTATAATAGAAGGCTATCTCTCCTGAGCATACCCCAGTTTCCTGAATGGTAAGTCACTGGGTCTCGAGGATTATATCTCCATTTGTGGAGGCAAATGTGGCTATAATGAGACCTCTCCCCCATGGGGCAGCCAGGCAGCACAGTGGATAGAGCGTTGGCCTGGAAGTCAGAGGGACCAGACACTTAATAGCTGTGTGACCCTGGGCAAGTCACTTAACCCTGTTTGCCTCAGTTTCCTCGTCTGTAAACTGAACTGGAGAAGGAAATGACAAACCATTCCAGTATCTTTGGCAAGAAAACCCCAAATGGGGTCATGGAGAGTTGAACACCATTGAAACAACTCAACAACAATTGGGAGTTCCTTGGGAGTTCCCTGAGCTAGGCCCTCCTTTCCCATCTGCCTCCTACCACCAGCTAGAGCTAGCTTGACTATGGAGTTTCATCCAAGTTGATCACTCCAGAATCACCTAAGCCTTAGATCCTAAGGGTTTACAGGGCTGGTCCCTCTGAACTTTTCACAGCTAAACTAGGGAAGCAAGAAGGAAACCATAGGATCTGGTCTATGACCATCATTTTATATATGAAGAAATGGAACCTTGGAAAGTTAACCTTAGTCTAAGGTGACAGAGGTAGTAAATGGGGAGACAAATGGTAGGGACCAGAGCCTAGTGGTTTCTTTCTTTGTTGCCCTGAATAGCATTCTGGGGTTACTCATTATTAAATAGCCCCATTTTGCAGATGTGGCAGATGAGGCTCACAAAGATTGTGATGGTGTGGTACCATGGAAAGAGTGCTAAGTATGGATGCATGTGACTTGGGTTCAAAGTTTAGCCTTATCTCTTGGTATCTATGATGCCCTAAGCAAGTGATTTAACTTGTCGCACCTTAGTCTATAAATGGAGTGGTTGGGCCAGATTCCCTTTAAGATCTTTCTCAACTCTACATCTGTAATCGTTTCTTAGGTCACAAAGCAAGGCAGTGGCAGAGACAAGTCAACTCTTCAGTGGTTTGGGGCAGGCCAACTTAGGGTTACAGCAAAGCGCCTTGGGAGGGAGCTGATAGGAGGAGAAGTGAACTCTCTCTCAAACGAGCCCTCCTACAGGAAAACCGCCACCTTGGCCCTGGGGCCTGAGAGAACAGCCCCCCTTTTCTGCCTCTCTCCATCTTCATATCTCAGTGAGTCATGAGTCATCTCTGAATGCCACCATAGGCCATTTCTACGAAAAGTAAGAGTGCTGTGGCCTGCTACACGAGTAAGACAGGAAGTTTGCGTAGTTTGGAAAGCAGGGGCAGGGACCCAGCAAACATTCAATAGCTCCACTCAGAAGAGTCTCAGAACCAGAGGGGCTTTGGGGGAAGTTACCTCCCAGCCTGCCTGTGGCACCCAGTACTGCAAGGGAATCCAGTGTCTATTCAATCTGTAAGTTTTTATTGATCACCCCTTCCCTCTCCTCCCCGAACCATGTGCCCAGCCCTGTGCTTTGTCCTGCGTGGATAAGACAATTCCCTTTCCTTCAAGAAACTCATAGTCCCACTGGGAAGCCAGGGTCAGACTCCTAGGATCATGAATTTTATAGCTAGAAATTATCTTTGAGGCCATCTTATCCTAAGGTTCAGAGAATTTGGACCTGCCTAAGGTCACACAAGTGGTAAAGCTTATAGATCATCCAGTCCAACCCCTTCTTCACTGAGAAGAGAGCTAAGGCTCCTCCCATGACCTGCCCAAGGTCATAGCTGGGATCCCAGCTTCAAAGCTAGTCATCTCTTTACTACACCAGAGATCCTTCATTACAATTTAGACAACAGTACAATCACCACCAACTTTGAGACTCCCACCTGTAGAGCACGATGCTGGGTGCCATACAGTGCTTCCCTCAGATATAGTCTCTATCTCCCCCCCCCTCCCAAGCTTATAGTCTAGCAGGGAATGGGACCGTAATACACGCTAAGTGCATTAGAGATGGAAGGAATCAAGTGATGGGTGCTGTCTAAGGAGGGAGGTAATTTATTAGATTAAGAAGGGAAGAAGGTTCCCTTAGAGGATGTAGTCTGTCAGTTGGGCTTTAAAGGATGGTGGTTGTTTTTGTTGTTGAGCTATTCAGTCATGTCCAACATGGCCAGAGCACAATGCTGTCCTTTGGGTTTTCTTGGGAAAGATACTGGGGTAGTTTGTCATTTCCTTCTCCATTGGATTAAGGTGAACCAAGGTTAAATGTCTGAAGCTGGATTTGGACTCGGGTCTTCCTGATTCTAGGCAGCTAAGGTGGTACAGTGGATAGAGCACTGGGCTTAGAGTCAGAAAGACTCATCTTCCTGAGTTCAAATTCAGCCTTAGACATTTACTAGCTGTGTGACCTTGGGCAAGTCACGTAACCTTGTTTGCCTCAGTTTCCTCATCTGTAAAGTGAGCTAGAGAAGGAAATGGCAAGCCCCTCTAGTATCTTTGCCAAGAAAACTTCAAATGGGGTCACAAAGAGTTGGACGGGACCAGACAATAACAACTTCCTCACTCCAGGTGCAGTGCTGTATCCACTGAGCCATCTGACTGCCTCTTAAAAGATAAGCAAGAATTCAAAATAGTAAAGTTGGGGGGGAGGGGATAGTATAAGGAACAATCTGATTAAAGGGAACAGGATCCTAGATCTAGAACTGGGAGGAACTTTTAAAGGCCATCAAGCCCAAGCCCCTCATTTGAGGCCCAAGGAGGAGAAGGGATTTGCCCAAGGTCACTAGTAACTAGCAGAAACTGAGCTGTGCTCAGGTCCTGTGACTCCACATTTGGCACTCTTCCCACTGTACCATATGTATGTGTTCAGGGGACAAAGAGTAGGCCCAGCTTGGTTGCCACATAGACTGTGTAGAGCAGAATGCATGAGATCTGTCTAGGTAGGTAGGCTTCAACCATATTATAGCGGGCCTAGAATGCCAGGCACAGGAGTTTAAATTTTGTGAAAAATGTTTATGCTAAACACCAGACAGAGTGTGAACAGTAAATGCCAGGAAGGAGAGACTAGTGAAGACTGGGTCAGCAGGGTAGCCTATGAAGTCTTTCCTTGATGAGGGGTCCTGGCAACAGGTGTTGAAGGATGATGGGTAGACTTCAGATATATGAAGAAGGGAGAACAGTGGGAGCAAAGAAGTGATTTTGGTTCAGCATAGGTGTGCATGTTGGCAGAGCCCTGGGGGTGAAGGCTGGTGAGGTAGAGTAGACCAAATGATGAAGGGCCTTGAATGCCCAAAGGAGTCATTTTGGCTTGAATTCAGGAGGACTCAGGGGCTCTGTCCTCTTTTGCTGCAGACTGGGCTGTCCCCAGACCCCCTGCCCCCCACTTCTAGAGATACTAGCTGGGCTAGCTCCTCCCTGGAGAGCTTGGGGTAAGCCTGTGGCTTTGCTAACAAAACAACTGCTTTCCCTTTAAGGCACAGCTGCCCCACCCACTTCTAATTGCCAGGCTATTTATGGGTCTCATGCATCCCCTCTACCCCCTCCATACCCGTTTATTTGTGGCTTCTCAGCCATGCTGGGCCCCTTTAGTCAACTTCCCACACCAGGCCCCCACCAAAGGGCTCACTGGTTGTGGCCCTAGTTTCAGTCCAAAACAAACCCAACAGTCCTGTTCTGTGCCAAACCCTGCCCCTTTCCCTTCCTCCTTCCTCCACTTCCAAAACTAACATCTAGGAAACCCTCCCAGAGGAGCCCCTCAGGGCTCCAACTACTTTATCACCCCCCTCCATTCTACATCCTTCCTCTTTCTCCCTTCCCCCTTCCCTAAGGGGATAGGGGAGTAAGGGAGTCACGTAGTCCTTTTGAGCATTTTGATGATGTTCAGTTCAATCCAATTCAATTTTCGATTCAGCAAACATTTCTTACACATCTCCTAAAGGCAGGGCTCTTATACTGGGCTCTGAGGATACGAGTATCTTTGTGTGCTATGACACAATACCTGCTCTCTAGGAATTCACCATTCACGGGAAGGGGCTGGGGGAGAATAGGTACCCCAGTGACTGTCATGATGACAGTGGATAGAGAGCCAGCCTTGGCTTCAGGAAGAGCCCTCCCTCCCCTCTATACCAGGGATGATTGTGGGCAGATCATTTAACCTCTGAGTGTTCCAAGCAACTCTGATATCATGTGTTAGAGATGGGATTCTGAGCTTCTTCCATTGAGGGAATTTCAACGCTGACAGTTTCCCTTTACAGAGGAAATTACCAATCTAATAATAATATTAAAAACTGGTTTACAAAGTGATTTCTCATAACAGAACTAGGTAATACTAGTATTACAGCCATATTTTACAGATGAAGACACAAAGCTCTGAGCGGTGGGGTATATCACAAGGGAAAGTAAGAGAAGTATGAAGGGACAAATGCTGGGGGAAATTGGAGGTGGGAGAAATCACTTTCACCTGGGAGGTGGCATCTGAGTTGGGTCTTGACAGAAAGGAAGGACTTCAGAAGCCAGATATGGGGAAAGAGTCCATTCCAGGGTTGGGGTAAATTTATGACTAGCCCAGTCCTAGGCAGAGTGGGGAGACAACAGAGACAGATTACATGACTCTTTTAAGCTCCCCCACCCACTCTCTCACCCTCACCTTGTTAGTCAACAAGACCATGGCCAAGAGAAGAGGGACAGTTGGGAGCCTTCCACGAATATTAACTCTTCTTCTTTAGCAGGGAAGGGATCAGGGTCAGCTTGGAGAAAGCACTGAGTCAGCCTTGGCACCTGTAGTGGCTGTAGAGCAGAGGGGTCAAACACGAAGCTTACCTTCTTTCTATTTGAGTATGAAGCCAATGGCCTAAAACACTGAAGGACTAAATTAAGACTTGTGCAGATTAATATAGACAGTTTGTGTCAGAGGTAGGACCACAGTTCCTTTCACAGAATAGGATTAATTCTGAATACCTCATCTCCTCTGTGTGTCTTATTTGCCCTTTGTTCTCGAAGAGGACAGGAAGATGTTGCTGTGACTTGCAAGTGAACTGGATTTAAGTGAGGCAGGGCTGTACAGAGTCACCAGCCTCACTTTCTCTTCCAGAGCCAGCTGGGTCCAGTGGCAAGATCTAGATCAGGCGACTGGAAATGGCCCAGGATGCAGTGGGAAACTTTGGCCTTTTAAAGTTCTCACTTTGAGGCAACACCCATTCAATGATTAAGGCAGTTAAAGGAGTGAGCCAAGAGATGGCTGTAAAGGGAGGTAGGAGGTAGTGTGGTATGGTAGAGACAGCCCTGGATCATAGGTCAGGAGACCTGGATCCAATTATGTTACAAGGTCCAAATGAGATAATGGATGTCAAAAATCACTTTTTAAACCTTAGAGCACTATTTAGGTACCAGTTATCGTCATCATCACCATCATTTTTAGTCTATAGTGGCCAAGCCTCCAATTTGGTAATCACTTCATTCCCTGAGCCTTCTCTTGTAGACCTGCTGAGTTCAAACAATGTTTACAGAACAGTGCAGGGGTGTGGGCACACATGTTAAAAGTTTAATCTGCATTATTAGCACTTTCTTAAGCCAAGGCAAGCCACAAAACAATATACCAAGGTTGATGCATAGCAATTGCCTATTTTTGAGGTATAAATGCCCCCATGGAAAATTTAACTATGGACTCTCCTAAAGGGCTGGAGCTGGCTCCAGAAGCCCTGTTCAGATCTCAGTCCCAATATGCTGCTAGCTAGGTAGGCCGATTGAGATCATATGTGAAGAGACTAAAAATACCTGCTCTGCCACCTTGCTTCCCAGACTGTGTTGAGGCTCCTTTGAGACCATGGAGTTCATTGTCAAGCTCCAGAAATTCTGGGCTGCTACAGGTGGACCATTTTCATGCTTACAGGTGGGTGGCTGGGGGCTGTCTCTCTCATGTCTTTCAGCACACCAAGCCTGGTCAGCCCTCCCATGGAGTTCCCCAGATCACACCCCTCTATGAACATTTCAGCTCCCACCCGACACATGGCTCTGCTGACATCAACCAGAAGCAAGGTAGGATCTTGTGTTTTTTCCGTTAATTTTTTTCAGCTAACATGCATTTATTTTCTCTCCTTTCCACCCTTCCCTCACTGGACAACAACAGAAAGATAAACCTTATGACAAATATGCATAGTCAGGCAAAGCCAATTGGAGGTGTGGGGACCGGTGACAAGCGTCAAACAAAGCACAGAATGATAGCATCGCTTTCCTAGAAAAAAGACTAAGGATTGACGTCCCCCTTTCCCCCTCCCCAAGGACATTTGGCTTTATTGAGCTGCACCCAGTTACAGCCATAAGAGAGAAGGCAAGAGTGCCGCATCCATTTTACACCTAAAGAAACTAAGGCAGGAAAGGTTTCTATCAGCATTGGGGATTGGCACGAACCCTGACAGGAACTGGAAGCCGGGGAAGAGTCAGGGTGCAGGTGTGATTGGCAGTGGCCAGCAGGGCAGAGGGTGAACGGAGGCCAGACACAGCCTGCACACCGTGACCATGTCCCCCTGAGAAGAACAGTGAGTGGGACCAGGGCTTGGAAGGTGCTGCTGAGGAGAGAGATCCTGGCTGAAGGGGGGGGAGTGTGGGGGGTAGAAGTCTATGAAGTGTGCCCACAGTACTTCTCGAAGTGCCTTCACACACACTCGCCCATTAAATTCTCACCCCTGTGAAGAAAAGCAGGGATACTGCCTCAGTGTTTAACAACAACAAACAAACAGCAGCGGCTGACATTTCTGTAGTCCTGGCTATGTGCAGGGACTGCGCTAAACACTTTACAATTGCATTTGATCCTCACAAATCTTTGGGAGGTAGGTGCTGTCCTTTCCCCCATTTTACAGTTGAGGAAACTGGGGCAGAGGTGAAGTGACTTACCCAGGATCACACAGTTAGTAAAGTGTCTGAGGCCAGATTTGAACTCAGGTCTTCCTGACTCCAGGCCCAACAGTCTATCTACTGTACCATCTAGATGATTAATGTATGTGTCATCCTTCCACTGATTCAGATGGAAGCCTGCCCTCCATCCCCTTTGCAGTAGTCAAGAGATTACTCAATGACCACCCTTCCAGCAACAGGCATCTTCTAACTAGCTAAAGCTTTTTCATCTTGGTAGGACCGACCAACATTTGTGCTCCAAGGACAGACTTCAGGAGCCCAGAAGGTCACCTCCACACCACAAGAAGGTATCAGAGGAGGAAGAAACTGAGGCTGAGAAAGACTAAAAGTGACCTGTCTACTAGCCCCACAGCTAGGAAGCTTCCTGACTGAGTCTAGGGACTCTCTCCATGGTAGCAGGCTCAGCCTCTAACCCAAGGGTAGGGAAGGGAACCTTTGACCTCATCCAAAACTTTGGATTCAGTCGGAGGGCCACACTTGAGGACCTAGAGGGCCACATGTGGCCTTGAGGCCCCAGGTACCCCACCCCTGCTTTCCTGTGGAAAGCTCCTTTAGAGGCACTTAATCATTTCAGCTTTCCAAGCCTCTGTCCCTATCATAGTAAAATGGGTATAAAAGTCCTTGCTGCCCCCAAGCTGTAAAACTCTGCTCCTCACATTTGGCTTATGGTTTAAAGAACAAATTAGCTTTTTTCCCCAGGAGGGCAAACCCAACTTTGCCCCAATTTTAAGCCAAACCGTAAAAACCACTGGCGGTTTTCCATTGCTTTGTCCACGGTTACCTCCCCAGGAAGTGCAGGGATTGTTCCCTAAGAGTGAGAATGGCCAAGTTCTTCTTAGTGCGACTGACACTTATCTGAGGCTGGGCCTGAATTCACGTCCCCCTCAAGATTCCTGGTCCAAAGCTCAAATCGCTAAGGAATCTAGGGCTGCTTGTCCTATATCCCATCACCACCTCCAACACACACCCTCACCCTACCCTAACAAAAGAAGGGCCAGGGAGTAAATCGAAAGTGATACGCCCTCTGAATCATCCAAAGACATACCGGAGCAAATGAGTCATTCCTAGAAAAAGTATTGTCTCCAGACAGAAATGCCCTGACTCGGGCAAATTTAGCCTTGGGTAGCCCCCAAATCCCACTGACTTTCAATTTCAGAGAGTTCTGGCTACTCTCCAGGCAGATCCACACCAGGTGCCTTTCTCATCTCTCTGACATTCTCCCACATCAGTCCCTGTCATAGCTACTCTTGTTATCCTTACATCTGGTCGTCCTTTTAAGGCTCCTGGTTACTGACCATGATGACTGATGTAGCAGCTATTCCTGATTTATCTGTTTTCAGGATGTTCGTGTGTTCAGAGTAGCCAATATGGGGATGGTGGAGGAGGGAGGATTCCATGTGCCTCCAGAGAGGAAGTTTGACAAAGTCAAAGGCCTTGTTGTTGAGGTTTATTGAAGTGGAGGAAGGGAAGGAAGCTCAGGGGTAGGCCAAAGAGAATTCTAAATTTCGCAATTTTAGTCTTTACTATTCACATTTTGTCTATGGTGAGATTTTGGGGGCTGAATCCACTCACTTCTAGGACCTCTTAAAAGCCTCTAGTGTCAAAAATCCCACCCACATCTCCCCCAACTACCGCTTCCCTCTGAGAATAAACTGGATCCTCTCCCCAATCCATCCCCCTGTTTCCACCTGAAGCATTAGGATCTAGGTACCAAATGGCTTCTTCTTCAGGGGTGGTGTGAATAGGAATCACCTCCTGTGGCTAACACTGACACATGGTCCCAATCATCCTCACATCTAACTTGGGATTAAGTTGACAAATGATGCGTTTTGGGGGATGGGAGAGCTCCAGTTCTGAATATGTTCTCTCTATTTCCAATAAACTTTGATCATGTAGATTTCAGATCATGTAGATAACTCCAAAGTGCTTTAGAATCACAGAATGTCAAAGCTGGAAGGGAGCCCCTCTAATATAACCCCCTCATTGTACAGATAGGGAAACTGGATGCAGAGAAGGGAAGGGACTTGGCCAAGGTTCTGCCAAAAACAGTAAGTTCCTAACTGATAACCAGCCTTCACTGGGGTGCATGCTGGGCTCGGAAGTGCTTTGACATCCATTATCTCATTCAATCCTGTGATAGCCCTTTAAGGGAGGCAGGGCAGGAATTATCCCCATCTTACCCAGGACTCTGAGACTCAAAGTGGTGAAGGGACTTTCTCAAGGGAAGGTCAGGATGAGAACCCAGTTCTCCTGATTTCTAGTCTGGGTCTCCTTCCCTAGGGCACAGCACCTCCATCTAGGCCACATATAGATCTGGTGTGTATGAGAATTCTCCATTCATATAGTCTTCCTCAGCCCCTCCCCTGCCTTTTTCTCTAATCCATCTTGCTTTTCTATCCAGGTGTTCACCGCCCACTACAGACCACCGACATCTCCAGTTTCTACTCTTTATCTCCAGGTGGTGTTGGACAGATCTCCCATACCATGGGCTGGTGAGTGTCAAGGAGTGTTACTGCTTCTAAACAATCAGGGCATGTGCCCTCTCCGATCTAACACCCCACCAGCTGAAGATTGGGTCAAAGAGCCAAAATTCTGGCTCAGTCAGCCAGCACCACAGTACGGCCAGGAGCTACCAAGCTGCTTTTGTTCCAAGGGAACCTCAGTTTCCCTAGGGGTCCTTTAGTTTTCTCCTTTTATCAAGAAAAGTAACATTTGTTTCACTCAGTCTCATGATCCAGCGCCGGTTTTGGGAGAAACAGTATTTGAAATTATAAGGGTGTCTTCATTTCTAAGGGAACTCCAGAAGAATCACATGTTACTCATGGAATTTACAAAGCATCTAGTTCTCCCTATGGTGCTGATGAAAAATGAAAGGTGCTGACCCCATCAGCTCTCTTTCCATCCTCAAGCTGGTTTCATTTGGTACAGCTGAGAGTTTTGTTTAACCCATGAAGTAGGTGGGGTCTGTCACTCTCCTGTTCTCTCAGTCTCTAGAAAAATGTCTTTTCCTCTTTCCAGTAAATCACCACTGCCTAGCTGTGGTGAACCCAGAGCCTTTGGGAAATCAAGGCAAGGTGAGCTAACTCCTATATCCTACTACAAAGGAGAAAAGATTGATTTACTCTGGAGCAGGGAAGAGGTCCTGCAGTTGAGTTTGTCAGAAAGTGAGCTTTGAGTTACCACAGCCAATGCCCAGGGATGGATTAATTGGCTGTAGGGTGGCCAGTCCCTCAAAACCGGGCACCATACTCTTTGTGCATGGAGAAAAGCTTATCCTTTATCCTGTGGAGGAAAAAAAAATTAAGGAAATTAGGAAACAGTCTTGGAATAGCTGAGAGCTTAAAATGAGAGAAAGAAGATAAACATACGAAAAAATAAATATATAAGGAGGTATGAACTCTGTGCACCATGGAGTCACTGGGATGGACATGTCCAAGGCAGGTGAACCTGGAGCAGATTTTACTCTCCCATTTCTTTGTTCCTGAGAAGCTCTAGTATCTGGGGGAAAGGGAGAAGCTGAAAGGGTTGTAGAAGCTAGAGGAGACCACCTCTGTTAGAGTGAACCTGGAAGATGGGAGGACTCTGACATGTCCAGTCTCTAGAGAGGATGATGGAATTGGTTCGGCTTCATCTCAGGGTGAAGGAAGGAAGCAGGAGCTGGGAGGATGTTCAGAGAAGAAGCATGGGCGTGGGGGAAGATGGGAGTATTTCAGGAGAGTCTCTATGCCAGCACAAGGGATTGGCTACAGAAATCAGAACCCTGAGGCAGCTAGATGGCCCATTGGATAGAGGGCTAGGCCTGGAGTCAGGAAGACCTGTGTTCAAATATGGCCTCAGATACATATAGCTGGACAAGTTGCATGACCACCATTTGCTTCAGTTTCCTCAACTGTAAAATGGAGATCATTATCACACTTCAAACTGAGATAATCTTTGCAAAGTGCTTAGCACAGGGCCCAGCACATAGTAGGTCCTAAATGAATGTTTATTTCTATTCATTCATCTTTCCTTCCTTTATAAGGAGACTGGGGGAAATGACCTGAAAGGAAAGGGACTGCATGGCATAATGGACTGGGTGTCAGACTTAGAGTCAAGAACAATCTGGGTTCAAATCCTACATTAGACATTTACTTGGGTTCTGTGACCCTGAAACCCACTTAGCCTCTCTGGGCCTGTTTTTTCATCTATAAAATGAAGGGCATTGGACTAATGAACTCAAGGTCCCTCGCTCCTAATCTTTGATTCTATAATATATCCTAAAGCAGAAGATTCTGGTCGGAAAAAAGGAAGAACATAACATCCTAACTGACAGTGATTGATGTGAATCAGGCAGTCAGACATTTTCTGAGTAAGGACTTACTGTATGAAAGGGATCCTCATGCTGATTACATGCATTTCTCTGTGTCATAAAGGACTCGCATGTGAGAAGTTTACCTGATTTGTCTGGGATAAAGACTTCCTGGAGGAGGTGGTACAGGAGCTCACCCTAGGAAATAAAAATGCCCAGGGTTAAAGGGGGCCAGGACTTGCAGCCAGAGGACAAAGGAGAGAAAGGGCCCTTCCCTGTATGAATTGTTAATTATATAATTAACCCGAGTTCTAGAGTTGAGAGAAGAAGCCTAGAGGCAGGTCAGACTGGGGGTATTGTCTTCACTATCACCAGTCCCTGAGCCCCTCTGGTTTCCTTAAAGGGAAAAGATCTGAGTAACTCTAGATCCTTGGAATGGGAGCCCATGGTCACTAAGCTAACCAGAGGCCAACACACCCCTTCTTGAGCTGCCCCAGCCATCCTCCACTAACCCTCTTCTTGGCTGGTACCATGGACAAATTCCTTTGATTCTCTGGACCTTAGATGAGCAAGCTAGACTAAAACTACAAGTCCCCTTCCAGGTCTAAATCTCTGGCACCCATGCATACATTCACCTAAGTCTGGTGTCCAGACCAGTGTCCTACAGCAAGTTCAATCCCATAATTTGTGTCAGAGCCTGGTCTCCCAGCCCACATCCCTGCAGAATGGCCACCCCTTGCCAAAGCACTCCAAACCCCTATGCTGCTTTCTCTAAAGCTCTCCCCCAGGCTTCATCTCCCTGTCAGGGAGATGGCATGGCATGGAAGATACATCCAGAGTCTAAAGCACATTCCCCCATTTCCAGGCCTCAGGCCTTCCTAGAAGCTCTGTTTACAGTGTGGCCCATAGCCAAGCCCTCCCACAGCCTAGCTGGCACAGTTACCCCCTGAGAAGTGTTATTGCCTCATGGTCCTGACCAAAACAGGCTGCTGTGCTGGGCAGGGTCATCATTACCACACCCTGGTCAGCCCCAGCTCCACTAGCACTGGAGCAACAGAGCAGGAGGGGCAGCTGGCTCCAGGCTCCCTTTGTTCCTGAGGGATGGGGAGGGATGGACCAAGCTTGGAGCTGTGATCTGTGGAGTGTGACAGTAGAAGTGGCTCAATAGAAGTAGCTCAGAGCTTCAAGGTCCAGGCCTTTACTCCCTCCTCCTCCTGCCTACCAGCCCTGGAAGTGATAGATCAGGCAGGCCCAGGGAGGAGACTTATTAGATTTCCCCTTTCCTAGTCCTTTGATCCTGTGAGGGTGAGAAAACCTTCTGGGCTGGGAAGACTATGAATGGATCTGAGAGCCAGACCCAGGCCTTAGGAGTGAGGAATGTCACTGTGAGATTAACTCCAGCCAAGGACTTTCTCATCCAGTGTGAACAGGAATGTGGAGCTTCAAAAGGCTAATGGTTTGGGGTGGGAGTAGG
The DNA here is from genome assembly GCA_028646515.1 of Pseudochirops corinnae. Lineage (NCBI taxonomy): Eukaryota > Metazoa > Chordata > Mammalia > Diprotodontia > Pseudocheiridae > Pseudochirops > Pseudochirops corinnae. The sequence goes on along the minus strand of CM053585.1, from coordinate 308,351,556 downwards.
GGATGGGAGTGGGGGTGGAATGTAGCCATTGTCTGTAAGTACTGTGATGAGCCAGATTGTTCTGACAGGTTGTAAATACATCTTTGTACCAACCGGCAGGAAGGCTAAGTACTAACTACCCAGGGATCCTTGACCTCTCTATATCCCCAACAGAGGACTCTGGCTGCTTCCTTAAATGACTATTACCCCCACACATGGTAACCCTATGGTTCCCTCTCCTCCCTGCCCAGTGCATCCTAACAGCCTAGGAAGGGAAGCTTTTTGGCATTTCTTAAGGTTCTGGGGGAGGAAAATGGCTTTTACCCTCTTAGGAGACTTTCTCCCTAAGGGCTGTTACCTCAACCAGGAGGAGATTGTGAGGAAGTCCTTTGAAAATTTTATTAATGTATTTTGTTTTTACATCTCAGTCATTTCTGGAAATAACTCCTTGTGGGAAGTGAACCTGGCTTTATTCTATTCTGTTTCAAGCAGTTCTCAGTGGGCATAAAAAGATTTGGAGCCAGGGTGAGAAGGGGAAGGGCAGGCTACAGCCAGATGTTTTCCCAGGAAACCACAACTGCCTCTGCCATAACTTACCTTTCTTTTCCACTAAAACCCAGCTTGGCCAGGCCAAGAATTTTCCCCTGAATCTTGGAGTTCTCTGGTTGGAGAGTGACTGTGAATTCTATGAATTTTTTTTTCTAATCAATAAATATTTATTAAGCTCTGGAGATATAAATACAAAGAAGGAACCTCTCCTTGCTAGGAACTCATATTCATTTTAGAAATTTATTATTATTTTCAATTAACAAGCATTTATTTCCTCTCCCTCTTATTTCTACATATCCACACCAATCAAAACAAAAAAAGGGAGGAGGGAAGGAGGCAAGGAAGAAACCAACCTTCAGGACAATGCAAAGCAAATCACCTCATTGACCATGTCCAAAATGTATGTTCTTCAATGACCATTTAAGAAGGCTCACTCTGTATAGAAGTTCCTCAAGCAAACTGGAAATCACAAATCCAATTCTCCAGAGGGTCCCAGTGGGAATTTCTAAGGGGACAGAAGTGCATGTGTCCAGAGAAGGGGACAAAATAGAAAGTAGAAAAGAAGCAAGCCCTTCTTCTGGCTCCTAGGTTTATGTGGCCTTCTAACTTTACCATGGAGAGCCATAGTGGTGTGGTGAAAATGGGGCTGGTCAGACGACCAGGATTTAAGTCCCTTCTTCAACACTTAATGGACCTTGGTTAAGTCTAACTTCCTCTAACCTCTCTATCTGAATCTCTAAAATGGGAGTGATACCAACATAAATGGAAGTGTAGGTACCATCAATTTAGAGTTTGAAGGGAATTTCTAGTTCTGGTCCAACTTGCTAGCTTCAGATACAGAGACTTGCCCAACCTCACACAGTAAGTGGCCAAGAAAAGGGTTAGTGAAGGATGGACATCTTAGTCCAAGAAGGGGTATGTTGGCTTATTTGGTTAACTTAGAGACCATAGGATCACTTTCTAAGGTTTCATAATTTTTCAGAATCATTTGCATTTCAATAATGCTTTGAAGTTTATAAAATGTGCTCACAACTACCTATTATAATAGTAACTAGGGTCTCATTTGCTAATTCTCTCACAACTCTTCCTCTTCAGAATGAATAGGGAGAAAAGAGTGTCTTGGACTCTCTTAATCAGAAAAAAAGTGCTTCTTTCCTTCCACAGAATATGCAGGGGTGATTGCTAAGCCTGACCTGGTCCTTGTCCTCCTTCTCAGTTATCTCTAAGGAACTAGTGAAAGATAGTCCCACACAACTCTTTTCTTCTCTCTTCAAATGATCTAATGGAAATAAAGCCTTTAACACCTCACCTGGGTCCCATCCAGAAAAACAATCTCTGCAGAAACCCCCAATTGTTCCCACACACCCTTACTCCTTAGTGATTATGGATTGAGAGGAGAAGGACTAACCTTTGGTTTTTTCCTCTGTTCCCCAGTGTCCCCTTGAGTCCTACAGAGCAAACTCTGGTCTCAGGAGATCTTATCCTCAGTAAACTGGTTCGTTCATTCATTCTTCATTCATTCATTCATTCGCTCCACCCAGCAACTATTACTGTGTTTAAGACAAAGAGTCCGACAATGACAATCATGGAATGCCAGAGTTGGGAAGAACCTTAGACCCATCTAATCAAATCTCATATTTTACAAATATGAACCTGTAAGCCTAGGTCTCTCCCCTCCACTGACTGTACAAATTCCCAAAAGATAGGACTTGGTTCTGTTCCATACTCAGGTTGAACTCCCTGAGGGCAAGGTTTGGGGTCTAGTCCATCTCTCTTCTTCTAGTCTAGATGTACCCAGGAGCAGGGTTTGGCCTAAAATAGACTTGTTTGTCTCTCACTGCCCCCCAGATTGGGAATCTAGAAATCCAAGATCCAGAAGGAACAGGGTTTATCTGAGTTGGCTTCTTGTACAAGGGCCTGCCAAGTTTTCCCCCAATTTTGGGAGGAAGTCATTCTGTGCTGTTTCCTTGTGCCCAGAGAAGGGCCCTCAGGATGGATGATGCTGCCTTGTGTCCTTAAAACAATGCAACCTCTTCCTGTATCTCCAGATTCCTGTCTTACTGAGTAAGAATTACCTTGGTTTGGTGGGCAGGGACTTGGTCGAGTTTGGTTCGGATCAGACTCCACTTCTTTCCAGTTACATGGTGACTTTTCTGGGAATTGGTTGATTTCCTTTCTATTCTTCAGTTGTAAAGGTGGGTCAAGAACTCAGAGAGCTTGAGGGGGAGTGTCCTTGGAGGAATGCCTTGAGAGCATTCAGCTGTTAGCATTCAGGAGTTCCCAAAGAGATAGCTGCTGCTGCCAGAGCCAGTCTGCACTGCCCTCCCCAGCTCAGCTCTAGTACTTCCTTCCCACAGATCTCTCAGACTGGACTAGGTCCCATTACAAGAGAAGGATGGGAGGCAGAACTGTCCCCCCCCCCCCCATAGACTTCTTAGAGGTTTCCAATTGAGGGCAGACTTATTGGCTGGCAAACTTGAGGTCTGAAATCCCCAAATCCATCTCCTGAATCTGGCACCACTAGGAAGAGCCAAGACAGGAATCTGTGGTGTAAAGTATTTAGAATTGGAGAGCCTGGATTTGAATCTTTGCTCAGACACTTTGTCTATGTGACCTTAGATTCCTTTGCTTGAGTTTCAAATTTTCTCTGACCTTTAGTTTCTTTATCTGTCAAATGTGGAGGTTGGATTAGATGGCTTCTCTAAATCGTGATCCTCTGAATCCACGTGTTCTCAGAGTCACCTGAGCTAAGAATATCCTGGACAGGTACAAATCTTGTAAGATTTTATTCATTTTCCCAGTTTCCTCCCATAGTTGGGGGCATGCCTTTCCCAAACTTCCCAGGGTCCCCTTGATTTCATGCCCCAGCTTTCCACTTTATAGAGGGACCTGCTATTATAATACATGTCAAAATCTGGGTCAGAAGAGCAAGTTCATTTGGTCCCATCCCAAAATACACAGGATGTGGCTTATTTACCGCCACCCCCAAACTCTGGACTACTCATAACGATGGGCAGCTTCTCCAGAGCCCCACCCTGAAATCACATAGCAGAGCCTGCGTCCAGGGCTACTTGTAGAGGTTAGGAACCATCTGGGCTGCAGAATCCAGTCAGTTCTTCCTCTCACTGATTTCCTGGGATGCTCTTTCTTCCACGGGAGAGGTAAATGCTACATAAAGTGGGGTTGAGGAGAAAGAGTCAGATGGAAGAAGTGGGGAGAGGGAGGAAGAGTGACACAGTGTGGCCAGGGAAAGCTGGGCCTGGAACAGTGTAGGAAGAAAAACTGAATACTTGAGAACCACTGTGAGTGCTGCCTCCTATCCGCCGTGGACATAAAAGAATCCTGTTAGATATTTATAAAATTTAGAGACATCTAGTCCAACCCCTTCATTTTACAAAGGTGAAAACTGAAGCCCAAAGAGGTTAAGTTTACCCCATGGCCAGAAAGTTAGGTGTTCTGTGTCCACTGTAAAATGCTGTCTTGAGGCACAACAAGTTTCCAACAAGGGTCTTACTCTCTTTGCAACCCTGTACTGGTATCAGTGTAAGCAGTACCACTCCAAGTCTGGGAAGGTTAGCTCCTGCATGACCCAACTCTCCTTTTTCCTTTTACCTTCCTTCACTCTCCAAGTATAAGTGAAAAGAGCTGGATTTGAAGTCAGGACCTGTTACAACTTTAGCATATGTGACCTTGAGAAAGTCACTTCTCTCAAGATATAAATTTACCCCTCTGTAAAAAGAAGCAGGTGGGTTAAATAATCTATTCCATAAGATCTCTAGTAGATTTTTAAATCTCATGATCTTATATCCCAACTCCTTTCTTCTCCTCTCTGCAACAGCTTCTTCTGTCAGGAAGGAAAACTCATTTCTGGGAAAAGTAGACAGAGATAGAGACTATCTAGGGGGCTGAGGATACACATTTGAACGGAGCAGCCTGAGAAGAGGCATGCTGATGCCCAATGTGAGTCTCTGTGGCCTTTCAGGCATTGTGGCAGAGGTATTTTGGGCAGGGGCTCTGTGGCCGTTACAGGCATTTGATGTTAAGAGTGCTTTTTCCCAGGTGTTGGGAGCATAAGAAAGAGCGCTTCCCCATTGCTCACAATGCCTCCCTGAACCTCTGCCCAGGAGCAGTCTCTGAGAGCTTTGGGGGGCAGAAAGAAGGGAACTGGGTCCTTCCCAAGTACAGGCAATGGGAAAAGCTGTTTGTTCTTTGGAAACCTGGCCTCGTAGGTGGGAATCCCAGCTCTGCTCCTTCCTTACCTAGGAACCTCAAGGGGTCTGGACTAGATGATCTCTAAAAATGTTTCTTCCAACTCTCATCAGTGGCATCTCTGGAGGACTCCTATTTTCTAACAGCATTTATTACTCAGGAAGACAAAGGAAAGGCTCCAACTTGTAGAAATTGAGTTTTCGGCTGTCAGTCTTGGCCTTTGCTGTCCTCTTGTGGCAAAAGGAAGCAAGGAAAATAAATACCTGATCTTACAGGCTCAGGCTTGAGTCTGCAGTCCTCCTCAATCTTAGTGCCTTCCCTCAGAGATTCTCCCAGTTTATCCTGCATATATTATTTGTAATTTTTTTTGCATCATCTCCCCTTACTTGAGACTGTCAGTTCCTTGAGAACAGTGACTGGTTTTTTTGCCTCTCTTTGTATCCACAGTGTTTAGCACAGTGTACCCATTAGGTACCCATAGGTACCTAATAAATACCAGCTGATTATACTAGCCCCTCTCCCAGTCTACAAGCAGGTCTTTATTTTTTTTTAAAAACTTTTATTTTAAATAAATTGTTTTTATATAACCACATTTCTAAATGTATCCTTTCCTTTCCCCCCTCCTGGAGAGCCATCCCTTATAAGAATACAAAATAAAATTAAAAAAAAAAACTGCAGCAAAACCAACACAACAAAAAAAAGAAAGTCTGCCGTTATTCCACAGTCCCCTCTTGTGCACTGGCAGGTCAGAGGATCACGTGTCCAGCAGTGAGACAGTGGGACTATGGAGGTGGGGGGGGGGGGGTGGCTTCTCAAGTGGAGAGTTCTCTGTTATTAGTTGTCAAGTACAGGCTTTTATTTCTTTTGTCAGTGGCTTATCTCATATTCAAAGCCTTGAGGATTTCTTTCCCTCTCAGCTCCCATATGTATTAGGTTGTGCATCCTGTCAATTCCAACTCGGCCATCATCTTTTCTATGTCCTCCTCTGTCTTTCCACTGCCATCAGGTGTGCACATCTTTTACATCACTGCTAGGGTAATCTTCTGTTTGCAAAGATCTGGTTATGTTACTCACCAGACAAGAAAATACTGACTATCAAATAGCATCCAAATTTTGCCTGGCATTCGAGATCACATATGGTGTGGTGCCATCTTTTTTTTTTCAATTTTTGGAGGGAGGAAGGCTGGGCAATTGGGGTTAAGTGACTTGCCCAAAGTCATACGGCTAGTAAGTGTTAAGTGTCTGAGGCTGGATTTGAACTCAGGTCCTCCTGACTCTAGGGCCGATGCTCTATTCACTGCGCCGCCTAGCCGCCCCGCCATTTTACTTTCTTAAGCTATCTTATGTAACTCCCATCCACCCCAACTTTTATACTCCAAATCATACTATATATTTTCTGTCCCTAAGGATACCTTATATGTTCTCCCACCTCTATGACTTTGCCCATATTTCCCTATACTTACAATTTCTTCCTGTCCCCTTTGTTGAATCCTTTAAAGCCCAAATCTGATGTCAAAAGCCTTTCTTGATGTCCCACTTTCAGTTTTAAATCCGGTGACCCCACAGATCCCACATAATACTTTTTTGCACATGTTACAGTATACTCTCAATTATCCCACGTATGTCTTTATCCTCCTACACTTCGGCAGGTACTATCTTATCTGAAGTCATTCCCTCCAACCCCTAGCATAGTGCTCAGCCCACATGAAGCACCTACTTGAATGAATGAATGAATGAATGAATGAATGAATACAGAAGCTCAAAGACCTTCTATCTCCTCTTTAACCCCAGACCATAACCTCCGTGAAGGAAGGACCAGTGTCTACTCCAGTTCTCCTCCAGACTGGGATTTTCCTGAGAGATTCTGTAGGAGGGAATTTCTGTGTTGGGGAAGTTGTGCTAGATAACCCCTCACTTTCCATCAAGCCCTGATATTCTGTGATGCAGAATATTTTCCCAGCATTCTTTGGAAGCCCTTTCCAAATGCCTAGCTCTCCATTGTCCTTGCTATATTTTAAGCCAGCTTCCTTTTGCCCATTCTGCCCACCCTCAGCAGAGCCAGAGCAGCTGCTGAACTCTCTCTCTTCCCTGACCACAGGGCGAGCCCACCTCTCTATCCCCTCCCCCCTTCCTGTGGATATAGACAGCACTTTTCGACCGCAGTCTCCCCGGGGACACCTTACCCTAGGTGAGTATGGGCCATTGGTTCCATGTGTTCAAGGTGGCTCAGCCAGGCACCTTCAGCTTTCTCCATGTGGTGTCCTGCGATGCTGGCATATGGCCAGTGGAAAGGGCCTTGCCCTGTCTGTCCATTTGTCTATCTGCCTCAGAAGCAGACTTTAGCTTGCAGTGTTGTCTGTCTAGCCTAACTGATGAGCATTATCTTCCCCACCACCCACCCCCTACCAGGGGAAACCAGTTTAACTTGGCCGCAGAGCTCAGTCTCTTCCAAGGTCATATACTGGATGTGGACATGTCTTGGAGCCTCTGTGGCTATCTCAGGGTAGACACAGTCAGAAGGGAATGAACTCCAGGAAGAATTTGGCCCTGTATACCATGGGCTTTACTGCCGTATTATAGTGTTTAAAAAGGAAGATTCTCCCTGCTCCATCTCCTGTGAAGAGGCCTGGAAAAGGTCCAAACTTTTGCCTCCACTGTATGTGCCAGCCTCCATTCACAGGCACACATCTGTGTGCCGTGTCAGGTCTTCTGTATGTTTGCTTAGCCCTTGCTTCTGCACCATCTTGCTTTAGATAAAAGGGAGAACCTAAGTCTTGTGGGGGAAGCCTGGCAGCGTTACCTGAAGCAGTGGCAGGAAAATTGCTGGCTTCCTCCCCAGGGGAATTGAGCCTTCTCTGCCACCAAGGCTCCAAGCATCCCACTACTGATCCCCAAATCCCCCAAACACCATGGTGTGGTCTAACTTCGGGGGAGGAACCAAGGAAATGGAATTGAAGCTTTAATCACCAAAAATGCTGTGTAACAGCTACTGAGGCACTTAACCTGAGTCTGTAAAATGGAAAAAACACCACCCTCACTGTCTACCTCCCAGGTCTGTGGTGAGGAAAGTATTTTGTTTGCCTTAAAGCACCACATAAATTAAGAGCTGTGTGGAGAGGCGGAGTGCTCCAATCTGGGAACATGGGTTCAAATGCTGGCTCTGCCAGTTACCATTGGTGTTGACTTTAAGCAAGTCACTTAACTTTATGAGCATTAGTTTTCTCCTTTGTGCGTATGTGTAGGGGTTTTTTGGGGGGCAGGGGGAGTGATGAGTCCATGCTCAGTGTCGTTTGGGAACGTGCATCTGCCTCACTCATAGCTTCTTCTCCCTGGCCTTCCTCGTGCCTCCTGATTCAATAAACCCAGCGGTCGCCCTGGGCTGGCAGTCCCAGCACAGTCAGTGATCTCCCTCTCTCTGCTCCTTCCCCAGGTTCACCCATCCGTCTCTGATGCTGGGCTCAGGTATGCACACCACTGGCATCCCCCACCCAGCCATTGTGCCCCACTCCGGAAAGCAGGAGCTACAGCACTATGACCGGGGCCTGTAAGTGAGCTGGGAGCAGAGACTGGGGGAGGGGGTATTATCCTCAATTCAGAACTGGAAGACCTGGGTTCAAATCCCAGATCTTGCCATTTCCTTGGGATATAAATTGGTAGAGTCTTTGTCTCTGAATCCGTTTTCTCATCCATAAACAGGAATATTGCTATTTACACCAAAGAAAGTGATTTTGATGAAAGCACATTGTAAACCTTACAGGCCCTATAAAAATGTATCACAATTAGCCCTGGCTTTGTCACTATCTTTTTCCTTTCTGAGCTCTCCTTCCTCCTTTCACAATGAGGATGACTAGCCATGGTTCAACTGAAATATAGGTCCAAGGTGCTTCCACCATGAGTCCTTAAATGGTGGTTTTAGGAGCATTCCCTGACTTTACAGCACCCCAATTTCCCTTAGGGATTTCTTATCCAGGGATCGAGATAAACCACCTGGAATCTGGTTAATAAGTCTGGCCTGTCACATCTTGGGGTTCCATGGGTGTGTAGACAGATCTAAGGGAAGAAGACGAGAGCCAGGCCAGTCCTCAAGTCAAGGTTTGTGTCTAGAAAGAAAGAAGATCAGGGACGTGGCATGGTAGCTGTTATACCCCACTTCACCTCCAGCTGAATCTTCAGTTTAGCCTGAAGTGATTTCCATCCAGCTGTAAGGATGAGTCATAGCCCTGACTTGCTCTGTGATTTCAGGCCAGGTGCTGCCCCTCTCTGGGCTAGAGTGGCATGTTCACCTCTTTATTACTACATGTATATCACTTCTTAATGTATACAACCCTTACCCAGGAAATTATATGCAAACAATAAACTTGAGGATGATGATTCACCTTACAAAAGAGGTCTTCACCTCCCAAAAAGTATTCCTGTAAATAACAGCCACTGCCCTCTTCATGAGTTTTCAATTGGATGTGATTTATAAAAATCCTAATGGCATGCAAATTTTCAACATCAACTATACAGCATGAGGTACAACAGCAATGATAGATTTACCTTAGATTTAGAGCCCTTCATAGATATTTTTCTATTTGTCCTTGTAATATTCCCTGAAAGGAGTAGGAATAATAATTCTCATTTCATAGTGAAGAAACTAAAACCCAGAGCTAGGTCTGGAAGCAGGTCTTTCAGCTCCTAAGGGGTTATTTACTGCAGTTTGGCAAAGCGCGTGTGTATGTGTGGGGGGGATAGTTTAAATGCCATGATGCTGTTTTTCCCCCTTCATAATGTGATGTCTTTATTCAATTCTTCCTATCCACCCACCCCCATTAAAAAAAAAAATCCCACCTCGGCCTCTGCCAGGAAATCTCCATCAGAAGCCAAGCAGGAGAAAGAAGCTAAGAAGCCAACCATTAAAAAGCCCTTGAATGCATTCATGCTGTACATGAAGGAGATGCGGGCCAAGGTCATCGCAGAATGCACACTCAAAGAGAGCGCAGCCATTAACCAGATCCTAGGGAGGAGGGTAAGAGCCAGGCCAAGCCCTTGAGTCATGAGGGGTTTGGAAACCTAATGGGAAAGGAGATGCGAGATGTAAAGGGGGGAGGGGGGAAGAGGGAGAAGGATCCTTTAGAATGTGCACTCTATTTCTAGCTACCCCCACCCCCAAACTTGTTCCATCTCTTCCTTACTGTCCCTCCCTTCCATCTCCATCTGTCTGTTTTTTAAAAATTCTGCATCTTGTAGTCTGTCTTTCTTTATTCTATATTTGTGTCTGCTTTTGTTCCTCCTTCCTCTTATTCCATTATCTTTCTCCATCCCTCTTTGTCACTCTGTGTCTCACTGGCTAAGCAAACAGTGGTGATCCTGGAAGACAGGGGATCATCTCCCCTATCCAGAGGCTCACACGTAGTGGACAACAGCCTCTTCTCTCCCATCTACCTTAAGTACAGCTGAGGTGATGGGAAGACTACAAAGGAACAGGAAAATATAAAAGGATGGGCTCGGGAGGGTCAGGTCTTCAGGGTGAGGTTGGCCGGCCTGGTAATCACCGTGTAGCACCCATGTTCTGTTTCAGTGGCATGCACTATCTCGAGAGGAGCAGGCCAAGTATTACGAATTGGCCCGAAAGGAACGGCAACTCCACATGCAGCTCTATCCCGGCTGGTCAGCCCGAGACAATTATGTGAGTGCTGGACTGCAGGAGACCTTGTGGTAGATGTCTATATAGAGTACCCCCTGAGTTCTTCCTATTTTTAAACAAGGCGTGATTGGTCAACTGATCTCATCCCATCCCTTCCCATGCCTTCTCCTTTGGTGAAGGACTGGTGGGGAGAAGGAAGCATGACCTCTTTTCTCACCCAACATCTAACAGTGGATGAGGGAGAGAGGAAAAGGGGTAGAGAATAGGGATAACAGAAATACAGTCTGAAATGCACAGAGAAGAAACACAGGCTAGCCCAGAGAGATTTACAACCCGTGTGATACAGGTGCCTGGGGGTTGGAAGGGCAGGAGGGAGGAGATGATGGTCAGATGGGAGGTGAGAGTGTATAACATAGGTGAATCTGGGAAGGCTGCTTAGAAAAGGATAGTTAGACAAAGCCCCTGTCCTGTAGACTTCTTTAAGGTGAGTAACAGGGAATAAAGAAAAAAATAATAGTGTCTACCATAAGTATAGCACAATGTTAATAGCATAACTTTAACCTGAAGCCTGAGAATACAGCACAGAAACGCTAGGCTCTCAAGAAACATATGTAAAGAATTTAGAGGTCATGTAATCTAATAATCCTGTCTACAAGACTTCCAGAAATGGAGAGCTCACAGCTCCCAAGGCAGTCCATTCCATGGTCAGATCCAGTGGGAAGTTTTTCTAATGTTGAGCTCTCCACTGGTCCAAATTCTGCCTTCTGGAGACAACCAGAACAAATTTAATCCCTCATTTCTATCATAACCTTTCAAATCCTACCCCTCATCGCTAAGGTTTTCTTCTCCTGTCCAGATTAAACATTCCTCCAAACCATCCTCCCACTGTTTGCTTTCTGGTCTCCTGCCATTCTAGTTTCAATAGTCTTCCTAAAATATGGTACCAAGAAGTGGATATAATTTTCCACATCTGATCCAGACAGTGAGATTATCATATACCTTCAGACTAAGATTCACATTAACTATTTTGCTTGACTAAATACACTGGGACTCATGAGATTTAGTGTTCTAAAAGTAAGAAAGAACACTGGTTTATAACAGAAGACCTGGGTTTGAATCCTACTTCTCAATTTTCCTCATCTTGAAATGAGGAGGTTGGGGTGATCTTAAAGGTTCCTTCTAGCTCTAAATTCTAAGATCACATCATCCTGTGAGGTTTTTTTAATACATTAAAAAAAATTTCTGGTTTGCTTTGTTTTTTAAACAAAATGAGGTCTAACTCATGGAAAGGGAGAAAGAGAGAGAAAGAAGGATAAAAAAAAGCAAATATGGCCAGGAAGGGAAAGACAATACATATCCTTGTCCTAGGATACTCCACTCAGCCTGAATCAAAGAACTTTATTAAGGTTCAGTGATAAGAAAAGCATCAGCCACTGTTATCTTTCTCTAGGATCATTAGTGCTATGGTAGCTAGATCTGAGAAGGACTTAGGGAGAGAGGGATATGGCTAATGGGTAATGTCCCTGACTTCACTAGGACTGGCCCCAATCCCTTAATCCTTAGCATTCAAGTTTTAAGATTCTGTCCTCTCTCCCTGGCAGGGGAAGAAGAAGAGGAGATCAAGAGAAAAGCATCAAGAATCAAACACAGGTGAGCATGCCCTTGGGGTAGTCAACATGACTGGGAGTGAGGACTGGTAAAGAAAGAAGGCCAGAGTGCTGTGGAAGATAGACTGCAGTTAGCTCCTAGTCTCAGAATAATTAACAATTTATTTATCCATCTTATTTCCTGGGGATCATTCCATGTGGAGACAACTTACCAGTGGATAAAAGCTGAACACGTTTTTAAAAAAAGTTTCGTGGATCCATGTATATTAGAACTACTGCTATTGATTTTGCCCATAGGATTATAACAGGAAAGACTGGCCTTAAGTCAAGTGATGAAATAGTTGAAGTGTATCTTCTACCCTTCCTACCATATTGATCCTACACTCACCAAATGAGATGGCCAGGATCCACTCCCTACTTATGTAACAGCCCTCCCTGTCCTCCCCAACCCTATCCCCCCGCTCAAAAATACCCTATACAAACCTATTCTTTGGGAGCTGTCTCACTGGGAAGTCCCTAATCAAATTATTCAAAGAAATTAGCTAACGACTTAACAACTAAGGTCCTTAGAATGCCTTCTCCATCAAAGGATGGGAAAATTTCCTTCAGCGAAGGAATTGATAGAATTTCAGCATAGAGAGAAATGCAGGGGCAGTGGAGGTTCTTCCCAACATGTGTCACATCATACCATGTAGGCCAGCTGCTTATTTATCCAACTGATCCTAATGTCAGAGCTCTAGAATGCTAGAGCCAAAAGGGACGTTAGTTTAGACACCATCAAGTCCAGTGCTTTCATTTCACAGGTAAGAAAAACTAAGGCCTGTAGGGGGGAAAGAACCTACCCAAATTCTCATACTGAGTTAGTGGAACAGCTGAACACAGACTCTGTCCCATGCACCAAAATGGTTGTAAAAAGTTATGTTGATTATCATTCTGATTAAGCAAATCATGCCTCACAAATCCCTTACAGATTTTCATGATCACAGGATTTGGTCATGTGAATGATACCATTTCAAAAAAGCCAGTTCTTTCTGTATGATGTTACCTACCACCTCTAAGAAAAAAACAAACCTCATCTTTCCCCCTGCACTGTGTCTCTTGGTCAAAGGAGGGACACAATCCAAGGATGACTGCTACGTCCCATGCTGATCTCCTCTAGCTTACACTGTTCTAACAGACCCAAAGAGTTGGATTGTTGAGGCAAGGAAATGAGGACCTTTAGGTCTACAAAGGGTCACTGTCATAGTAAGTAAGGACACTTCCTGCTCAATGCTCTATTTACAACACAGCAAGAGGGGACTAAGGAGGGCTTATGCTACAATATGGGGAACTACAGCATACCCACAAGGAGAGCTTAGGGTTGTCATAGACTGGAATGAGTTCCAGAGGATTTCTGAACTGGAAGGGACATTAGAGACTGTCTAGAGCAGGTGGTATTAACCTTTTTTTTTTGGTCTCATGAACTCCTTTGGCATTCTGGTGAAGTCAGTAGACCCCATTCTCAAAATGATGTGTTTAAATACATAAAATACACAGGATTAGCAAAGGAAACAAATTATATTAGAATAGTTATTTTAACATTTTGTATATTCAGTTATGTTAGTTAAAATTTAAGTGATAATTAATATTAATAATTAAATATATTCTAAAAAGTTCACACACCCAGGTTAAGAACTGCCGCCCTAGATATTGCTGCCAAGGAATTCTACAATTCAACAAGCATTTTTTAATCACCTACTAAGATTAAATGCTGAGAATTACTAAGCATTAAATGCTGAGAATACAAAGACAAAAAAAAGAAACTCTGTACCCTCAAGAAGCTTACATTCTAATAGATTAAAATAGGTTATATTTTAATGGATTAAAAACATGTATAAAAATAACTAAATATAGTACAAGGCTGCAAGTAGAATCTAAAGCAAAGCAAAACCTTGCTGAAAATTCTTGTTCTGCTTGAGACAATTACTACTTGAGATGATGGCAGCTCCTGTTGCACTATGGAATATAAGCAGAAATATGGTAATTGCCAAAGACAGCTGCCTTACTCAGCAGCCCAGGGACAGGCAGGGCAAAGAAGCAGTTTGCCACAAGAATTAGCTATGAGATACCAACAATAAAGAACACAGACAGGAGATCTGGCTTCCAAAAAGTATGGGAGGCATGGGGGAATTCTGTAGTGGTCTTCAGGGATGTATCAAGTTTGTATTATTTCTGCTGGTGAAGAGTAATAGCTAAATATACACTAAGTTCAGGTCGGTCTTCCTCCTAGGGGAGAAGGTGAAAGGGCTGGAGGAATGCCTCTCTACACTCCAGGTTACCAGGGAGAATGAAGTGTTCCTTGAAAGCCTAGAAGAAGGGCTACAAGGTAAAAACAAAGAAGAAAAATGATGCAAAGAGGCAGAGGGGTATACTGACCCATCACGAGACTGGAGAGTATAATAATACAATACAGAAAAGGAAGGGAAGAAGGTATACTTTGAGCCTAATTAACAGGCGTGTGGTTTTTCCCAAAGAGGGAGGAGATGGAGAGGAAGAAATAGCTTCTAGCTCTAAAATGAAAAGTGATGTGGCACTAGGAAAGGGGTCATCATCCACTCATCATCAAGCAAGGAGCAAAAAGCAATTGGTGGTTCCTTGCTAAGGAATAAAAAGGAAGCTGTACCTGTGGATAGGCACATGACGTAGGGTGCTTTCCAATATTTGTCAAACTTAAGAACCATCACTAACCTGCAGTGATTCATGTAGGAACCAATGATAGCAATAAGGAATTTAGAAAGTTTGCTAGGAATTAGGAAATCCTGGGTAAGAAACAAAGAGATTAGGGCTAAATACAGTGTTTTGTTCATTTCGTCTATTCTAGAGGAAGGTGGAGGCTTCTAAAGGGAAAGGCTGATTTGGGAAATGAACAGCTTGTAGAGATTATGGTGAGAACACGGTTTGGATGTCAGGACCATAGTTAACCATACAGGTATTATAGCTCTTAGCCTAACAAGGGCTGGTAAAATTATATTTGCTTGGAATCTTGCAAATCTAATCAAGAGGCATTTAAGCTAAACATGGAATGGGAAAGGGAAAACAACTTTTATATATCTACCAAGCATTTTTTCAAGGAGTTGCAGGTGCAATACAGTAAGACAATATCCAAGAAGTCGCCAGCTAGTAAAATTCATCCCCTTAGTTTGTCTGTACACAAATGCACAAAATATAAACAGACATTTAACTAGAGAACCTGACTGAAGAAGTGGGCACATTTGGTTTCACTGATAACACTAAGATCTGAAGGGATAATTCTTGAAAAAATATGTAGAAGTTACATAGATAGATGCAGAATAGATAAAATAGATAAAAACAGATCGAAAACCTTGCAAAGTATCTGGATTTTTATTGAACTTCTCTCTGTGAAGAGCAGAGCAGATATAAACTTATGATTTGCTTTAATGATAAACTTCATCAAAAGGAAGAGAAGAAAAGAGGAACCTTCTATTTTAGACCTAATTTTTGACCAACAAGGAAGAACTGATTGCTAAATGTCAAAGCTCAATGTAAAGCCAGTGCTAAATACAAAATAGGACGAAAAAGAATTTTTAAAACTATGGAAGACAAGAGGAAGATCAAAGAAGGAATAATAATGCTTTTTGTGAATGGATAGGATAATGATAATAGATGACTAAGAGAAGGCAAAACTATTTACCTCTTATTTAGTTTCTGGAATTTCTGCCAAGAAGAATAATCTTCAGACTGGGAGAGATAAAAATGGGTAACAAGGACTGAAACCCAAGATAAGGTAGGAGATGGTAAGAGAGCACCCAGCTACTTTCAGTGAATTCACATCACAAGACTCAGGAAAACTAGATCCCAGGTTACAGAAAGAATGGCAGATGGAACCTCTGAGTCTATGAGTCATAGAACTGGAGAAGGATTTATGTCCTGGTTTTCAAAAAGGGAGGAGAGTGAATTCTACCAACTGTAGTCCAGTGAGCTTAACACCCTCAGCTTTAGGCTACATTCTAGAAATATCATTTCAAAGGGGCTATCTGAAGAATATCAATGTCTGCTTTCCCATAGCTATGAAATCTTTATAGAAATAACCTATATACTTATCAAGGCATTCTGATAAAAGTATGAAAAGGGAGGAGGCAGGCTTTCACAGATGATACTCTTTCATCGGATTACATACGTTTATAGTCACACAGCTGACTGAAAGTTAAAAGATAACAAAATCCCCATTCTTTTTGTCTGTTGACTGTAAAATACCATTTGTTTTAGAACAGCAAAATGCCTATTAAAGGCTCTCATTTAACTAAGTGTCTCTCATGTATGTTAAAATCATACAAAATTTCTTGAAAGATGAACAACAAAAAATAACTTTGATGGCCTTCTAATTTTTAATATGAAAGGAGGCATAAAACAGATATGTTTGCCATTGCAACTAGTGCATGGTACAGATCAAGAGGAGATTTTCTTTAGATATGGCAAGGTTCTCTGGCTTCTCGTTTGCATGTTGTCCTGATTGTATCAAGTCCTGGAACACTGTAGAATTTCCTGAAATCAATAATCTCTCTAAAGAAACCAGTGTAACTCTTCACCCAAGAAAAACCAAGAGGATGAAGAATGTCTGTCATCTGACCTATAATACACAGTTGGATAGTCAACCCTCACTATATCTATCTTCCAACAGATCCTGCAGATGAACTGCGCCTTAAAACTAAAAACTAAAAAAGAGGAGGAAAACAGGTTGAACTGCTCTGGAGAAATTTCACAGTGCTTTTAATGCCCCTAAATCTTCTCCCTAAAACAAAGACTCATCTTTTTAGTATAAACATCCTTTTGGACATACTTTGTGGTTACAAGAAACGGAATCACAGTTTGCTAAGAATTCTAAGGTACAGCATGAGTGGGCTGCAACCTATCACCAAGAAAGAATTGTTTAGAAGAAATGCAAAGGGGATATCATGCCTATCTGTCTGACTCAAAAAGGTGAACCAGTTACTCAGCAGGATCAAAGGATAACTGATGGAGAATGCACATGATATACTGGTAACCACAAAGTAACAGTAACACATATAGTTAGTTGCCTTAAAGTTTACTAAGTGCCTTCACGTACATTAGTTTATTTTAGCATCCCAATATAACCCTGTGATACATGTAATGAAACTGAGGCTTAGAGGTTAGTGCCATGATCACATAGCTAGGCTGTCAACCACTGCTAGTAAGTGTCAGAGGTAGGATCTGAAACCATATATCCCTCCTTCCAAGTCCAGCTATCCACTAAGCCATGCTGTCTGTCTACACAATGTCAGGGGATTTAGAGACAGGCCCATAATGTGTGGAGTGAGACTTCCTGTGGCCAGTTTTAATCTGAGCCACTGAAAGGATTACTCACATGGGCAAGATCACAGATCCCTCAAAATATCACAAGCTTTAGGCAAAGCAGTTTGTAAGTCTCTAGAAAGAGAAGTCGTAATCATTAAAAACCAGCTTAGCTTCATTAACAATAGGGTTCAATCCAGACAATCTTATTTCCTTTTCTGACATGTCACTACATCGGGGGAATGTCCGAGCATACCTGGATTACAGCAAAGCATTTGACAATGTCTCTCATGTGCCACCCTTGAGAATAAGATGGATATAATGAATCGGCTAGAGTAGATTCAAAACTGTTTAATGGCCACACCTCCAAAGAATAATCATTGACAGGTCATTGTTAGCTTAAAAAGAAATGTCGAGTGGAAAACCTCAGCAATTTGACCCTGACCCCAGGAAATTATTATTAAGGATTTGAACACGTAGAAGGAATGTTTAATCAAATGTACAGATGACACAAAAGTGGAAAGTTAACTTCTCAATTGTGTAAGAGTCAGGATCCTAAAATATCTTAATAGACTAAAACAGTAGACTGAATTTAACAAGGTAAAATTTAATAGAACAAATTACAAGTTTTTAAAATCCTACATAGGATTTTTTTTTTAATCCACTTCATAAAAGAGCCTAGAGGAGGCATCAGTAGACAGAAGTTCCCATGGGAAAGGTCTTATAGTCTGCTGGACTGCAAGTTCAACATGAATCAACAGTGTGACTTAAGCTAAATCTGGTAATTCTATCTTGGGCTTCATTAAAAGGGGCCAGATGGAGAAAGATGATGATTCTCCTATGCCCTCTCTTCCCTGGTCATATCACTTCTGGAGTACTGTGTTTGGTTCTAGGTACCCAATTTTAGAAAGGGCATAGATAACCTGGGCTAAGTTCAGAAATGCATGATGAAAGGAAGACTGGAAATGATCTCATTCCCAAGATGAGTTTTTCCTATGTAGAAATGGAAGTATCCAATCTGGAGAAGAGAAGAACTAAGGGACCCATGACAGCAAGTTTTTAAGTATCTGAAAGGCTATCCCTGTGGAACAAGAACTAATTTTTTCTCTTGGGCCTAGGGTGCAGAATTAGAAACAATTGGGAGGCAGGGAAGAAAAAGAAGGGAGAATAGGAGTTGTTCTGAAACAAGTTTCAACTTCCTAATAAAATCTGTCCCAAAGTGGAAAGGGCCACTACCCCAAAAAGTTACCTGTGCCCCTCCACAGGAGGATTTCAAATAAAAGCTAAATGGTCATTTCTTAGGAATGTTGTGGAAGGGATTCTTGTTCACCTAGATAACCTCTGAGGTCCATTCTGAGATTGTGATTCTCTCCAAACCCCTTATTTTAAAAAAGGATAAAACTGAGGAAAGAGAAAGGAGAGATTTGCTCAAACAGTTACATATAGTAAGTAGCTGAGTCAAGATCTGAACATAGGTTGACTGACTCCAAGTGCAATGACAGACTTGGCACATCATACTATATTAAAGGAGCAGGGAGTGACGGGAACCTACTGTTCTTGGTCCTAGTGAAAGCAAGACTCGATCTGACCCCTACCCAGAGGGGGTGAACCCACTGACCTTTTATCCTCTTCTTAGCACCAGAGAAACAGGCTCAAAAGTTACGCCCAGAGATGAGGGAAAGGACTTCCAGGTTAAGGCCTTCCACCCCTTTTTTTTTCCTTTGCTATCCTGCTGGAGGCTCTGCTTTGCCTGCAGACTAACCTCAATTTTTTCAACTCAGGTTTCCTGCTGGAATGATACTGCTTTTGCAAAATGGATGTGTGGTCTAGGTTTTTATATTTTGATGAGTGGCTAAAATGGATGTTTGCCTCTTCTCTCCTACTCCTTCCCATCTTTCTCCTCCTGCCCCATTCCCCTGCCTCTCTGCCTGCTCTCCAATTTGCCTCACCTCGCATGCTTGTGTGGGCAGACCCTGGCTCTCCTAAGAAATGTCGAGCTCGCTTTGGCCTCAACCAGCAGACGGACTGGTGCGGTCCATGCAGGTGGGTATCTCCTCCCTTCCCCATCTGTATCCCCTGAAGCTGCTTTCCAGGAAAGGGTTGGGGGATGCATGATACCAGAGGCTACACTGCATGATCCCTTCCCCTACCCCCCACCCCCAGACATTCCTAGAAGTCAGTAATACACCCATCTTATCCCTTCCTGTTTAAGATTTCTTCTTCCTCTCCTCCTCCTGATCCATGTTCCACCACCTGTACTACCCACCAATGCCTACCCAAATTTAAGTAAAGCCACAGGCATCCTCATTTTCCAAAAAAGAATCTCTAATGAAGAGAATCAAGTCTTCCAATATCCATTAAGCATTTATTTAATAAAGACCATATAGAGTGTTCCTAAAGTCTTAGTGCAGTTTCTTAAAAGTTTTATTCACTTAAAACTGCACTAAGACTTTTGGAACACTCTTTACTAATGTATAGGGAATAAAATATTAAATAGGTTTGGTTCAGGAATGAGATCACTTTGGGCCAAAGTAGTTGGAGAAGGCCTCATGGAAAAGATGGGGCTGGAGCTGAGCCTTGAAAAATGGATAGAATATAAAGTGGGTGGGAACACAGATGGAGACAGGAGGCAATTTCATACAGGGAGGAGACTGGCCAGACTGATTCAGAGAACCCATGAGATAAGGTATGAGAAGCAGTGTGGGTCAGATCAAGGAGAATACATAAGAGAAATTCAGAATTACCAGAATAAGCAAAAAAGAGATAATACGATACAGGGTGGTAACCAAAATGACTAATTTTATTGCAGCTAGCTAGGTAAAAAAATGAGCTGGAAAAGCAGTAAGAATCAAGACAAGGAAGTCATGAATCAATACAATAGTGCAGGTGAGAGGCAGGCGATGGCCTTAGATGAGAAAGACTGAGGAACTTCACGTGCACAGGACTAGACAACTGGCTAATTGAGGGTAGGGGTAGATGAAGGCAAGGAAGCCTGAATGGTTGGGAGGATGGTGCCAACAACAGAGACAAGGAAGTTTAGGTATGTATCTTACAAATTACACTATTACAAAGATGCAGACTCCAATTCAAAAATGGAGGTTATACTAGCACCTCCCGGGTTGAGACATAAACCATTTTCCCTAGAATGCCCAATCTCCATTCTAGACCAGTCATTAAAGAGGTTTCTCACTGAAGCTCTAGCCCATTAGAGAAACCCAAGGCATCCCCAAGAATTATTTTAAAAATTGGTGGGGGTATCTGGGTGATAGGGGAGAGAATACAGTCCTTTTACTGGATCATAGTGTTGATTCACTGACCCCAAACACTAACTCTTTCACTCTCATCTGTTCACATCAGCTTGAGCCCTAACCTCTGCCAAGGTTTTCCTTTCTGCCTGCAAACTTGCTTTTCTGGTCTTTTTCTCCTCACTAATAACCTCAGCTCAGGCAAAAAAGAAAATGGCACCACTAAGAGATGGGCTCATACACTAAGTAATCTCCCAAGCCAGCTCTGCTCTGCAGGGATTCTCCTTGGCCCCCAAGCTGAAACTCCCTTTCTGGGCCATCCCAGAGAGCCAAATCAAAAAATGTCCCCCAAGGGCCTAAGACACACATTGACCAGGGCAGTCAGGAATAGAAAATGATCAAGAAACATCGATAAAAAATTGATAAGTAGGTGGAACATTACAAATGGATGGCAGAGGAGGAGAAAATCAAGGTCAGGGCTAGGCTGACCAAAAAAGAGAATCACCAAAGTCCAACTGCACATATGTTTTGATGCCCCTAATTAGGAATGGGATCTTTTAGCCTTGAAACTGCTCCTGAGCAGAGTCGATGGGGGATCATAGAATCATAAATAGAGAACTGGAATGGACTTTAGAGACTATCTAGTCTAGCTCCTTAGTTTTACAAATAAAGACGTGAGGTCCAGAGATACCAAGTGACTTGTTTCTACAGTTATTTGGGTAGTAAGTCGAGGAGCTGAGATTCAAATACTGATTATCTGAATATAAACGCTGTACCACATTGGCTAATCCAAAATCTGGTTGGTTAGTCACATTCTCTGAGCCCTTCGTCACACTGCTTATGAAGTCAGAGATTTGAAAAGTGTAACCACTTATTCAAGTGGGAATGGCAGGATCCTCAGGACCTAGGTCCAACAGAAGAGAAAAAAAAAAAACCCAGGACCTCAGCAAGATTAGAGCCAGCCAACATAGAGGTAACGTACTCACTCATAGCAAGCTTTCTTCCTTGAAGCTATAGATTAGATACTAGACAGATGATGGCAGCCCTAGTCTCTTGGCCTCTTAATGTAAGAGTCAATCTCTGGCCCATAGGTGGTCTACCTCATGCCTAGTGTAGGTTGAGAGAAGACTAGACTGTGCCAAAGACAGTGTGTAAGAGTTTGTTACCAAATGGATTCAGTGGAAAGATCAATAAGATTTGTAGTCAGAGGACCTGGGTTCAAATCTTAACTCCATTATTTAATACCTGTATGATTTTGGGCAAATTACCATCCCAGGTCTGGCATTTAGTTTCTTCTTCTGTAAACTGAGAGGGTTAGACTAAGATGATCTCTGAGGTTACATTCCAGCTATAAAATCCTATGACCAAGGCCCTAGAAAGTCAATTCAGTATTGTGCCCAACCCATACTTGCAGGTGATACAGTTTAAGCCTCTTCACATCATAGAGAAGGAAAAAGTAGAGCCTAGGAAAAGGAAATGAATTACAGCAGGTCAAAAATGAGTCATTGACAGGGCTGGGGCTCCTGCTTCAATTCAACTCCATGAACATTTCTATAAATGGAGAGAAAGAATGCTGCGTATTCCTGTTCTACCTGGTCCATCAATGAAATTAACTGTTCCACGTATAATCAACAGGAAGGCAGATTCTTGGTATCCTTGGTCCCAGTGGTTAATCCAACAAGCTTTTAATGAGCTGCCATGTGTCTTGCTAGCCCTGAATTATGCTGTGGGGGTGACCATTAAGATATTGACAGTCTAGGTGCAAAGATAAGACTCACATACATAAACTAACTGGAGAATATAAGAGAATAAACTGTTAGATAGACTGGCATAGACTTTTAGTGCTAGATAGAGGTGTACTGGAACTCAAAATTATCAGTACAAACATTTGCACCTCAAAACATCAGCAGGGAGAAAGATGTTAACGAGAGCTTAAACTTACAAGTCTGTCCTGTACCTGGAGAGCTATTTGTTACACATTTGCTTTGACTTTGACCTTTGGAACTAGAGAAATTCAGAGGAAGAGAAACCACTGTGGGATGAACTGTTCAGGATAAACTTTCCAGAAGCAGACACTACGGTTTATTCCCCCTATTTCTAGTGCTAACTCCCTTGAACAAAGGTGATCTCTAGGTCAAACAAATGGGTGACTTCTGAGAGAACACCCCTGTCTCAACAACAAAAAAAATTGAGAGGGTGCCTTGTAAGTAATGGCAATATGATAATAAAGGGCAAACACGCTCCTCCCTTTTTTCACCATGTCCCTCCCCTCCTCTCTCACCTACCTCTCCATATCCCCAAGGATCAAATTCTGCAGCCAAGGGGAAAGGTTTCTGTCCAGCTAGGGAGTCTCAAAGCCTTTCAAGTTTTTGTTAATGTTTTTTAAGCATTATTTGGAATGCATCTGATCCAAGCTGTGGTATATAGAGGGGAAGAACCAGGGGAAGTTATTTCCTCAAGAGAAATTGCCTTTGGTCAAAGAAAAGAAGTGTTCCTTTGCTCTTTAGTTCTGCTCCCTGTTATTATCAAGGTACAGAGCTCAATTATAGTGCTCACATCCTTTAGGGCCTTGTACACTGAGCTCGTTTATCACCCACAGGCTACCAAGTACATCTGTACATTATCTAAGTACCTTTCCTTTCCATTCAGCCATCCAAATTTATAATCGTTCAAGTCTACTAGCTCTCACATTCCCTAGGACTTTCTCAGAATTCCCATGGGTTCCCAGGCTGAACTACTGTTCTCCTAATAATGCTTACTATCATTTTACTACCTTGTGGCTGTGCCAGGTCATCCTCAGAGAAGGTAAGGCTTTACAGAGTAGGTTCATGGAACTGAGTTATGTACTAAGTTGAGAAGATAATCTTTGACCAGAACACTAGCTAAGCCAACCAGGGAAGAAAGTGCAAATCAATAATTTACTGAGTCTTTACTAAGACTGACAGGAATCCTGAACTGGGCACTGTGGAGGAAACAAGAAAAAAATAAAACAGTTCTTGCTCTCAGTGGACTTTACCACCGAGTGAAACACAATAATTCAAATCAACAGAAGTTTACTAGAGACCTACTATATGCAGGGAACTGTGCTAGGAGCTGGTATACAAAGATAAATGGCATAGTCTTTGATCTTAAGGAGCTTTAGTATTCTACTGGACAATTTCAACTTATCCATAAAAATAAACTAACTTAAAATGGCAGGGAGAAGTGAGGGCAAAGGGATATCTGAAAGGGGGAATGGTGGGGGGAGGAGGAAGATCATGGAAAGCTACATGGGAATTTGAAAGGCAAAGATAAGAAAAAAATACATTCCAAGAATAGCTTGAAAAAAAATACATGGAGGCAGAAGGTTGAGTTTGGGGATCAGTCAGTAGTCCCCTTTAGCTAGAACAGTTTGTGAAGAGGAGTAGTGTGAAATGAGGGAGGTAAAAGCAGGTGATAGCTGTAGGATTATGAAGTGTTTTAAATGCGGAGCTAAGAGGTATGTATTAAATATAAGGGATTCAAGGGAATTATAGTGTAGGAGATAGAAAGCTGGCTGGCTGTGCTGCCATTGTTTAACTTCTTAGTGCTTGAGGCAGCCCTTTAAAGTTCTAAGTTGGTTACAGAGGGAGTTGTCTCTCCTAGGAGGGTCCCTATACCACTAAAATCACAAGTCCACTCCTTATTTCGTATGAGGTAATAAAAAACAATGGGGATTTCTGAGCAGGAAAAAGGATTTGATCAGATATTTTGTATTAGGAAGATGGCAACTATGATGAAGGATGTTAAAGGAAGAGATTGTAGAATAGGAAGCTATTATAATAGGCCAGGCAAGAGAAGATAAAGGCCTCAATTACTATAACTGAAGAGCAGGGAACAGATACTGGAGATGGGACAGAAGCATAACTAACAGTACACAGATATAATTACAAGTTAAATTGGAGGTATAATCAAAATGACACAGGAGTTCTTAAAAAGAATTCATTTCCGCCTAGGAAATGCTTCATGGAGCAGGTAACATCTTCCCTGAGCTTTGAGGGATAGGTAGAATTTCAGCTGATAGAAATGGGAAGGATATTTCAGGTATAAAGAACAACATGAACAAAAAGGTAAAGAAAGGTGATAGCACCAAACATGTATGGGGTGTGACAGCAAACAGTCGAAACCAGTTGAAATAGGAGTAGAGGAAAGAGTGTATTGGAGACTTAGGCTTAAACTGATAAACTAAAACAGTGCCAAACTGTGTAGGGCCTTGAATGGCAGACTTAAGAAGATATGAATGGTTTGGAGCCATTTCAATTTTTTATTTATTTTTCGCTTTTTGGAGGGGGGAGGCAGGACAATTGGGGTTAAGTGACTTGCCCAAGGTCACACAGCTAGTAAGCGTTAAGTGTCTGAGGCTGGATTTGAACTCAAGTCCTCTTGACTCCAGAGCCAGTGTTCTGTTCACTGCCGCCACCTAGCGGCCCCTGCACTGAATAGATTTTAAGAGTAACATGGTCAGACATGAGCATTTTAGAAAAATACCTTAATGACGTAGAGGAAAATTGGTTGGAGAAAACTAGGGAGATGGTTAGGAAATATAATTGCCCCAGTGAAAATAGACAAGAGCCTAATGATAGTGGTAGCAGCAGCTTAAGAGTTAGATTAAGGGCTAGATGCAGATGCCAGAGGAAAAATAAAGTTTTGGTGACTACCAAGGATAAGTCATAGAAATTCCTGACACTTTGTAGCAGAGTAATTGGGAAAATATTGAGGCTACTGAAAGGAATAAAAAGTCAGGAGAAAAAGTGGGTTTAGGAAGGGGAAAGAGAATAAGTTGGCTTTTGGATAGTGAGAGAAAAAAAAATTAAATCCTTTACTATTGCTGCAATGCCAGCCCATCTGTAGTTAATATTTGAGTATTTCCCTGTTGTCATTCTCCTTAAAGCCATTCTCTTAAAGTTACTCTTTCTCCAATAATCTGGGTGAGACAGGCAAAGTCCAACTTTTATTTAGAGTTATGGCCTCTTAAAGGTCATACCACTGAATCTGCTTTCTTAACAAGATGTATAAAAACTGAGTTGGACTAGCTGTGTGACTTTGGGCAAGTCACTTAACCCCAATTGCCTTGCTTTTCCCCCTCCAAAAAAAAAAAACTGAGTTGGAAGGGGAAGATTATGGAGTCTGTAGCACAATCAAGCTGCCATTTAATGGGAAGGGCAGCACATTAACATACTAATTAAGAATTAGAAGCTTTTATGATGGGATGGCTTCTCAGCAGGTGGTCCCTAGGAGAGAAGGGACCAAGGATCTAGTTCTTACAGGGTTTTGCCCTGTTGCAGTGACAACACAACTATTTTAGGTATATGACTGTCAATTCAATCCTTTGCTTACAGATAACTCTCTTCACTATTCTTAGGAGGAAAAAGAAATGCATTCGGTACTTACAAGGAGAAGGAGAAGGACGCTGCACCAGCCCAGTTTCTTCAGATGGCAGTGCTATAGACTCCCCTCCATCCCCTCTGGATTCTGTCCAATACATTCGTCCTGCTTTTACCCCAGACCAGCTCACCAGTCCCACTGATTTCACACACAGACCACCAAGCTGCCCCTTCTCCCTCTCTCTCCATCTCAAGCCTGCTCCTCATGGGGTTGGACTCCCAGCAAGGTGATCCTCAGCCCTTGGCTCCCCAGAAGCCTTTCCATGAACATTCAGCAGCATATAAGCATCATGGCAACAGGAACATAAAGGTCCTCCCTCTTCCATTAGGCAGCCATGTCAAAGGCATAGGACACTTTGCTTTCTCCAAAGGTGGTCAAGAGTCAGCCAGACAATCAAACAAAAACTGGCCTGGGGCCTCACCCCATTTTCCCACATAGTGCCCGGCCCTTATACAACAAGGTTACGCAAGCCTGCCTACGCGGTGTGGTCCTTGCAATCAAGCTGTTCAGGAGAGTGGTCAGACCAATTTCAAAATGTCATCTCACATGCCAGCCCTTTATGTCCCAAGTAGATTTCAGCAAGGTATAATAGTATCAGGCACACACTGGACTTGGATTCAGAACACTTCAATTCCAGTGCCAGTTCCTGCTACTACCTAATGAGCTACTGTGGGCTCAGGCAAACTACTGTCTGAATCTCAGCTGCCTCATTTTTATATAAAATGGGAATAACATCTGTTCTCCAAATAAGGTAACAGATATGAAAAAGTGCTATAAAACATAAAGTAGTACTAATTAGTCAGATGCCCACAACTTCTTGAATTCTCACTGTTAAGTATTAGCAGGTCACATGCCTGCTTCTGATCCTTTTGCTTTAAGCCACTGCTGAGGCCTGTCCCACCAGCCACGCCTCTCCCTCCCATGTATAGCACATTCTGGAAAGAAGAAAAGACGGATCAGGGACCTCAGAGTGGCCCATCCAAGATCTAAGTGTCAACTCTGCTCAGTGACAAGCTGTGGAAGATGGACTTTTCTTCACAGCCAATGATGAAAAACTTCTCGTACAAAGGACAGGAAAACACTGTTTATGGATAACTGTTTGAACCTGGCCAAGGGTCCTGTGTAAACTCAGAGGAAATATTTATTGCTGTGCCTGCAATAATTTCCATACTGAGGGAAGCCAGCAAGTTATTCTGCAATACGGCAGGAGATTCTGGCCACTTCACTCAAGGGCACGGTTTGCCTTTAACTGCTCACAAATATTTCCTAGAAATCTGAGTTTCCTCAGAAACATGTCCTAACAACTCAATGAAGGACAACACAGAGCTCCCAGTGCCATCTGACAGCCAAAATGCAGAAAGCCAGTGGGGGGGGGGGGGGCGTTATTAGCCGCAATCCTTGGTCAGATCCTTTTTTTAAAGAATTTCTATACATTCCCAGGTCTAGCTGTTTAAGCTCAATTGTTAGAGGCTGGGCCATTACAGTCAAGTCTTGATTAAGGGGGAGTTTAGATATGGTATAAGACCCACAGACAAACCTCAAACCTCACTTAAACCTTTAGTTTCAACTTGCAATTCTGATTCAAACTTGTACTAATATACTCTCAAACTAACAAAGACAGCTTAAGGCTTTCCTCTTTCTGTGCTTCCCAGGTGTCTCCTGGGAGGTAAGGGCCCACTGGAGCTGTAAGAAGAGAAATGATGGCCAAATCAAAATTTCCCTGTTTGGTGTGATCTTTTTAGATCTATTGGTTTGGGGTGTTAATAATCCACTAAAAGTCGAAAAAATACTAAGATGATCCATGCCCCTATGCAACAGGCTTATTAGTGGCTGTTATAATCAATTTCTGAGCCTGTAACCCTGAGCCTTGGAATTTTGACATACTTTTTTTTTGCTTCCTCTCCAGAGTATACATAACCTGGTTTCAAAAGGAACCATTCATTATAGGGGTAGTTATTTTTTTTCCTTCTCTACCCCACTTCTTATATACTGAAGACAATGTACTATTTTTGCTATAGCATTGCAAGAAATTAAGAAAAAAATGATCTTTATAGTGTACAAAATATTTTTGTATTTTCTTAAGGCATCAAAACAAGGAATGCAACTTTTTTACATAAGAATAAAGATACTTTTTTACTAGGTTTCTATATAAAAGTTTGAACCTTAGGAAGCTGTTTACACTGCGAGCACTACACTTATAGTTTGCTTATGTCTCTTTGTGCAGCTACTACACAGCTAAACCTTGACACTTGGGGCTCCCTGCTAGTTTTTATTTTCCATAACGGTATGCATATAAAAGTTCCTGGGGCTTTGCACAGAAAAATCAGTCCAAGGACATAACCTTTTTTTCTAACTCAAAAGGCCAACTTCCTAACTCCCTCTTCCCCTGCCAGGAACTGCTCTCTTGTTGGAGTCAAGGCCATATTGACAAGAGGGTTTCCCACCCCCCATGGGGGTCAGGTTGTACAAATCATTTCAGTGTTTTTCCCTCTCCTGGGAGAGACTTACCTGCCATGCTCGCTTGGGTTCTCATCCAAGGGTCCCAAACTTTTCTCCCTTCAATCTGTTCACTCCCCCCTCCAAGTAACAAATGACTTTTCAAACCAAACCTATAGATTGATTGGTTCTAAGGCACTGGAAAAAGACACCATGAAGCAGACACCATTCCCCAGGCCACATACAAAGCAAAGCAAGGAGAAACAAGATCCACAGTAGATTTTTTGCAAAGGGAACTAAGCAAGACCAGTCAGGATGCCCGGGAGGATAGTGGCTGCATTTTGGGACCCAATAGGTGGTAGAGAACAATTTCCAATCAACCCTCCTCCCCAGGCTTTATCTGAGTAATAATACAGGTGCTTGGTGTTTAACAGAGACAGTATTTTTTTTTTCCTTTGGGGAAAAATCATTTGACAGAAAATGAGATAAAATCATTTATAACATAGTACAATATTCAAAGCAAAAAAACTAAACCCTGTTGTTTTATTAGCTCCCCAACATCTTTTTCCAGAAACTACCCAAAGTGTTATTTTATTACGAATCATTTTCATGTTCATGTTTGATTAGCAGCCAAAATTTAATTCTAACAGTTTCAATTATTTTAATATAGAAATTTTACTTCCAAAAATGTGATAAATGACTTAGAAGTCACTGCAAAACCCTATCATTATACCAAATAAAATCACTGTATGTAGCAGGGGAAAATATTTAGCATTTGGAGCAATTGGTCCAACAATTATCCATCACATACTGTAATTTTTTAAAAACTTCGTTGACTTTGTAACTTTTTTTTGCTTTTATGTTTAGCTTTATAAATAAAGCAATCTCTAAGAAAGCTGTTCATTGAGAATGGGCCATTGGAGGTTATAATACCAGTTTCTGGGCAGCAGGGGCATTGGGAGATGGTACAGGGAGTGACGTCTCTGGATTGCACAACAGAAAAATGCTGACAAGTATGACCATCCATAGACATCTAGTTAAGCAGAAGCCTAGAATTTGGCCTTAATTTGGTGGTCAAAATCAGAATTTTAAAATGAAAGATATTAAAGACTAAGGCCATGGTAACTGATGAGATCACCAAAGGAAGTTTGGGAAAGAAAAACTGAGGACAGGTCCTTGGGAAACATAGTTAAGAGCCTGGAAGAGAAACTACACTAGCAAAGGAGAGAAAGAACGAAAAAGTCAGAGAGGTTATTGTCATAGAAGCCAAAGGGCAAACATGACAAGGAAATGATGATAAAGCAGTGACAAATGCTAATATAATTTGAAAAGAACAGAGGTTTAAGAAAAATGCCATGGATTTGACGATCAAGAAGTGACTGTAACCTTAAAGCAATTTCAGAGGAGGGGGGTGAGGAAAAGTCAGATTGTTAAGGGTTGAGTTGTACACAAAAAGGTGACTTAGCTTTGCTGTGGTTGGTAGAAGAAAAACTGTATGGTTGATTTGAGGGGTAGAAGTAAGGTCAAGGAAAGATTTGAGTTAGGAGAACTAAGCATTATCTATAGATAAAAGGGAAGGAACCATCAGAGAGAAGAGACTAAAGACACGAGAGGGGATGATCACTGGAGGGTAGCTTTGGAAGGTAGTAAAAAAGAGATGAGATAAAAGCGCAGCCTGACATGACTTGGAAGACACCATATATGGGTCCCATATCACCTCCACTCTTAACTACATAGTATAATTGCACAGTACAAAGCACACTTATGAGTAATCAGGAACCTCGGGTTGTAGTCCCAGCTGTGCCATTAACCAGCTTTACAACCTTGTTTTTGTTAGTTAAGTAGTGTTCAATTCACTGACACCATTTGGGGTTTTCTTGGCAAAGGTATTGGAGTGGTTTGCCATTTTCTTCTTCGGCTCATTTTGCAGATAACAAACTGAGGCAAACAGGGTTAAGTGACTTGCCTGAGGTTACACAGCTAGTAAGTGTCTAAGATAGGACTTGAACTTTGGGAAACAATGTCTTCCTGATCCCAAGCCCAGTGCTCTAACCACTGCACCACCTAGCTGCTTCTTTACAACTTTAGACAAGCCACTTTTCTTTCTTTGGGTCTCACTTTACCCCTCTGTAAAATGAGGGAAGTTGGACTAATCTCTAAGGTCCCTTTCTAGGTCACTCTCAGCTATTCTGAATTTAATTATCTGACCTGATAGTCCATAATGCAGGTTTTAGTCTGGAACCTACTTCTTGGAAGGACTTATTTCTTCCTCCAGGTTATCATTTCTATGGAGGTGATTCTATTTATCCACCTCTAACCTCTCCTGAGTGCCAGTCTTCCATCACTAAACTGCCTCTTAAATATCTCAACCGGAGAAATATTCAACACAGCCAGCACTCCCTTTCCGTCCAAACCTTCCCCTCTTCCAAGCTTCCCTATTACTGTCGAGGGTACTATGATCTGCACTCAGACTCACAACCTCAACTCCTCACTCACATTCATCCCATACATCTAGTCTACTGCCAAGTCTTCTTGTTCCTGCCATTATATTTCTTATGTCCTCTTCTCTCCACTCATTCACTACCCACTTAGTCCAGCCCCTCATCATCTCACACATAGACAACAGCCAACATCCTTTTCTTTTGGTCTCCCTGCCCTCAAGTCCCTCCCTACTCAGCTGTCAATATAATCTTAAAGGTACAAGTCTGACTTAAAATTCCAATAGTTCTATATTACCCCTTCCAGAATAAAATACTAAATCTGTTTAATTTTTAAAGTCTTTCCCAAAGTCTCTTACACTTTGCCTTCTTTCATTTACTCTGTGATTCAGCAACACTATCATGTTGCTTCTCATATACAGTACTCCACCTCCCAACTCAATTTATTCACGCCTGGAGTACTGGAGTACTCTTGCTCCTTCCTCATCTCTTAACTTCTTGGCTTCCTTCAAGATTCAAACTCAAACCACACGTTCTGCAGGAGGCTTTCACCACCTCTCCTCTTCTTTCTTTTCTCTCCCCTGCTTTCTCTCTGAAATTACTTTCTATTTAGACTGCAAATCTTTTATGTGCTGTCTCCTCCTCGAGGGCAGGAATGATATTTTTTAACCTTATTTTTTGTATTCACAGTGCCTGGGCATACAGTAAACAAATAAATGCTTGTTGACTGACTTGGGGAGAGGCAGGTGCAATTACACAGAAGTAATGATGGAGAGATCTGGATGCATAGTAAGGAAGCCAAGAGTTCACAATTAATGGAAATTAGGGTCAGAAGCAAAGTCATCTGATGAGAGAAATTGGGGATTTGAAGAATTCAAATTAATTTCTTTGAGTCTAACTCAAGTTGCTTTTGTGACACTTGCAGTCTACTGATCCCTGTTTCCCTCCTAAAGAGAAGATGGATTTCTATCTAAAAGCCAAATTACCCAATCATACCCCTTGAGCCTCACAGAATCCATTTCATATTGTGACAATAAGCCCCAGGGTTGAAACCCTCTGCCAATTATTGTAACTCTCCTAAACTTTTACCTCCTTTTCTTTTTAGCAGGGGAGCCTAGAATTCCTGGACATAGGGTCCCCTGGAGAGGCTCTTCAGCTATGACTGGCCTAAAAAAGAAGTTTACAGGATCTAGTTGGGAAAATGACCTTAAGTCCCTCCTGAAGAGAAGAATGAAAGAAGCAAATTCTAAAATGAGAGGGTAAAAGCAACAGGATTGTTTCTAATGCACACCTGAAACAAAAATGTGTCACAGCAAGGAGATTTAATATGTGCTGCACAATAAAAGGCCAAAATGTAACTTTACCTTGTTTGCATCTGAATAAAGGAAAGCTTTGTGTGCTTAGGTTTCAGAAAATCCAATTCCTTTTGTTTAACAGGTGACAGCTATCAACTTACCCAAAGACTGGAACTGGAAACTTAACAAGTAGATCTTCTTATGAAATCACCACAATTTGTAAAGTGATGGAAATTAGACTAAATAATACGTAAAATGCCTTCTAGCTCTAAATTCTATACAACTATAAATTTAAGGCATGCTCTCAGCACTGGTAGAAGCAAACCCCCAAGATTCAAAATTACAATAAGGACCCCAAATTCTTAGTTCAGGAAAGGTACACGTGATCATACATCACTTCCCAATGAGCTGTGGCCAGCCAGAAAAACCAACAGAAGCCTGCAGAAAAGGAAATGGAAACAAAACAGACATTATTATAATACCTTTGTAAAAATAGGGGGTGGGGCTATCTGTGCCCAAGAGCTTGTATAGTCATAATCTGAAACCTCCTGAAAAATGGAAAATATGTAGGAAAAGTCCAATTGTAGGGAGGTCAAAACAACCCGAGACAGAGGAACAATCCCTATATGAAGAGAAGACTACAAAAATCCATTGATTTTTGGTGTTTCCAGATACTGATCACAAAAGCCTACAGAATCAGAAAAGATAAAAAAGGGGAACACAACTCCTCACCAAATTTTAGGTACTAGGAAAGGGAAGGTGCCCAAAGTTTGAAAAATATGTAGTAGGAGGAGTAATTTATGGAATCCATGACCCTTAAAAAAGTGAGAACATACTGGAAATACATATGGTTTTAAACAATAAAATCTATAAATCCACAGATGACATATAATAAGGGAAACTACAATTTGGAAGAACCATGACAATGACATCCCCCTCTCGCCATACAATGCCATGTGAAGCCCCCAGGCTTGATTTCCCACCTTTGTGCCTTATACAAGATCCAAGCAGCCTTTTAAAGCCCTGCACAGATGCTCTTTTTATGAACCCTTCCCTAAGGGCAATAAAACCCAACCATATTTACTTTTCTTCGTACCTATCTTGTAATTTACCATATCCTTTCCTGTATCGAAAAATTCAGTTCAAAAGACATATTATTACAGTACTATGATATGTAAGGCACCCTACTAAACTGGTGAGGATTAAAAGTCAAATTTATAAAAAAATCTGCCCTACAGGAATCAAAAGGTATTTATTAAGCACTTACTTCATGCAACAAACTCAATACAAGGTAAATTTGGGGAGGGAAACAACGCTAACCACAAGGATCAGAAAAAAACGACACTCAAGTTAAGGCTTGAAGAAAAATAAAGACATTACAAAAGGCATAAACGAGCATTCTAAGCATGGAATTCTTATGCACAGAGGAGGGAGATGGAAGGTCACTATGGGAAATAAACTAGTAGTTCAGCCTGACTGAAATGGGATTATATGAAGTGACGTAATTTTAAATAAAATTAAATGTCAACTTTGTTCAGTGCCCTGCCTATAAACAGATGATACTAGAAAGTTGTTGAATTTTAATAATATCAAAATAAACACAGGTATGAAATATCAATGAAAGGGGAGGTAGGTGTAGGATGGAAACTGATAACACACCAATGGTGCTAATAATGGCTTCAAGAGTAACCTGAAGGCAATTGCTTAAACTAGTATAAACTACGTAAACTGACTAGCTAAGTAGTATCCATATAGGGAAGGTATAAAGCAACTCACTCTCTCACTCTCACTCTCTCACACACACACTTCAGTATTAACCACACTAACTTGAAAATCTTAGTAATCTTTGGCTCCTCTTTTTCCACTGATACATATTTTCTGAGTTCTCATACACTTCTCTTGTCTATATAACCTAGACCAGAACAACAGTCATCTGGGCTCCTTCCTTTCACCTACCACCTCCACTTGCCCACCAGTTGATCCAAAATAATCTTTCCCTGGTTTTCTGTGGTAACTGACAGCCCCATTCTATCTAGTCTTGCTGTCCAGACTTTAGGTTACCACTTCCAACAAAAGCCAAAGAGCCTTCCTTAATTTCCACCTAAAGGAGCAAAATGAAATTGTGGTAATGTAGGCAGGAATTATAAATGCTGAGTTAGAGCAAGTAATAACGAATGTTAGGGATGAGAGAATTAGACAAATTCTGGGATTTCAGTTTAGATAATGTAAAAGGGAAGTCAACAGAAAAACCAGTCTTCAGGAAGGATAGGACCAAGGAGGAAAAGAAATCCATGAGTTTTCAATATGCTGTTTAGGGTTATCAGGCTACAAAAGGAACAAAGTACAAATGGTCAAGTCATGAAAATGTTTTCAGAGCAGAAGAGATCACAGATGGAGTTTCACCTACATAAAGGCAGGGGTTAGAATGGATTAGATTGTAAATTAGAGAAAGTCAAAGACAGAATTTTTGGTTAATGCACAGAGGGAAAGAAAGAAAAGTGAACATACACAGACCTTTTGGTCCAGGATATTAGGATGATGATCGGTAATTTTAGTTATATTGAAAAAAAAAAAAAAGCACATAGAATAAGACCACTAACTCAGAGAATATATGATACCAATCCAAAGTCAGAATTAAACTTATTTTGCTTTTATTTTCTTTGGCAAGAATGATATTTGTAGTAAAAAAACAATTAGTAGAGAGCTGATAGTATGGCAATAGTAAGACAGAAAGCACCTAACCTCAAATCTCCTCGCCTAGAAGAATATATTATTACACCACTCAATATTATTCTAGACTAGAAGGTCTATGCCCACAGAACTGGAGAAGGGCACATCTCTCCTGGCTTACAAATTGTGTTAAAAAGCTCACTGACCCCAATTCCTAGAAAAATTCTAAAATGTATTAAAGGGATTACTATTGGACATATGGAAAAGGAATAAATGACCACAAACTGCTGGCATGGTTACATCAAAAAGATATGGTGAACACTGAAATGTTTTCTTTTTTTTCCCCAAATTCCATCAACAAACATTTATTAAGCTCCTACTATATACCAGGTACTATGCTAAATGTTGAGGGCTGTATTATAAAACAATCCCTACCAAAGAGTTCACATTCTGATAGGAGAGATAACAAATACAAGTAAATACATATCCCTGCCATCAAAGAGTTTACATTCTAATGGGAGAGAGAACACATACATGTAAATATATACAGGACACATACAAAAATAATTCAAAGCAGTTTTGTAAGGAAAGACAATAGCAGTGACCTCTATATGCTCACTGATGAGAGGACTACAGAGCTTGTAGTAGGCAGAAAAGAAGGTGGTGGCATTTGTAGCTCCCACCTCCCAGATAAGGGAACAGATATACTTCTTACAAAGCCCATAATACTTAAGATTTCATTTAAGAGCTGACAATAAGTTTTGAAGGAAACCAAGTAGAGGTGAGGAGGGAGAAGGCCAATGTAAAGGTTGGGAGATGGGCAACAGTGTCAAGTTCAAGGAACAGCAACCTTTAAGCCCTATGGCTGGACTACAGAGAATGCAGCTGTAATATGGTTAAGGAGACTGGGAAGGTTACGTCTTACTTATTAGACATAGTAAAACTGAATTACAATCGTGTATTTGAAATCTCTCATGACAATTTTGAGAAATAAGATGGAGAGATCTGAGCCAAATGACAGTTATCAGAAATGGCTGAACATCCAACCCAAAGAGTCATTAATAACATTAAGGGGCAATGTTAAGTTTGGAGGGAGGTGTCTGAGGGAACGGTTCATGGATCAGTCTATGTTTGGCCCTAACATTCTTATTAATGACCTGGATAAAAGTTACAGATGGCATGCTCATGAAACCTGGAAATGATAAAAAGCTGGGGGAAAATCACTAGCACTGTTCAAACCAGGATCAAAAAGAAAAAAGTCCAAATGGGATGAAAACATGAGTCAAAATCTCATAATGATAAATATAAAGTCTTATACTTGTGAAGAATTTTTTTCAAAGGAGTCACGTAGGCATTTTAATGTTTAACTAAAGACCATTATGCATTGTAGGGTTGAGTAGAAATCGGTCACAACAGCTTACTAAAATTCTTTCCAACAGAAGTCAATATGAATATTGACATCACCAAGGAAAAGTAAAAGGTTGGGATAAAGAAGATCTAAGCCCACCACTGGCTGAATCCATCAAAAAGTGAAGAAAAAAACGACTTATCAGACCAGTAAACTGTGAACAACAAAAATCTGAATGGGTTGGTATAATCTGTATAGTTATCAAAGGAGGAGAGAGGTTGAGGTTGCTGAGTGACTCACTACAGGAGGGAGAGGATGGAAACATATGTTGTCTCTTCTTGGCATAATGTGTTGCTTGAGATGTACATCCAAGCTTGGGAAAAGGGAGGGCAAAGGGACATGTTATCTTTGAGAAAAAGCCTGGTATCAACTAACATGGAAATGAGAGAAACATGAGAAAAGATGAAGGATGAAAAAACTGTTAACAATAGAGGGGGAAAAGGAGAATTCCAAAGAATACCAGGGAAAGGAGAAGCTGAAATAGGTAGGGATAAATGTGAGGAGATAAAGGAAAATGACCTTTGAGGAGGAAGGTTTTAGATACTGAAAAAAGAGGTAGCAATTTGCTAGCTATTAGGCAGAGGTAAAGTAGTGCCCCCTACTTTGGCGGTCAGTGTGAAAGCCAATACGAAAAATCCTCGAGATACTTACCTTTTAAAACGTGAGGAGAAAGGTAAAACAAGCTTATAACTAGGAAAGTCATGAAGGTGGTGGTAGCCTTCAGCAGCTCTCATCTCATATTTCTTGCAGAACCCATCAGCCTATCATAACCTTTAACACTTCAGAGGATTGGAGAACCATCACTTTAAAATCCCCCCCACCACTAGGGTACTTAATAATTGAAATCACCTTTTATTATTTTTTTTTAACATCTGTAATAGGTAGCCATTTTTTAAAGACACTTGAGTTGAACTCATTTCACAAACACGTAGTGAGATGAATTTTCCCCCCAATGGGAATACTGATTATAAAACGATGACCACACCATCTGGGTTAAGTGTCTTGTTTAATTATGAAAAGCTTAACAACTTTAACTAGTTCACATTTCTGCCAAATAACCACAAGCTGCTTGCTGGTTAGTAACTGGGCCTCCAGTGAGCAAAAAACACTCAAGCTTGACAGCATTCAGAAAGACACATCCAGTTTAAGGAGACCTATCTGCTATATACTGCAGAGCTAGTCTTAATCTACACCAGTAGTTCTCTACTTTTTCATTCTGAGGAACTGGAAAAAAAAACATCCGTGAAGAAAAACCATTCAAAACATTTACCTCAATTAGCCTTTTGCCTGTTTCAAGCTCATGAATAAAGATAACACTTTGTTAATTCTATTATGGAAAACTTTTGCAAGTGGTTTTATTTACAATGCCAATGTTCCTTAAAGGGCAAGTGAGATAGCAAGAAAACTAAAGTTTAAAGCTGGACAATAACTAGACAAACTGCTTTATAAAATGAGAAAAGGAAAGCCCAAAGTGCTACTTTCCATACAGAACCCACACAGTTTCAGTTTTATTCAGACCAAAGTGAAAAGACTTTTGATTATACTGGTTAAAACAGCCATAGGATTAGACTCTGGACTCAAAAAACACTACACATGCAATGGGAACGATCGATATCCTGCTAATACAACGGATTTGCTGCTGCATTTGTCTAATATTAACAATTATAAACAGAGCAGTGCAACTAGTTATTTGGAACGATCCTTACAGTGTTACAGTGTCAACAGGCACAAAACTTCACTTTTCTTCACACCACTGGTTCTCTTTGCGTACCTAAAATAAAAAACATTTTCATTTATAAAAACAAGAGATTAAGAATACTATTAGGTACATAAACCACTACACAAGTAACCTGAGTTTATTCAGAAACTTTTAAAGAAAAGTTAATTTTTTATTGATTCATTTTTATTTACTTTAAAAAGAAATGTGAAGGAAAAGAAAAACTTTACAGATCAGAGAACGGGGTTGGCAGTGAGGGCTTTAGGTGTCTGACAGGGCCAGGACATTAAAAACTTTGGTTTCTGGCTCAAGAGTCTTTTCTCTCCTGCTGCTGGAGAGTAAAAAGAAAATAAAACTAGGAGGTTTAACTAGGAGTTTAACTAGGAGTCAAATACTGACAGGTCCTCCTAAGCCTGAAGATAAAGTTTATCCTCATACAGAATCAATAGATAGCCATCTAAGAGATGACATTTTACGTTTTGCTATTTAATTTTTTCCATTTAAAATAGCTTTTCAATCAACTTGAAATGGATAGAATATTCAAATTGTTTATGTTTTGTCACAAACCCTTAATCAGCAACAGTATCAATAAACTCTTTTCTACAACCTTCTGTATATACATTATCCTAAACAAATAATCTAGCAATCACTAAGTACCAAATATCTGTAAATCCTGTCTGAAAAGACCAATATGCAAATACTAAATATAAATATGGTCAGGAAAAATTCTATTCCTAAATCCTGACAAGTTTACAAACTGAGCTAACTAGTCAATGCCATATTAACCCAATCCAGAATGTAAAGTTAGTATATTTTTTCCCCAAGAAAAATTACTATATAAGCTATATTTAAGAAAGATGAACCTATCATTAAGCTAGAGTAAAGGTTCTTAATTTAGAGTCTGTGAATTTTTTTTTGCTTCCTTTATTTTTAAATTATTTTTAGAAAAACAAAACCCTTGCAAACTTAACTATACATACTCAAGAAAACACATTTTTATATCTAAAGATGCCTATTTTCATTTGGCATATTTAATCCACCATACTTCATCATGAAAAGTTAACATTCATCCATTCATCTCCCCACCCCCCCACCCCCCCACCCCACCCCCCCCCCCCATTAGGGATGTTTTCACCATGTTGATCAAAGTTCATTAAGTCCTTCAAAACTGTTCAGTTACAATGTTGCGGGGATAAATTGTACTCCTGGCTTGGTTTCCTTTGCAATCCTATTTTATTTTATGCACTTTAAAATACTTCTTTTGAGAAGGGGTCCACAGGCTTTAGACTATCAAAGGAAATCCATGACACAAAAAGTTTAAGAAAAACCTCAAGACAGTAGGAATTTTTAAATAATTTCATCATGGAAAATGAAGGAAAAACAAAGCTAACAACATTAAGAGCCAAGAACTAATTCTCTAAAATCTAACAAGGAGCAGATTACATTTTTATATTATATTGGCTTCAAGGCTTACAAAGTGCTTTTTATATTTCTCCTGCATTCAAAATAGCACTTTAAAACAGGTACTTCATAAATTACAAAAGTGAACTATGTAAAATATCACCACCTCTAGTGTAAGAGCAATACAGTAAAAAAGAATCCAATGACCTAGGTTCAAATCCTACCTCTCTCTTCCACTTACTCTAAGCATGACCTCAGCAAGTCTCTCTGTACCTCAGTTTCCTCCAGGGTAGGATGGAAGTTGCACTATATGACCCTCTGAGTCTATGATCCTAAGATTAAGTCCTTTATAGTTATACATAATGTGTATGTATCTTAAGATTACTTCAAAAACACCACCACATTATTTTATTTTTAAAAAATTTATAGAATACCTGGGCTTCTTCCTCTTCAGTAAAGTCATTCTTGATATTGAATGTTTTGCGAATCTCTTCTGGAGTTTTTCCCTTGATCATATTTGCAACAGTCTTGCATGTGACATCAAGCAAACCTTTAATGTCTAAATAGTTTGCAGCCTGGAAATGAGATTTTTTTTCCTTAGATATATCCTCATAATAAAACAACCATTTTAAATATCATGTCATTGTGTTTTCTGGAATTTAAAGATCTGATGAAATGTCAATACCCACTAAGGGCTAACTTCAGACGTTTTATAAGAAAAAATTTACTGCAGAGTTCTATTAAGAGTTTTTAAGTTTCTTTAAAATCCATTTAAGATTACATATATGATTTTAAACAAACTATTTATTTGAAATTAAAATAAGATCTAGTGGTATTATGTTGACCAAGAAAATCAAAACCAAAAAAGTTTAACAAATGAGTGTATTTAACCATACAGATTCCTGACTCATGGTGATTTTTTGTAATATAAACCCCCACACATAGCCACATACCAGAATAAGTTCAAAAAGGGTTCCTTGGTCAACTTTCAGGAATTCTTGGTCCCAAACAGGAATATCATCTGTTCTCTTCTCTTTGTTTTCATCATCCTCAGGAGGAGGAGGATCATCCTTGTGGTGGGTGCACCACTGAATTACCTAAATACAAGCCGCAAGACCAATGGGCTTAATTAAATATTTAACAATTTTCAAATTTAGAGCTCATTTTTTGTTTTTTTGCTTTTTTGGAGGGGGGAAGGCAGGGCAATTGGGGTTAAGTGACTTGCCAAGGTCACACAGCTAGTAAGTGTTAAGTGTCTGAGGTCAGAGAGCTCATTTTAATAATAATACCTGAAAAGATGATTTTTCCAAAATTGAAATGAAACCAAACTTGACTTAATTGAAGAATTAAAGCAGCAATGATGTCAATGAAAATGGAATAGGCTACAATACTTTCAGATCATTGACATTATTTTCCATCTGTAAATTAAAGCCACCTAGCAAAATGTTTACTGTAATTTAAATGCCAGTTCAATAAAAATTTTCTATGAGCCATCTAATAAAACCCCCAAATCCTACAAAGTATAAATGCTACAGTGCTTATGAACTTGAAAACTGGCATTGGATAATGCGAATTGAAGTTTTTTGTTTTAAAAGAACTGAGGGAAAACCCCTCCCTAGAAAGCCACATTCTCCAATATTTCATTTATGCTCATTAAGGCTACTCACTAGCTCTGAACAATCTGGCAGGTTCTACAAATTGGAAAGGCTGAAAAATACAGTTCTAATAGAACAGCGTGTCTGGCAGTCCAAGTATTGATATATTTTAAGTTACCAGCTCCGTCCAGGTTTTTTGGCCACAGTGTGAATATGGTCCTCAATACTGTTCAGCCCCTTTTGCTACTACATCAAAACCAGATTCTCCTCCATCCTATGCCATCAAGTTATGAAGTTTTCCTCCCTTTTCTCAGCCAAACTCCTAGGAAAAGTTTCCTTTCCTCTCACTTCTCATACCTTTCCAATCTAATTTCCAATTTCTATCACTCAACTGAAAACAATGATTTCTCAGTCTTCATTCCTTTTCAATCCATATGTTGCATTTGACCCTGGTCACCTTTTTCTACCACTCTGGGTTTTCATGACACACCAGTGCTCTCTCCTGGTTCTTCTAATGAGAAGCTAATCTCTGCTCAATCCTTTTTGCTGGCTTCATCATCCATATCTCAAAACCCTAACTGAATGTTTCCCAAGATTCTATCCTGGGCCCTTCTCTCTCTCTCCATGACTTCATCACAGTTAGCTAGATCCACAGAACCCAATGAGCTTTAGTGCTGAATCATTAATTGGCTAAAAGATATCTTAGCATGTATTTTATGTATGTTTCAGGAGACATTTCAAACTCAACATGTCAAACAATTCATCTTCTCCCTCACTCCCCAAACACCCTCCTGTCCCTATTTTTCTTGAAAACACCACATCTTCAGTCTTCCAAGATGTTTCCTCAGCATTATTCTCAACTCCTCATCACTCTCCCTTCACCCCCCATATCCAAATCAGTTTCCAAATCTTGCCTGCCATTTCTACCTCTACATTACCTTTCATCCCATCCAACTCATTAGAGAAAAGACATATTCACTTTAGTTCAGGTTCTTATCACTTCTTGCCTAGATTATAGCAACACAGTCTTGAACTTGGTCTCCTAGGATTGTATCTTCATACTAGTGCTTCCAAAGAGATTTTCCTAATAGATCCAATTGTGTAAATTCCCTGGCACAAAGGTTCCTGATCAAATACTCTGTTTAGTTTTTAAAAATCCTTCAAAAACCTGGTCCCAGTCATATTTCTGTCCTCAGTGAACATATCATTTATTCCCCCCCTAAGGAGCACAGTGGACATAGAGCACTGTGCCTGGAGTCAGAAACCAAAGTTCAGATCTGAACCTCAGAGTCTTCTGGTTGTGTGACCCTAGGGCAAGGCAAATATTTAACCTTAGGTCTTTCCTCAAGTTTTCTCAGCTGTAAAATGGGAACATAACAGCACCATCCCTCCCAGTGTG
This sequence comes from Pseudochirops corinnae, assembly GCA_028646515.1. Classification (NCBI taxonomy): domain Eukaryota; kingdom Metazoa; phylum Chordata; class Mammalia; order Diprotodontia; family Pseudocheiridae; genus Pseudochirops; species Pseudochirops corinnae. Next base: position 308,309,269 of record CM053585.1, on the reverse strand, counting down.
ACTGTGAGAATTAAAGGAAATATCTGTAAAAGCACTTAGGCACAGTGCACCTCTCTTCCTATACCATGATCCAGCCAAACAGGCCTTCTGTTTCTCACATGTTATTCTACCTCCCATTCTTGCACCTCATTACTTATAATGTACTCCTCTCCCCAACTCCTTACCATGTCAGAAAACTGCTATCTTCAAGACACAGCTCATCATCAACTACATAAAACCTTTCCTGATTTCAACTGCTCACTACAGTCAGTTTACCCATACCACAGACAAAAACTTCCTTCATCCCAAACTACTCTGTATTTTATCATTACATTGATTTTGTGTATACACACATACATCACTTCCATTAGAATGTAAGCTCCTTGCTAGGATTGTTTTATTCACTGCATTCTCAGTACCTACCCACCGTGCTGACACATAGTAAAGTACTTAATAAAAATGTTTTATTATTAATTGGGGGGGGGGGGGTATAGCACACAGAGGATGCTACAAAAACCTCTGAGTTAACTATTATACTCTCAATTTAAGATCTTTATCCAACAACCAGAACTCCACAAATCTGTTAGCAAAGACCCAAGGCTAGTAGTTGGGTGTTGGCACTGACACACATCCAAGGTAAGTCACTGCTTTCCCAAAAGACTTCGGGAAAGGACTTTATCCTTGCAAAATCATCCTTTTAAAATAAAAATTTACCCTCAATCGAGAAACAAGTTAGTTTGAGATTTTACATATCATTTTTAATATATATATGTGTGTGTGTGTGTGTGTGTGTATATTTTATATGTGTATATTTTTGTGTGTAACATATATGTTACACACACACAAAAATATACACACCCTGCCCTGCGTCATGGCAAATTCACTCATACTTTGAAACATTTAACACATTATTGATAGAATGGAAATGAACCATGACAAGATATTAAAAGAACAGAAGGCCTCTAAGCATACTGGACAGATCCTCTATGAAGTTCAAAACCTGACAAGAATTACATACAGGATGAGAATTCATGGAAGAAAGGGGAAAGGGTTGTGCAATCTGCCTTAACAGAATTCCTAAAGATACTGAAATCCTAGATTTAGAGCTGAATTTTTTAAAAATTAAACTAGGGATATAAAGACAAAAGCATCCCTTCCCTCAAAAAGCTTATACTTTGTGGGTAGAGAACAGATACACTTAGAAAATGTAATGCAACAGAAAAAATTTCAAGAAGGTAACAGACCTCAGAGGTTCAGAGGATATTAATCCAAACTTCTTTTTATCAAATGAAAAAGTAGTCAAGAGATAAAATAATGTGCCTAAAGTTACACAAATATTAGGTGACAAGAGTTGAGATCTCAATAAATCTGTCTTCAAGGATCTAAAAAAGAAACCAGAAAAAAAAATTTGACCAAAAACCTAACTCTTGCCAAGCCCCACCTTTGTAAATGAAAAACCATTGTAAGTGATTACCTGGAATAATTAATAGGACTTACCTTTTTTAATATTGCTGCATTAACATTTGGTAGAGGAACTGGATCATCATCCCCTTCATCATCCATTCCCAGATCTAAAAAAAAAAAAAATTTCACAGTATTTTCAAAACTTAAGCTCCCCTCTTTGAGATTTATAGAAGCAATTGTAATGTTGTCCAAAACACTGAAGATTAAAATATGCTCTTCTTAATTTGAGAAAATAGAAATTAGAAGTTTCTGATTCCGGGGTATTTTTCCAAAAAATTTTCCATCAAGTCTTAAGGACATTAAAGACATTTCGTATAAAATGTTCTATAACATTTTATGGTAACATAAACATCTTATGGTAAGCCAATCCAGTTCTTTCTCACATGACCACAAACACTCTCTGGTTAAGTTATAGTTACCATATATTTTCCCAATTCCCAGAAGCTGTGGTACCAAAATTAGAAACAAATAAAATTTTATGCCAGAATTTTCAAATAAATCTGAACTCTTTTAAAGACCTTCATTCCTTTTATGTTCATACCAGGTGATAAAGAGCTAAAGCTCTTTATCTATGCTACCAGAGCTAAAAAGATGAGGTACGAATTGAATTCCTTAAACTTTTTTCTTTATTTAGATTAGCAAATACACAGAATACATGGTGATCAAACAAAAAGTCACTTGTTTTAAAACAAACATTTGGGGTTTTTTGTTTCTTAAGTTATAAAACCACTTTTTTTGACAGTAAAATTATTTTCATGATTATGAAAGACACCATTCCTCTAGCAATTATAAACTCAAAATACTTTCACTGTCCAGAATTAGTTGCTCAAATGTTGAAATTCAAGTATTTGCACTATCTAAATAATTAGCACTTTTAAATCAGAAAGTAAAAAAAAGCTCACGTGACAGAATAGTTCTTTTAAGCTATTTAATTTCAAGAACTTTTTAAATCTCCTGAATACTTTCAGTTATCACACCCTAGACATGAACTTGATCACTCCAAAATACACATGCCAAGATTTTCTCTGACTGCTCTAAGTGATTCCATTTTCTAAGTTATATAAAACCCACATTCAAGTGTAATTAGCATAAAAGTTTGACCAAGGAAAGAAACAATAAATTTTTAGTTTCACAGAATGACAATCCTCAAACATCAAACATCTGAATTCTACCTAATTCATTAATATAAAACTAAGATAAAAAGTCATCTCTAATCCTTGAAGAATTCTGTCCTTAAGAGAGAACAGAACAACCTGATTGTTGCTAAGTCCTAACTAAATTGGTTCATTCACATGAGTAACAAGATGCCCAGGAAAAACAAGTTTTAAAAAGACATATTCTTTTACATTGGCAAAAGCTATTGCAGAGTAGTACAACAGACTTTATTAAAAGTGTTCCAGACAATGACTAAGATGAATCAAGCATGCTTTGTTTTATTCTCTACCAAAGCAACCATTCAGGCATCGAACAAGTTTTAAAGTATTTGTATTTATATCTCCTAAGGCCAAACCATGCTCACCTTTCTTAACTACCCAATGGGTTGACTTTCAAACTAGAGCAAAAAATTATACTCTTCATTAATTACAATATTCAAAATTCAGCTTAGTCATTTATTATTTTTGCACATGTTAAAAGTGTCCAAGGCACACTTTCACAAGAGCTTACTAAGGAAAAAAAACTTAAAAATTAAAAGTATCGTATCATAACAAGGCAGGATGATGGTCCATATATACAGGGTAAAGCCATATGGAGTTGCCAGATTCAACGGGGGGGGGGGGGGGGGGGGGAGACACGGAATGTTGGGCCAAAAGAGGAAAAAGTGTTAAGGAATTAATTTTTAAAAAATGAGCTTGCTTCCCACCAGAGAACCGGTTAGTACTTTTATTTCTTGAAGTTTAAAGATATTTCCCCCCCCAACTGTTACTCAATTTAAAATATAATACTGAAAGTGACTGTATGTATCAAAATATAGGAGAATTTAATTTGTACTGGTTACTGTTTTAGATCAGTCCTTCCAAGAATTCAAAACTTAATTAGGTTTAACACAAAAAACATCTTTGGCATTTCAAACAACTCTCTATAAGCTAATTATTACATAGCACAAAGTTTGTCTGATTTCCATTTTACAGACAGAAATCATGATGATTAAAAGTGTGATTTCCATTTCATAAACAAGGAAACAAACTCAGCGAGAAGTGACTTGTCCATGGTAACAAACTCAGTGTCAAAGAAAGGATCTGAACACAGACCACTGACAGTCAATTCAAAGTTCTGACTACCACTTTCCATTCTGCTCACAAAGAAAGTCTTCTCCATTCAACTTCTGGATGGAAAAACACAAATGTAATCTTACCTTCCAACATGGTCTTGATAGTTACAGACTGTTTTGCAATTTCAACATCAACTTCAAATATCTCTCCATCAGAACTCTGCAACTTAATTGAAGGCATCTAAAACAAATTAATATTCATCATGGTGAGACAAGTTACAGAGAATGGGATTAACATCACCCCTGATTTAAAATAACTACCTAAACAAAATCCATTTTAAGACAACTAGGGTCCCAAGCTAGCCCAACAAAAAAACACATTTAGAAACCATTTCTAAATAGGTTGCAAAACAACCTGAAGATCACTTTTCCTGTGAAGATGTTCTTATGGAAACCTTTTCCTTTATCTGTTGACTCTACTACTGCCAGATCATCAACACAACCTTAGTAATCACATCTGTTGAAAAAAATTCCAGACAAACTTGTAACTTCTATGAGTCCTGCCAATGAAAATAGGTTCTGAACAGATAAGAGCCACAAACGTTCATTTAACATATGTCTCAATGCAGTACCACACACCTGAATGAAGAAAGCCAAGGATTAAAATGAGATAGCTTTTAAGAGCTTAAATTTCACCCCAGACTTGCCTTAACAATACAGCAATTTTAGCAAGCAGGTGCCATTTGTTCACATGAAAAACTCAGGTATTTGAGATCATTGAGAATTTTAAAATAACCTTATTTCCAAGGAACTTTATTTGAGTTAGCTCCACAAAACAAGTTTGTTATCGAAGACCCAAAAGAAAAACAGTAATCAAGCATTGGTATCAAGAATTTATGCTTATGTCATTATTACTTGCTGGAAGACTTGGTCCTTGTGCAAAATCTTTTTAAATAAAATTTTATTCTGAGTAAGAGTCAAGAACTCTAGCTATTTTAACACAAACAACATGCTGTTCAAACATACTTTAAAATATTTGTGCATATCTGATGAATGTATAAGCATTACTGAGACTCTACTTTTTGTTTTATTTCCCTAAAATACTTTTACCTCCCCAACAACTTTGACCTTCCTTATAAGCAAGGGGAAATAGCTCATTTTAGGTATGACCCTATCATACCCTCTTCTCCTCCCCCACGCCAAGCCCCAAGTAAATTCAATAGCTCCCTATTTCCATGAACAAATTAAATCCTCAGTCTAGCTTCTAAAACTCTTCATAACCTGACCCTTTTTTACTTCCCGGTTAGGTTACTCTCTCCTCCCTCCATGAACCTACAAATCCAACTACACTTGCTTATTTGTTGCAAATTCCTTGAACACAGGATTTCACTGAGTATAATCTCAGTTAAACGGTCTTTAGCATTATCCTTTACATTAGTGTGTATGTGTTTTGGTTCTACTACTTTTATGCAAGAGATTCATATCCTAGACTTACTCTGAGATTCATTCTCTGAAAAAGATTCTAGCTTTAAATTAGAAAAAAAAAATTTAAAGCGTCTATGAAGTTTTACATTAAATGACAATGACGTGAAATTTAAAATGTATATTGTAGGCTTCATTAAATGTACCGTATATTTTACAATAATTGGAAAAAATGTTATATCGGATTCAAACTTGTGAAAAGTAAGCTCTAAAACTGAATGTTGGAGTTGAAAATGAAAGAAGGGAATTGATGACCCAGTTTCTACACCAAATGTTAATGCAGTGAAAATTTTTTTTAAGTAACACAACAGCAATATTAGTATTTGTATAGAAAAAAAATGCATATTTTGAAAACATTTCATTCCTGGACATAAAAGTAGATGCTTGAAGATTCAATTCAGCGTACCAAAGCTGTCTTGCTTATCCTCATATCAAACAGTATACCAAATTGACTGAAACGAGCCCTGCCCAGTTCCACTGCAGCAGATTTACAAACACCAAGAACTTCAAAATTACAGAGACTCCATTGGCTTAATTAAATAAGGCTATTTTAGAATAGCTCCCTACTCAAAAGAGAGACAAATCTAGAAGCTTTAAAATATTAGCTTGCATATTGCATATACAAGTGACATTAAGAATTTTTTGGCTCAAGATATCATAGACTACAATAAGCCTGACATTTTATAAGAATGTTTATGTAAGTTCCCTCATCTGTCTAAGATCAAAAAAGTCATTAGCAAAATCTGCTTGATCACAAACTTCAAACATATCTGGTTACTCTGGGATCTTTAAGATCTTCTTAAATAGCACTGAAGGGATGTTAATCTAGAATTCAAAGCAATTTAGTAATCCAGACGTGGAAAAAACATCTCCAAACACTGCACTCCCTTCTCCCCCCAAAACCTTATTTCCAGAGAAACATAATTCTTTTAATGCTTAATCAGCTTAGGGGCACTGCAGAACTCGTTCCTACCCTACTCTACTCTGAGGGAGCTCGAAAGGGTCCATCGAACTAAATTTGGCAAAAGCTATGCTGCCCAGAAGAAGCAACGCCAACAACTCACCCCACCCCCGGCTCTTTCAATAGTTGCCTCGCTGCCCTCGCTAAGTAACCAGGTGATCGAAGCTGAAGTCCAGAAGCTACGCTGCCTAAGTGGCCAACCACTTAAGAGCTTGCAAGAAGCAGCTCTCGAGATAGCGCAGCAGTCATATTGTTTACCTAGTTTTTCCAGCAAAACCAAACAAACAAAAAACAGAAATGTTTTTAAAATCCTGGGTGCTCCTACACCAACGTGCCCATTTTTACAAAAGGAAAAATCTAAGCCCTTCACCTCCCTAGCAGGTGAATCAGGAAGTCTAGAGCTTAAACAGAACAGAAATAAGCGTTCCCCTCCTATCCCACACTCCCCCTTCTCTTATCTGGGTTGGGCTGGGCTGCATTACCCAGCTCCGACGACCCACAGGAGGGGCACGATGATCAGCTGAAGATGCCCGAGAGGAGGAAAAATAAAGGTGTACGTTTATGGGGAGGGGAGCACAATCTGGGGCCCATTATAGAGAAGAAAACTAGCTCGGACTTGGCATGAGAAGGGAGGTGGAGACGCACCCTGGGGGAGGGGGAGGGTCGCACGCCGAGGCTCCCAGAGGAAGCGAGCACGGAGGGAGGCGGACCCCGGGGAGCCGGTGAGAGGCCGGGAGCTGGAAGCGGGCCTCTGGGGAACCGGCAGCAGGTTTACAGGCAGACCGAGTCACGGCGCCTGGAAGCAGGCGGGCCTGTGGCGTCTGAAGCTAACGCCAGAGCTCGAGCGGCCTGGGACAAGGAAGGGCAACAGGGTCCAGCCCCCGTCTCCTCTGGGGGCCGGAAAAACTGAGAGGATGGGCCGGGGATGGGGGACTTGCCGAGCTCCGAAGGGAGCAGGCGAGGCCTAGTCCGCCGCCACACAGCAGCCACCGGGCCGCGCCCCGCGGCTCCTCCTCCTCCCTGCCTTTCCGAGCGCCAAGGCCACTTACGGTTCCGGATCCCCGGGGGCCCCGGCGGGCAAGCTGACGGAGCCTAGAAGACCGGGTGGTCTTAAGGGTAGGCGACGAGGGTAGAAAGACGTCGAGGCAGCGCGGAGCACCAACACTACTACAGAAGCAGCGCCCGTGGTGGCGGTCTTTATAAGGGCGGACGGAGTGGCGCCAAGGACCCGGGCCTGGTGACGTCACAGAGCATATTGGGATGTCCGAGGACATTGCCTGACGGGAACAAACAAATACCAACAAGAGAGGAAGGGGCCCTTTCTAGCCTCCTCCTCTCTAACGCAATCGCGGAGGAGCTATTTTCATTTCCATCCTTCGGAGAGTGCGGCGGCTTAGACTAGAGGCTTAGGCGGGACTGTTTGTTGAAGTTCCTGAGCCTGGGGGCGGGGTCCTTCAGGCAGAGGCTGTCTTAAGCAGAATGCTCTAGAGCTTGGGAAGTTTACGGAGTGTATATAGTGAGTATTTCTGGGAGAGGATCAGTTCCTGGTTATATTGGAATAATCAGAGGGATTATTTTAGATCCAGTGAAGGACAGAGTTGCAGGTCGTTTTAAGGAATTTCTTGGTAGACAGAAAAGAAAAACTAACCCACAATTGCACTTTTGGGACAGAAAACCTTTATTTCACAATGTGCCTTCCTCAAAACAATCCTAATAATCCTGAAAACATTATCCCCCCCTTGACAGCTGAAGAAAGCGATGTTCTGGGCCTCTTTTCTATTCTCTTACTTGGTCATCCGCTGCCTTCTATTCTCTTGCTTACCTCATACGCTGCCTTGAAATCTAATTGTCATTTCTGTGCTCATGACGACCATTACATATCCAGCCCTCACTTACTAAAGTTACTAGTACTAGACATCCCAAACTGAACCTTCCTCGAGTGTCTCAAACTCAAGCTGTGTGAATTTGACATTATTTAGAGGAAGGAAGCTGTGGTGCAATGGATTTACAATTTTAGTGCTTGAGTTCAGATTTTTGCTCTGCCCTATGTAAAGCCTCAGTTGCCTCAGTTTCCTCTTCTGTAAAATGAAGGCGTTTGAACCCATTACCTCCGAGGATTTCTCTCTTCCCAAAAGTTCTTTTGGGTTACCCTTTTTTTCTTTGGAAGGCGTCACTGTCCTTCCAGTCAGCCAGGTCTGGGGTGCCACCATCTTTTATTCTATTCACTCAAGTTTGCAACAACTTATTAACTTCTCACTCCCCCTTATCACATATATCCAATCAGTTGCCAGGTCTTGTCAATTCTATTTCCATAATCTCTCTCCCATTCTGCCCCTCCTCTACACTTGGGCTATCCTCTTTAGTTCAGGCTCTTCACCTCTTGCTTGGGCTATCCAGTAAACAGCCATGGCTCAAATCCTCTCCTATCCTTCCACATAATTGTCAGTGATTTTCTTAAAGCACAGATAACCATGTCACTCCCTCTCTTTAATAACGTTAGCTAATGTCATATAAAAACCCTTGTGTTTCACATTTAAGCTTTTTACAATCTGACTCCAAAACCACCTTTCCAGCCTTGTTTTTACATTATTCTTCTTCATGCACCCAACTAGCCAAATTTGCCTTGCTATTCCTCACATATGACCGACCCTTTCATCTCCAATCTGTGGCTTTGCATAGCTTCCTAAACCAAGAATACAAAGCCATTTAGAATCTTTACATACTATCAAAAGTGATCTAGTCTCTGCATCTCTAGTGATTCATTTTCTATTGCCTATCTCTCCTATGCTGAAAAAACCCTTACTTAATCTTCCATGTGTGCTATTGTCCTACATCTCTTCTGCCCATTGTAGTAGCAAACTCCCTTGAAAAAATTGTCTACAGTAGGTGCCTCCACTTTGTCTCCTCTCATTCTCTTTTTAAAAGTGGTATTCTAGTATACTAGCTGAAACAGCCGCTTCTTAACTCTGTAGCCTAAGGGCCAGCCTTAGGCTGTATTCTCAGGAGGGACTGAAGAGACCAGAGGCTAGAGAGAAGTGTACAGCAGCTGTCCTTTATTGTATTGTAGCGTCCTCCTTATATACCCTAGAGGTACATGATTAAAGCATGATATCCACATGCGCTGGAGAGATGGACCAATGGGAGGATAGGCCCAGCCAGCCAATCTCAGCTGCCGCTCATCAGGAGAGTGGTCTTTCACTCCTTTTCCGTGAGCTTTGGCAACTGGGCTGTGACCCTCAGCACCAAAGGTGCTTTTAGACTCACACTGATCCCTACAACTAGCTTAAAGAGTGACCCTGAAATTGTGTTGGTGGGGGCTCTGTTTTGATTGAGCAGTGTAGCGTCCAAGTAAGTACTGTAAGCTCAGAGATAAGTCATCTATTGCATCTACTGCAGTGGCAGAAGGGCATGTAACACCATAGAGTGTTTATAAAGAGGAATATTTGCTTCAAAAGATAATCACAACTGATCTAACCATTCTGGAGAGCAATTTGAAACTATGCCCAAGGGGCTATAAACTGTGCATACCCTTTGATCCATCAATACCACTACTAGGCCTATATCCCATAGAGATCATAAAAAATGGAAAAGGACACACATATACAAAAATATTTATTAGCAACTCTTTTTGTGGTGGCCAAGAATTGAAAATTGAGGGGATGCCTATCAACTGGGGAATGATTTAACAAGTTGTGGTATATGAATGTAATGGAATACTATGGTGCTATAAGAAATGAGGATCAGATGGGTTTCAGAAAAACCTGGAAGGGCTTGCATGAACTGATGCTGAGTGAAATGAGCAGAACCAGGAGAACATTGTACATACTAACAGTAACATTGTACAGTGATGAACTTTGATAGATTTGGCTCTTCCCAGCAATACAGTGATCTAAGACAATTCCAAAAGACTCATGATGGAAAATGCTACCCACATCCAGAGAAAGGACTGTGGAGTCTGAATGCAAATCAAAGCATATTATTTTCAGGTTTTTTTTGTTTTTTCTTTCTCATGACTTTTCCTTTTTGTTCTGATTCTTCTTTCACAACATGACTAATATGGAAATACATTTAACATGATTGTTCATGCAGAACCTATATCAGATTGCTTGCTGTCTTGGGGAGGGGAAAGTAGAGGGAGAAAAAATTTGCAATTCAAAATCTTATAAAAGTGAACGTAGAAAACTAAAATAATTAATTTTTAAAAAAGATCATCACAGATATACAAACATACTCCCCCCCAACATGTGGGAGGCGTAATTCTCCATCCTCCTTATACCACCTCAGGTCTGGTTCATGGCTTAGGTCATTTCTTATAGAGCAGAGGTCCATTCCAAGTCCAATCCCTACCCTCCTGGGGTTTTTCAAGATTCTGAAGCACAGATGGTTGCTGCTACATCATCCTGCTGGCAGTGCTGACTCCAAGGTAACAAAGGCTGGAATTCCCAGTCTGTGGGTATCACCTCCAGCACTTGAAGCTGGGGACAAAGAACACAGAACAGAAATACAGCCCCAGGCCCATTTCTTGGTCCAGCTAAAAAAGGGAGAGACAGGGAAGGGCAAGTCCCTTCCCCCTCTCTCAAGATTCAGTTCATAGCATCTACACTGGAAAACAGCAACCTCAAGTGAGTAGAGAACTTTATAATTCTCTCCCTCTTTCTCCTCTCTTCTCTTATGTGCTGGTGCTCTGCACAAAGGGAATGTAAATTTTAATCTCTGAAACTTGTTTTTGTTTTGGCTTTTTCTCTTACACACCAGCCTTTACCCTAAATCACTCTGGTCCCAGAACAAGCCCTACCTACTTAGTCACAGTTTGGACCCAGATTGACTCAGAATGAATGTAAATAACAACTGTTTCTGTTTTGGCCAGAAACCCTGTTGGTCTTCCCCTCCCAGATCTTTTTTTCTAAAGAGGCCATTCTTTGCCTAAATTTTCATTAAGCCTAAATCACTGAATGAGCACTGCCTCAGTCATACTGAGACCTGTTAAAGACCTTAGCTTAAAAAGGTCAAGAACCACCCCACTGCATCCTGGACCATCTCCAGTCGTCCTGATCTATATGGCCACTGGACCCAGATGGCTCCGGAGAAACTGAGGCTCGTGCCTTTGCACAGCCCTCTCTCACTCAAATCCAATTCACTTGCATGTTATGGCTTCACCTCCCTGATGTCACGGTGCTCTTTGAGAACAAAGGACAAACAGCATCTCAAACTTAAACGTGCAAAACTGAACTCATCTTTTCCCCTAAATTCCCTCCCCCCTCCCATTCCCTATTACTATTAAGAGCACCATCATTCTCCTAGCCTTAGACTTGTAACCTAGGTATCATCTTCAACTCATCATTATTCCTCACTTTCCATATGCAATCTGTTGCTGAAGTGCATTGATTTCATTTTTGCAACTTTTGTAATATACTCCCTTCCTCTCCTCTGACACTGCTGTCACCCCATTGCAGGTCCTTATCAACACACACACACACACACACACACACACACACACACACACACAAAACATACACACACCTAGAATATTACAATAGCCTGCTGGACCTCAAAACTGAAAAGGAACTTTGAAATTGCAAACATAAGAGAGAATCGCAGAAGAGTAAATTTATTTGAGCAGCTGAAAGGAGATACATGGTGCTAACATTCCTGGATGAGGAGAGGAAACAAACATCCTTTCAGAGGAAAACAGAGGTCCTACAGTAGGGATGGGGACGATGCTTCTGTTCTGAGAGTTTAGCAGGAAAGAGGAGGAAGAGTAAAAGGAATGATAGACTAGAGTAGAAAGGAGGGGGAAAGGGGTAGAATAGGGGAAGTGGAGGAAGAGTAAAAGAAGTGATATACTAGGGTAGAAAGGAGGGGGAATGGGGTAGAATTTTCTATTTCTCATGTTTGGAGTGTAAAGACATGATGAAAAGGGTGGGAGATTGGGCATCAGATGAATGTCATTCATCTGAAATGGATAAAAGGTGAGGTTGTATATACACACAGAGTTTAGTACAGAAATATATCAACAGGAAAACAAGACAGGATTGGGAGAGGGTGACAGAGAACACTAGGGAGGGCCAGTAACAAGTAAACCAAACTTCCAGTTCCTGAAAGGAGGGAAGAAGGAATGAGGGTCAAGAAAGAAGAGTGAAGAACTGGAATCTAAAGGTGTGTCTTAGATTATACCTCTTAGACAAATGGCTGGACAAATCATGGCATGAGTACTGTAAGAAATAACCAAAAAGATGACTTCAGAGAAACCTGAGTAGTTATAAACTTACAGAGTGAAATGAGCAGAAACAGGAAAGCAATTTATAGGACAGGAATGTTGTAAAAACAACACTTTTTTTGAGACTTTTTTGAACTCTGATCAATATAATGACTGACCATGTCTCTAAAGGATGTATGAAGAAGCATGTCACCCACCACCTGACACAGAAGTGATGGATACAAGATGCAGAGATATATTTTTGACATGACTACTGTGCTTATTTGTTAGGAGTCTTCCCCACTCTTGGATTTTAATTGGGGTGGGTGACCTAGAGGTAGGGGAAGGGAAGGTAAATAAGCATTTATGAGCACCTACTATGTGCCAGGCACTGTAACAAATATCATTTCATTTGATCCTTGCAACAGCCTTTTGAGGTAGGTTGTTATTACCCTCCTTTTACAGTTGAGGAAACTGAGGCAGAGATTAAATTACTTACCCAGGGTAAAACAATAAGTGTCTAAGGCCAGATTTGAACTGTTTTCCTGACTCCAGGACCAGCATTCTAATCACTGCACCATGTAGAAGTTTAAGAAGGTGAATAGTTTGGGTAGAACATAATATACATACATTACATACATACACGTAACATATTGCACACAATATATGTATGCATACATGCATACATATTTATGTGATCAGCAAGCTGTATGACATGGAGATTCATGGTTTTAGATAGAATCCTCTTTTGTGTTCTGTGTATATGAAGATGGTCTCACTTTCTCCTTCCCTCTCCTGCATCAATTTCTATTTAAGTTCAGAACAAAAGAAAAGTAAAGTGGGAATCCTCTTTAAAATTTCCTTTCTCCTGTTAGTCTTGGTCCATGGTTACACAACTGATAAAATGGATCACTTAGAGCTAGAGGTTCTAAATAAATGATCCCACTAATAAAAACACTTATATACCCCCCAGGTATAGAAGTATCCAAGTTTCCAAGACCATTAAAACCTCCAGACAAGGAGACAAAAAGTAATAAGCAAAAAAGTTCTCTGGGGTCTCAAAAACTAGAGTCTAAAAACTCCAGCCAGCAGAGTCCTAGCTTGAACTTTATATTCTCCGTGTCCCAAGGTCTCACAGCTGGGTCTCGGATCACTGAGGGGAGGGGAGGTGGAGGAGGAGAGCAGCATAATTCACACTTCTCTTTTCCATAGCTTCTTCATTCATAATTGCCCTAGCAGGTTTTGTGGGAAAATGTGGGATTATGTCAAGGCACTGCATTTCCTTCAATGTCTGAGCCCACAAGACTCTTCACTTCAGCTGTGTGTGTATGTATACATACACATACACATATACTATAATAGTAATATTA
>CM053585.1:308273427-308295108 GCA_028646515.1 Pseudochirops corinnae | reverse complement strand
GGGAGGGGGGATACACTGGGATGGCTGTTTTGGGGTGGTGGGTAGGGGAAAGATGGAGAGAAAATATGTAACTCAAAATCTTGTGGAAATCAATGATGCAAACTAAAATAAAATTTAAAAAAATAAATAAATAAATAAAATAAAAGAAATGCTATAAATATTTTTTTTTTTTACCTACAGCTCCTTTTTTCTTTTCTTTTCTTTTAATAGTCTCTTTGGAATACAACCCTAGTAGTGGTATAGCTAGATCAAAGGGTATGCATAGTTTCATAGCCCTTTGGGTATAGTTCCAAATTGTTCTCCAGAATGGTTGAATCCATTCACAACTCCACCAACAATGCATTAGTGTCCCAATTTTTCCACATCCTCTCCAACATTTGTCATTGTTGACAGGTTGTTCCCATTTTACAAATGAGGAAATTGGGATTTAGGAGATTGACTTATTCAAGGTCACATGGTTAAAAAGTGGCAGACTATAGACTAGAATCCATATCTCTTGACTCCTAATCCAGAGGTAATAGTTTGGTGTGGGGATGAAGGTGGACACAGGATGGGAAAACAAATTTAAAATTAGACAAATTTGATAGGTGTGAGGTGGTACTTCAGAATTATTTTAATTTGCATTTTTCTAATCAATGGTTTAATGTATTTTTATATGACTTTATACGTTTGATTACTTTTTCTGAAAATGGCCTGTTCATAGTCTTTGACCATTTATCAATTGGGGAATGACTTGTATTCTTATAGATTTGACTCAGTTCTCTATATTTGAGAAGTAAGGCCTTTATCAGAGAAACTTGTAAAATACCACCTTCCACTCTTCCCCCCACCCCACCCCAGTTTTCTGTTTTCCTTCTAATCTTGGCTGATTTGGATTTGTTTGTGCAAATGCTTTTTAATTTAATGTAATCAAAATTATCCATTTTACTTCCCATAATTCTTTCTCACTTGTTTGGTGGTAAATTTTTCCCTTATTAAAAAATCTGAAAGGTAAGACATTCCATGTTCTCCACTGATTGCTTATGATGTCACCCATTATATCTAAATCATATACCCATTATCTTGATAGATGGTGTGTGATGCTGTTCTATACTTAGCTTCTGCCAAACTACTTTCCAGTTTTCCTAGCAATTTTTTTTCAAATAGTGAGTTTTTGTCCCAAATGCTTGGAACTTTGGGTTTGTTATCAAAAGCTAGATTACTATAATCATTTAGTTCTGTGTATTCTGTTCCAAATCTATTCCACAGGTCCACTGGTCTATTTCTTATCCAGTATCAGATTGCATTGATAATTGGTGGTTTGTAATACAATTTGAGATCTGGTATGCTAGGCCACCTTCCTTCACATTTTTTTCATTGATTCCCTTGATATTTTTTACCTTTTGCTCTTTCAGATGAATTTTATTATTTTTTTCTAGCTCTATAAAATATTTTTGGTAGTTTGATTAGTATGGCAATGAATAAATTGATTTAGATAGAATTGTCATATTTTTATTATATTGTCTCAGCTTACCCATTAGCAATTAATATTCTTACAATTGTTTAAATCTGACTTTATTTGTGTGAAAAGTGCTCATAATTGTGTTCATAGAGTTTCTGCATTTGTCTTGGCAGGTAGACTCCCAATTATTTTATATTGTCTACAGTTATTTTAAATGAAATTTCTTTCTCTTGCTTGCTTCTAGACTTTGTTGGTAATATATAGAAATGCTGATTATTGATGTGGGTTTATTTTATATCCTACAACTTTGCTAACATTGTTAATTATTTCACCTCATTTCTTAGTTGATTCTCTAGGATTCTCTACGTATGCCATTGTATCATTTGCAAAGAGTGATAGTTTTGTTTCCTCGTTGCTTATTCTAATTTCTTTTCCTTCTCTAAGTGCTATAGCTAGCATTTCTTGTACAACATTGAATGATAGTAGTGATAGTGGGCATCCTTGTTTCATCCTTAATCTTACTGGGAAGACTTTAAGTTTATGCCCATTACATACAGATAATGCTTGCTGATGGTTTTAGATAGATAATACTTATCATTGTGGGTGGCAGCTAGGTGGTATGATGAACAGAGCACCAGGCCTGAAATCAGGAAGATCTGAATTCAAGTCTGACCTCAGACATTAACTAGGTATGTGATCCTGGACAAGAACTTAATCCTGTTTGCCTCAGTTTCTTCATCTATAAAATGAGCTGGAGAAAGAAATGGCAAACCACTTCAGTATGTTTGCCACGAAAAACCCAAATGGGGTCTCAAAGAGTTGAGACTACTAACTACTAACAACTAAAATAATTAAACAACAATGAAACATGTCATTTTAAGGAAAGCTCTATTTATCTCCATGTTTCCAGTGTTTTGTAATAGGAACAAGTGGTGTATTTTGTCAAAAGCTTTTTCTGCATCTATTGAGATAATCATATTGTTTTTGCTGTTTTTCTTTTTGATATTATATTGATAATTTTGTTGATAATTATGATTGTTGATAATTATGTTGATAATTTTCTTGATATTGAACCAGTCCTCCATTTCTGGATCCCATTTGGTCATAGTGAATGTTCCTTCTGATATATTGCTGTGATCTTCTTGTCAGCATTTTATTTAAAAGTTTTGCATCAATACATATTAGGGAAGTTAGTCTATAGTTTTCTTTCCTTGATTGTCCTCTTTTTGATTTAGGTATCAGCACCATATTTGTGTCATGAAAGAAATTTTGTAGGATTCCTTCTTTGTCAATGTTCTGAAATAGTTTAAATAGTATTGGAATTAATTGTTCTTTAAGTGTTTGGTAGAATTTACCTGGTCCAGGGCATTTTTTCTTAGGGAGCTCATTTATGGCCTGTTAAATTCCTTTTTCTAGGAAAGGATTATTTAAGTATTCTATTTCCTCTCATGTTAATATAGGCAATTTATATTTTTAATATAATGCATAAATATTCATGCAATTAATGCATAAATTAATGCATTAAATGCATTAAATATTCATGCAATTAATGCATAAATATTCATGCAATTAATTGTCAGATTTATTGGCATATAATTGGGCAAAATAGCTTCTAATAATTCTTTAATTTCTTCTTCATTGGTAGTTAATTCACCCTTTTCATTTCTGATAGTGGCAGTTTGGTTTTCTGCTTTCTTTTTTTAAATTAAGTTAATGAAAGATTTATTTTTTGGGTTTTTTTTTTGGGGGGGGGTTTCCCTCCCATAAAACCAGTCCCTAGTTTTATTTATTAGTCAAGTGGTTTTCTTTCAGTTTTATTAATCTCTCCTTTGGCTTTCAGGATTTCTAATTTGATGTTTAATTGGAGATTTTAAATTGGTTCTTTTTCTAGTTGGACGGTCAATTCATTGATCTTCTCTTTCTCTATTTTATTGATATAAGCATTTAGAGATATAAATTTTCACGTAAGTACTGCTATAGCTGAATCCCATAAATTTTGGCATATTGTCTCATTGTTGTCATTCTCTTTAATGAAATTATTGATTGTTTCTATGATTTGTTCTTTGACCTAATGAAATTATTGATTGTTTCTATGATTTGTTCTTTGACCTATTCATTCTTTAGGATTAGATGATTTCGTTTCCAATTAATTTTTAAATTATCTTTCCATCGTCCTTTGTTGAATGTAATTTTAATTGCATTATGATCTGAAAAGGATGCATTTAATGCCTTACTTAATGAATTTAATGCCTTTCTGCATTTGATTGTGAAGTTTTTTGTGCCCCAATACATGGGCAGTTTTTATGTAGGTGCCATGAACTGCTGAGAAAAAGATATATTCCTTTCTATATTCCCATTCAGGTTTCTTCAGAAGTTTATTATGTCCAACTTTTCTAAAATTATGTTCATTTCCTTCTTTGTGTGTGTGTGTTAAATTTATCTAGTTTGAGAGGAGAAATTTGAGGTTCTCCACTAGTGTAGTTTTACTCTCTATTTCCTCCTGTAACTCATTTTATTTTTCCATTAAGAATTTGGATGCTATGTAGTCTGGAGCATATATGTTTAGTATTGTTATTACTTCATTGCTATAGTATCCTTTAGCAAAACGTAGTTTCTCTGCTTATCTCTTTTAATTAAATCTATTTTTGCTTTTGCTTTGTCTGAGATCACAGTTGCTACCCCTGCTGATTTTTACCCCTAATGTTTTTATATCAGCTGAAACATAATAGATCCTGCACCATCCCCTTATTTGTACTCTGCATGTGTCTCTCTATTTCAAGTGTGTTTCTTGTAAACAACATATTATTAGATTCTGGTTTTTAATCCATTTGGCTATCCACTTCATTTTATGGACAAGTTCAGTCATCCACATTCACAGTTATGATTCCTAACTGTGTTTCTTACTCTCCTATTTCATTGAATTTCCATTCCTCCCAACCCCCTGAAGGATTATACACACTCAGTTTTACTGAGTATGTAATTGTTGATTGTAATTCTAGCCCCCTAGTCCTCCAGAATTTCATATTCTCAATCCTTCAATCGTTTAATGTAGAAAATGGCTAAATCTTGTGTCATCCTGACCATGGCTCCCTGATATTTGAATTGTTTATTTCTGGTGCTTGCAATATTTTTTTCCTTGAACTGGGAGCTCCAGGCTATAATATTCCTAGGGGTTTTCATTTTGGAATCTCTTTCAGGAGCTGACCAGTGATTTCTTTTCATTTCTATTTTACCCTCTGGCTCTAGGATATAAAGGCAGTTTAATAATTTCTTGAAATATGATGGCTAGGCAAATCTTTTTTTGATCATGGCTTTCAGGTAGTCAAATGATTCTTAAATTATATCTCCTGCACTTTTGTTCCAGGTCAGTTGTTTTTCCAATGAAATATTTCACGTTTTCTTTTATTTTTTTTTTCGTTCTTTTGACATTTTAAAAATTTTTTTCTTGGGGAAGCTAGGTGGCTCAGTGAATAGAGCACTGGCCCTGGAGTCAGGAGGACCTGAGTTCAAATCCAACTCCAGACATTTAATATTAGCTGTGTAACCTTGGGCAAGTCACTTAACTCCAATAGCCCTGCCTTCCCCTCTCCAAAAAGAAAAAAAAAGACCAAATAAAATTGTTTCTTGATGTCTCATGGTGTCATTGACTTCCACTTGCTCAATTCTAATTTTTAAGGAGTTATTTTCTTTAGTGAGTTTTTATACACTCTTTTCCATTTGGCCAATTCTACTTTTTAAGGAACTCTTCTCTTTAGTGGATTTTGATGCCTTTTAACATTTAGTCAGTTCCATTTTTTAAAGTGTCATTTTCTTCAGCATTTTTTGTGCCTCCTTTACCAAGCTGTTGACTCTTTTCATAATTTTCCTGCATCACTTTCATCACTTTTCCCTTTTTCTTCTTCCTTTCTCATTTGATTTTTAAAATTTTTTTTAAGCTCTTCTCACAATTCTTTTGGAGGCCCATGACCAATTTACATTTTTCTTTGAAACTTTTCATGTAGATTGTTTTGAATTCATTGTCTTCTTCTGAGTTTGTGTCTTGATCTTCACTGTCACCATAGTAACTAGTAACTTTTCATACCCAGATTCTTCTTTTGTTGCTTGCTCATTTTCTAGCTTATTTCTTGACTTTAACAGGTTATAACTTTATGTTAAAGTTGAGCCACCTTTCTGGGGGTGGAGGAGACACTGTTCCAAGCTTCAGACCTTTTTATTTGCTCTTTTCAGAGGTAATTTTGGGGTCTATACATTTTTTATCCTTCTAAGATGGTATGATCTAAGGAAAGGTGTAATCATTGCTCTCTTGAACTGTGCTCTGCTCTGTGGGAGACCACAAGTACTTCTCTTCACACTGGAACTGTGACCAGGGCCCCTACACCTCTGTGGCCACAAGTACTAGTGAGCTAGTGTTCCTCTTATTTCTGTAACCTAGAACTGCATATGGGCAATGTGACAGAGTGCCAGCAAAGAGTCCCCTGTAATCTCATTCTGATGAATTTTCTGACCCTTTTATCATCTGTGGGTTGAGAACTCCAGAAGCTCCTGCTGCTGTAGTGACTCCAAGGCCTGCTGCTGATGTTCTGGTGCATCTGACTACCACCACATTGAGACAGATTTTCTTATTGACTTTGTCAGTTGTCCTGGGTTGGAAAATTGTTTCAACCTGAACTTTTACTGGTTTTGTCACTCCAGAATTCAATTTGAAGTGTTATTATAAAGTTGTTTGTAGGGGAATTTAGGAGAGCTCACATGAGACCCTGCCTTTACTACACCATCTTGTCTAATTCATCTGTTAACTTGAATATGAGTCATCCTGATGGTTTTTCTTATGTGGCTTGTTGAGCAAAACTCTTTTAAGTGGTTCTGGACCCTGTTAAAGAGGTCCTGTAGTATTCTGAGGATTTATACACCAAAAGAAACATCTTGAGGATCTGATTTTCCATATGCAAGAAATTCTTTTTCCATTTAGACTCTGCACTGGACAGCCACCATGACAGTGGCAGATATATTTGACTAACAGACATATTCCCATTTTATGCCTCACTAGATGTTGATCATCAGAAACATAACAAGGGCAGAAAAAACAGGGTTTTATACAAGGGCATCAAGAAACAACTACATTTAGCACCTAATTAGGAAAAAAGCTAATTAAAATAATTATAATAGGAATTAAGTTAAAATAGAAAACTACCAGGTACCATGCTTCCTTTCTCATATCCCAGGTATATTCTTTCCACCACCTAGTCCTTCTTGGTTTCCCTAACCCCCAGCCCAGAGTGGCATCTCAAATGGTAGCCTCATATTAGTACTGGTCCGTGGTCCCCTGACCAACTGAATTTTTCTGTGTAAATTGATTTAAGGGCACATTTCATGCTCCTTACTGTAGGTAGAGTTTGTGAAACTTGCCCTGGTTGCTGAAATTGCTAGTTATCTATATCATATTTCATATGACCTTAACATAAATATGGAGACAACTTCTTGAAAGAGGACCTTTAAGGCTTCAGTTTTCTCTGCCAAATTAAACATTTTTCTATGTAGTAAGCAATTAAATGATTACTGAGTTGCTGTAGTTAGTTTGTGATGTTAAGATGTAGGTTGCTATAGAAAATAATTTTTAAAACTTGTTAATTATTCCTTTCATATATTTTCATTAAGGACCTTTTCAATAAATGTATAAATTATTTTCACAAAGATTTCATAAAAATAAGAAAGTAATTATTAATAAAGATGGAATCTAGGTAGCACAGGGGATTAAGTGTTGGTCTAAGAGTCAGGAAGACTCATCTTCCTGAGCTCAGATCTGGCCTCAGATATTTATGAGCTGTGTGACCTTGGGCAAGTCACTCAATCCTATTTGCCTCAGTTTCCTTACCTGTAAAATGAACTGGAGAAGGAAATGGCAAACCACTACAGTATCTTTCTTTTTGTTTGTTTGTTTTTTGGAGGGGGGAAAGTAGGGCAATTGGGGTTAAGTGACTTGTCCAAGGTCACACAGCTAGTTTTGTGTTGTGTCTGAAGTCAGATTTGAACTCAGGTCCTCCTGACTCCAGGGCCAATGCTCTATTCACTGTGCCACCTAGCTGCTCCCACTATAGTATCTTTTGTGAAGAAAACCTCAAATAGAGTCACAAAGAGTTGGGAAGACTTAAATGACTGAACAACAACAAAAATTATTAATAATTTCATTAGTTATCTTCAAATGTTTGGTATCTTTCTCTCTTTCAGATACTTTTGCAAAGTGACCCATCAGTACTTCCAAAATTATATCTCCAGCATAGATTTCTTCTGCATTTGGTTGGTCTGGTTGAGCTGCTCTTCCTTTTTTTGTCTTCTTTAATAACATTTCTACTTCCTCGTATATTACATCAAACACTGCACTGTTGGAGTCCAAAAGTTATGATTCCACTGTGATTCCATTGATGATGAAAATAGTTTGTTATCACGCTGAGAGATCTTGTTTTTCTCTTTTCTCTTTCACCTATAAATGTTCTTGGGATGATCTCTTAACTGGGATTCTCACACCAAAATTTCTGCAAGGCTCTTATACCTCTCCAACATTGTTTGCTACTTTATAAAACAATACTGTCCGTAATCTTCTACTAAATTTATAAGTCACTGGTGGAAGTGTTATGGGAGCAAGAACGTACAAGCTAATGCACTGTTGGTGGAACTGTCAATTAGTTCAATCATTCTAGAATGCGATTTGGAATTATAGCCAAAAAATCACTAAACCTTTGACTCAGTGACAACACTACTAGGCATATATACCCAAGAGGTCAAAGACAGAGGAAAAGGATCCATGTGGCCACAGTCATTAGGGTAGCACTTCTATCTCATCAAAGAAATGGAAACAAAGGGAATGCTTAGCAATTAAAGAATGACTGGACAAATTATGGTATATAAATATAATCTAGCATTTTTGCACCATAAGAAATGACAAAAAGGATATGTACAGACAAACCCAGAAAGACTTGTAAATTCAGAGCAAAATGAGCAAAACCAAAAGAACAATTTCTACATTGATCACAATAGTATAAGGGAAAAAAGTTTTGAAGGCATTAAGAACTTTTGTCAAGGCAATCAGATGATGCATGATAAAGAATCTTTCCTCTCACCTCTTGGCAAAGATGTGATGAACTGAAGGTATGGAATAAGGCATGCATTTTCAGACACAGGGCAATGTGTAAGTTTTATTTTAGTTGTATTTATTTGGTACAAGAGAGGACTTTTATTTGGAATGATTTGTGGAGTAGAGAGTAGAGGAGTAGTGATAGTGATAGAGTAGAGTTGCTGATAGCAGCAACCACAGTAGCATACCCAGGGTGACTGCTAGCACAGGTTCTTAGATCTGCTTTACTAGAAAAGATAACTGTTTAAGGGGTCAACAATCTTTTTTACTTACATTCACTAGTTCAGAGGAAAAGTCAACATCCTGAACTTCAGAGAAAATACAAGCAGAGAAATAAGGACCAACAGACAGGACTCTGAATGCCTGAATCAAAGCAATATTGCAATAAACTTTACATGCATCCCTGGATCAAGAGAGCCTTTACATCTGAGCAGTCAGGGAGCTCTGAACATAAAGCCACTCAGAAGCTTGACCAGGGAATCACAAGATCCTTCTCATAAGAGAGTTCCCAAAGCAAACTCCTAAGCAAGCTTCCCTTAATGGGCTCTACCTGAGGCCTATTAGTGGGTAGGGAAGATCTTATATCCCATTAACATTACTAGTGATATAAGAAAAAGAAAGAAGAGAATATCAATAAATATAATATATACAAAAGAGAGAAGGAAGTTCAAAAGTAGAAATAAACAAGGTATTATTGGTACCATCATATTAAATTTAACATACATTTTGAAAACCACAAGATATATGTAATAGAAATTCATAGTTTCACATATAGTATTTTTGTTTTCCTTTGCATATGGAAAGTTCATGTTTGTAAGTTCATTAAAGTTTTTTTACAAGAAAAAAGTTACTAAAACTGCAATACCCTTTGACCCAGAGATATCAACACTAGGCATATTCTCCAAAAAGCTCAAAAAACAGAAAAGTAGCATTTCAAATATGTACTTTTTATAATAAACAACAAAAAAATGATGTCCCTTCACTGGGAAATGGTTAAACAAATTGTGATGCATGAATGCAATGGTATAATAAGAAATAATGAATATGAAGAATTTGAGAAGCATGAGGAGACATCTGAACTGCAGCAAAAGCAGGAAAACAATATGAATAACAAATAAAATAATTTAAATGGAAAGAACAAAAAGAAACAATTAATGAAAAATTACACACTGAATAGTGTGTAATTAAAATTCTAATGACTGATATTGGTCCCAGAGAAGAGATGAGAAAATAAATTTTCTTTGCATGCCCCTTCTGAATAAAGCAGCTTCTTGTTCTATATTGTAATTCCTCAACCCTGAATAAATGCCTCATTTTATTTCCTGATCTAAGTGGTCTGAGT
Source organism: Pseudochirops corinnae (assembly GCA_028646515.1). NCBI lineage: Eukaryota > Metazoa > Chordata > Mammalia > Diprotodontia > Pseudocheiridae > Pseudochirops > Pseudochirops corinnae. The sequence goes on along the minus strand of CM053585.1, from coordinate 308,285,196 downwards.
TTTTCCCCCCAGGTTGACAAAAGGTAAATAGCTATAGGTGTGGAACATTGCATATATTGTCAGACATAATTGATTTATTGGTGAGTTTTGCTGAACTGCTTTAAAAAAAAATTAGTTGTTCCTAAGGTTCTCTGGGTGGGGGAGGGAGGAAATGAAGGTAATATAAAAACAAAAACATATTGACACATTTTTTTAAAGTGATAGTCTAGTCTGTGGTTGCCTTTGGCTGCATTATGTCTATTATTCACTGAGGTAGTCAAATATGATATTACTAGTTTGCTGAGTAAGATGGTTTGGGGGCTCTTTTAGCCTCTTTTTTTTGACAGTTGCTTTACACCAGTTAAACGTCTCTAGGAAATGGCAATACTCCATATCAATGTCTATTTATCCATATCCTATTTTTCAATATTATCAGCTTGCCTGAAGAAGTTGGGTTGGAGCTATTATAACAGCATAAGATACCTCCTTTTCATCTTTTAAAAAAAAATTTAATGTTGATTTTTATTTTGTTCTAACTAGTTTTAACTGCACACAGATTCTAAAATAAAACTCCTATATTGGTAATCTGTTTCTTGTCTGTTGAGATATAGTCAATTTTCTTCTTTCTGTGTGATGTTTTGTGCTCATTTTGCCTTCTGCATTCTGACTATGTTCTTGAAGAAAATATCCATGAAACAAAGGTGTGAGACTTCTGAGAAGGTCTTTGGCAGCTTTCCTTCCTTAATCCTGAGCCATACATACTTTCCCAACATATAGTTCACCATCCTCTCCTAGGACTTCTTTTACACTGAAATCACCAAAGTATTGAGTTATATGTTGACTTACTTTGAAGAACTTTGTTCTTCATAGAATTTCTCCACTTTATTCTCTGCAGATGTAGACACATACACTGCCATTATTTTTATGGCAGTCCTTTTGCTTATGTGCATGAATATATCCAGTAGAAATGACCAAGTGTTAATGAAGTAATATTCCTTGCCTTTAGGCGCACAATCCACCAATTCCTTGGTTTTCCTTTCCAAAGAAAATATATTAACAATTCTTCTGTCTAGTTGCAACTCTCTCATGTATTCTAATCTCACTATATAATGAGAATATCAATAATAATATGGTTCAGGTTCTCCAGTAGTATATCAACTTATTCCTTGTATACAGGGACTGTTTTGTTTTTGTCTTTGTACCTCCATTGTTTAACATAGTGCCTAAGACATAGGTGATTCTTTTTTTTTTTTTTTTTTTTTTTGCTTTTTTGCAGGGCGGTTGGAGTTAAGTGCCTTGCCCAAGGTCACATGGCTAGTAAATGTTAAGTGTCTGAGGTCATATTTGAATTCAGGTCTTCCTGACTCCAGGGTCAGTACTCTATTCACTGTGCCACCTAGCCACCCCAATGTAGGTGATTCTTAATAAATGCTTATTGAGTGAATGAATTAATGAATCAGAAATATATTTTACATTTTAGGGTAGCCACAACTAAATTAATGTTTATACTCTCTAATGCTCACAATGGATCTGATTTCATTGATTTGAGAGTTCTTTCAAATGAAGAAAATTGTAACCCATCCAGACCTAACCATCCTATGCAGCACTCATCCATGTTTTCCAAAAGTCAGATAGGGTCCACCCAGTGTGCATTAGAGGCCTTTTTCACTTTCTCCCAGAACTGAGGAGGTACCAGTGTAGCACTCTGGTCATGTTCACAGATCACTCCTAACTCTTGTCACATAATCTTCTCTTCCTATCATATAATTCCATGATGATATCCTCTATTTTTGTTCTTCTTCAGAGCTCCATATTGGTTATATTTGGCAGTCTCTTCATACTAATTATGGACCTCTCCATTGCCTTCTATGTGATGCTCATTTCTACTTCTTCAGAGGCAGAGGTATTCCATGTCTTACTACCATAAAACAACAACACTAAAATATTAATATTGGAAAGATGAGACTTTGCATTCATCGGAATTTTGAGGTCAGTAAAAGAACAGTTCAGTTTCCTAAAAATAATCCAGTTCTCTCTCCTCTACTTTTCTACTCTTGAGTTATCCAGTTTTCTGTCAATACTATCTTTCCCAGACATATACATTGTTGTCCATCTAAATGCATCTTGAAATCTGGGCAACAGACATTCTTTATTCACTTTTTTTCATTTTGTTTGTTTTTTTCTAGGTGGGTGTATGTAAAGCCAAGCATGAGCCGCTTTCCAGAGGATTGCTGCTGTGAACACTTTTAAGGTTGTGATCACATAGTATAGTGAACTCTCTATTTATTCAGCAGTAAATTAAAGCAAAACATTCACAGAAACCAAAGTACAGCATTCACAATGTTATAACATAACAACTTATCACTAAAGTGGCCACATAGTTTTTACCAAAGTGGCCACATAGTTTTAAAGTTTAAAGGATATCATTCAGTATGTCCTTAACTCAATCATCCTTAAGGAGCAAGCCTCCTTAAGGGACACAAAGTATAAAGGTCAAAGTTCTCCACCCCTTGGTCACAGTAAATCATGATCTTCTCAGTCAGCATTAAGTACTCAAGAAGAGGTCTTTTCATCTTGACTTGAGGCTGGCTCTCAGATTCCATGGTTCCTCTTCCATGTTGCCAGCTCATGCCTGAATCTACCCAACTGTCACTTGGATTCAAAGGTAGCCAGTTCTCAGCTCCTCATCCAGCTCCTTGACCAGTTCCTCATCCAGTTTCCATTCCATATTGAAGCTCACAGTGTCCAGTCCACCTCAAGTCCTTCACAGTTTCTGTTTCTGGGAACACAAAGCTTAACAGAGCCAAAACAATATTCATACACATTGCCAGCACCATCATCGATTCACTATCTGCCTGTGAAATCAACACAGACCCACATTCAAGGTCTGAGAACTCAACACAAATTGTCAGTACAGTTCCAGGACCTCCAAATCTGTCCTCCAGGACTTCTGTAAAACAGACAACAAGAAAATTCTCTTTCAGGGCTTCCAGTAAGGCCCCAGGGCTTCTGTACAAAGTATCACAAACAAAAATCAACACAAAGAGAACAGACAAACAGAGTGACTGGCCACCACAAGTGTTCTCTTCTCAGTTCTGCTGTCTCCCAACTTGGGCTTCTCCTTATATATGGTCATTAGCTCCTCCTTGTTCTGCCCCTTCCTGTTGCATCAGCCACAAGGGTTCACAAGTTGTGAGGTTCACAAGTTCTGTTTCTTAACAAAGACTTGATATAATCATGGACAAGGCTTAAAAGAAATTTGAACCAAAACAAGGTGCTAAATACTTAAGTAGCTAAAACAAGGTGCTAAGTACTTCTTTGCTTGCCATTACAATGGGCAAGCCAATTCTCTTGAGTGATTGATCACAGCTTTCTTCCAGGAGGCTTTCCAACATTCTGAGGCTTGATGCAATTAGCACAATATTATTCACAAAAATGAACATCTGGAGGACCTTATAATCCTCATCTCCTTGACCCAGCTTCCGCACTGTATTGCCTCCATTGCAATGGCAAATGCCTTTGGCAAGCAAATACTTCCTGATGATCACCTGATAATTATTACCAAGGCATTGCTAAGTGAGCATAATAAAATTGAGGCATATGTTGACTTAGTTTGAAGAATATTGTTCTTCATAGAATTTCTCCACTTCATCCCATGCAACAGATGTAGACACACACACTGTGATTATTTTTATGATGGTCCTTTTGCCTATGCTCATTATGAGGATATCCAGCAGAAATGACTAAATGAGCATAATAAAGACTATTTCTGTTGTTGCATCTCTCAACAAATATTAGGTGAGCTTGATGTTTGGATGGGAGACACTTTGTTGTTAAAAAAAATCTATAAGTTGTTGTTTTGTTCTACCAAATCAAGTGCTTTATTATATTCAATAAACAGTAAACATAATGAAATCTTATATTGTCTACATTTTTCAGTTAATTGTGAAATAGTAAAGATGTGATCCATTATTGAATATTATTTGAAAAAGCCTGGTTGTGTTACTTTCATGGACAGTGCCCTAGATTCATATGTAAATGACTGTCATAAAGATTTCGCATACATGGGAAAGTAGACATATAGGTAGGTAATTATTGGTGTTTTCTTGGGTCAGCATTAGTAAGGCCTGAGATTTTTTTTCTCTACTTTTGATATCTCTTCCTCCTTCACATACTTTGTATATTAATCCTTTAGTGCCCTCTTCTCTATATATTCAGACCAATTCAGATGATTTTCCTCTCTTTGTTCTGTGTAGTACCATTTCTTTCTCTTTTATAAGCATATGTGGAATTATGACAGTGGTTCTCAACCTGTGAGTTATGTTCAATTTGTAACTATGAAAATATATCCTGCATATCAGATATTTACATTACAATTCATAACAGTAACAAAATTACAGTTATGGAGTAGCAACGAAAATAATTTTATGGTTAGGGGTCACCACAACATAAGGAATTGTATTAAAGGGTCATGGCATTAGGAAGGTTGAGAACCACTGAACTATGATATTAGGGTCTAAGTGTTGAGATTCTACTATCCTTGATGGAAAATACAGTTTTGTTAAAAATGTTTTTTGCAAATCTTTCCCATTTTTCTTCTGTTTATAGTCATATTTCCATTATCATCCTTGAATGACCTTAGAATGATTTTAGTTAGTTGGATATTTTGTTAACCTTTCTTTAAAATGGTTTTACCCTCCAAAATTTCTCCCTGCTTTAAGAAACAATACTACTTATATTCACATAGCATCCACCTTTATAAGATTTTTAAACTTGCTCATATTCTACCTAGTATTGTCTTTGACAACCATTTCTCTCTTTTTGGAAAGAAAGTCAGATGTTTGTTGACTAAGGTGCTTTGTGGGTGCTAAGAAACACACATTCTTTAGGCTACCATTAAACTCAGTTTGATTATTTGTACTTTAAATGTGATCTTCTTGTCCAATAACCAATCAATGGATACATTGCTGGAAGAAGTAAACTATATAATCTTGACATTCTTGCTATAAATAAAACTGGAAGACAAAAGGAACTTTCAGCTAAATGGAGGGATAGTTCACAGGTACTCCTTGAAGAAGAAAAAGAAAAAGATTTCTGAACTTGGATTCAGGAAGACCCAAGTTCTAATTCTGCTCCAGAGATTAATTGCATGATCTCTAAAACAGGAATAGTAATAACACCTACCTCACAGGAATTTTGTGAGGATCAAATAAGATAAAATATATAAAGTACTTTTCAGACCTTACAGTGCCATATAAATATTAACTATTATAATAGAATAAGAAACATATTTCATGGGATATGTTGCAGTTCTAATGATAAATATTTGGAAAAAAAGAGAAAAGAAAATACTTGCAGCTTATGCACCACTATTGCTAAGATGATGTCACAGAGAAATTCTATGAAAAACTTGATATCAAATCAATGTCCTATAATATTGAGTGATTTCTTTGCAAAGGTAGAAAAAGATGATGGGAAGAAATATATGAGAAAGCATGGTTTAAGAAGGGATGAGAGAAGCCAAAGACTTGAAGGTTTCAGGAGCCAGGCACCGTTATATCATGAATACTTTTTTTGACCAAAGAATTGGTAGGTGTTGGATATAGTGAGCACCAAGTAATGCCATAAAGAATAAAATACGTTATATTTTAGTAGTCAGGAAAAGGCTTGTTATTGAGTCTTCTGTCTATGTATAGTCAGACCTTCAACCTATCAGACTTGAGATCAGAACTAGTTTAAAAAAAACCACACCTGAAAAATAATGAGAAAAAATAAGGCATACAATTAAAGTGATTTAGCCATGAATTATTTAAACAAGTAATTGAAAATTTTAAATGGGAAATATACAAAAGAAATTACATCAACACCAATTATATAATAATGTCATCAAGAAATGTAACCAATATAAATGAATTACCACAAGCACTGAAGGAACCAAAAAAGTTTATAGACAAAACAAAAACTGTGTGAATTTTACCCTTTATCCCTTTTTTCTTCTTTCTTCCACTGTCACAGAAGAAGCAGAAGGGGTCTAGTTAGACTAAAAACTGCTATTTTGTTTTTCATTTGTTGCTGATCAAAAAAAAGATCACTTTATGATATTTTTATCTTACTTATCAAACTTACTAGTGATGAACCTCTCTGTGCCTTACTAGGTTGGTGTTCAGAGAGCAGACAAAGTTGCTACTTGGATCAAATTCAAAGCTTTTCCAGATAGATGTAAGTTTCTAAAGTTTATGTTCTACTGACATATCCTGTGAGAACCTTCAAGCCATAAGAGGATATACAAAAAGAACTTAATGGACCTCTAGAGCATGGTGCAAATCTTGAACCCCCTCCAAGAAAATTAGGACAAAGTGGAGTAAGAAGGCACCACAAAAGAAGAGCCGATACTGGTTCCATATATCCTTCATGCTGAAGAGCACAAAGGTTTAGAATGGAAGAATGTCTATGTTTTGGACCTGCTATTGCTCCAACAAGCTTCAAGAGCTTCTGCACAGCGGAATATGAATGCTTTGAGGATAAAATGTTGATAGACACTCCTCAGAGGCCTATTGTTACGTCATCATTCATATTTTAAATATACTTCTAATGTGATCAAGGGATTAAAGATAAGGAGCTTTCCCAGTGCTACATAGAGGGATTTGGTATCCAATTTTGATTAAAGAGTAGAAAAAAAATCCTTTGGCCTTTCCAACAGCATGAAGGAAATGGAAGGATTTGGTGCTTTGATGTAAAGAAAAACAAATGAAGACATAATTTTGAGTGTCAGAAGTTTCCAGAAATATATTCAGAATAGGAATTATTTAGGATGAAAAGATATGGAGGCTTTAATCTCTGGAAAGTGCAAGTATAGGATCAAATATCTAAGAGTCTCAAAGTTGAAAGACAGCTGAGTAGCACTATTCCCTTCAATCCATAGAACTTTATGTTTTTCAGTGAATTTTCATATTATTCCGTTTTATCCTCACAATACTACCTGTGAGACAAATGAGACAACTAGTATCATTTCCTCTTTATATGTGAGAAAACTAAAGCACAATGATATTATAATTTCTACAAATTCATGCAGTCAGTTGCAAGTGCTATTGGGTAAGCCACTTTCTTTCTAGTACTAGAAGAAGAATAAATAGGGCCCAGTTCTTCATTGTTGACTTGGGACCCTGTTGCAGATGTCTCTCAGTTCTCAGGGTTGTGTTCAAAGGATCTGAGTTTTTTGTCTTTTTATATGTCAAGCCTACATCTGGGTGGACTGGGAAATAAAAATGTTTACCTGTTTAAAGGAAAATATTTTGCATCAATCAATCAAGTACTATGTCCAGTCTTGTGCTAGATGTTGCACAGACACCAAATAAGTATAAGACTAAGTTCTTGTCCTTAAAGATCTTACAGTCAGTTGAAAACAAAAGATCCACAAAACTAGTCACTAGGAAAAAATACACACACATACATATACATCTGTCTACATATATATGCTAAATTGTGAGATACAGAGAATAGAACTCTGTCAACAAGGTGTCAATCATGCAGCATAAGTGAGAAGCATTAAAGTAGTTAGAGTAGTGGAATCATTAAGTAGTAGAATCATTAAGGAACAATTCCCAGAGGATAAGGCACTTGCTTTTGGGCTTGAAGGATAGACAAGTAGATAGTAACAGGGAGTATATTTCAGGCAGGAAAACAATATGAATGAAAAACTCAGGGATTAGATTGGACATAATCTGTATGAGGGACAATGGAAAGATTGGAGTGACTGGTGTAAAGAGGAATTATTGGAAATAAGTTTAGGAAAGAAAGTTGGAGATGAATTATCAAAAGTCTTGAATGCTAGTCTAAGGAATTTAGATTTTATTATGTAATTAATAGAGATATAATAAGTGATATGCCTACATATGCCTAATATTTAGCCAGGCCTGTTAGCTACATGCTCCTTTTGTTTTGGTGATGTCATCAAAAGATGACTTTGAAATTCCTCACAAAGTATTCTTATATTGGAAGTTAGCCCTTCATGCTGATATTTTACCTACAATACATAAAATCATTTAAGATATATCTGAACCACCAGGGTAATGCAAATCCTTTCCCTCTTCTTTATCAGTAAAATCAGTTTCTATATACATTTGCCAGAATTACTCATGATGTCAAAATAATTCCCTTTACTAAACTGCAGAAGTTAGAAAAAGGGCTAGATTATGTCTGCAAAAAAATCCTTGAATGAAAATTCTTGGGAATGTATAATTGAAAAGTAACTATGAATTTATCTTTCTGAAAGGGGATGGGGGAGAAAGGTCAATACCCAGAAGTTACCAGCACTGGGAGTCCAGCCAAGGTATCAGAGCAGAAAGAAACAGTAGAGTTGAGCTGTCCCTGAAAACTACTCCAGAAATATCTATAAAATGTATCAGATTGAATCCTAAGCAGGAAAAAAAAAGTCATGTCATTTTTCAAGGGCAGGTCAGCAACAGGAGATACGCAAGAGAAGGCTACAGATACTGGGGACAGGGTCTACTCTGGAACAACTACTCATGGAGTACTCTGGCATGGGGATTGAACAAGAGCCTGCCCATGGCTATATCCTAGGGCAAGAAAAGGTCCCAGATCCAGCACAGAGGAGCCTGACCTTATGTAGGCAGCAGAAACAACAGGTGTCAGCTGGCAGTTCTGTTGCTCATTCTTCACTGCTGGATCACTGATTTCGTGCAAACTGAGAAAGGGAATTGTACCTAAGGGTGGGAGGCCAGGATAAGGAGTAGTCACATGTCGTGGGCTTTATACTGAATTAGGAATGAATACAGAAGGAAGTAGCAATTTGTGGTTCTCACCCCAAAAGCAGAGCAGGATCTCAGATCAAATAAAAGTTAATGAATCCATATGATAACAAGAAATATTAAAAACTGCTTCAAATTACTGAAAAATAATAGAAGAAAGCATAAGATATTACATATAACAACTAACTTGAAAGAGATCAAAGAGAAAGAATTTAAGAATCATTAGACTACTGGAAATTCATGACCCAAAAAAGAGAGCTTAGACGATATTTCAAAGAACATAAAAGAAAGCAGCCCCGATCTCTTAGAACCAGGGGACGAAGTAAAAATAGAAAGAATTCACAGGTTGCTTCCTTAAAGAAATCCCAAAATAAAAACTCTCAAAAAAAATTATAGCCAAAATCCAGAGTTTTAGGTCAAAGAAAAATACTGAAAAAAAAGCCAGAAAGAAAGAATTCCAATACCCAAAAGCTACAGTCAAGATCACACAAGATTTATCAGCTACCACTTTATAGAAGCAGTGAGCTTGGAATACAATGTAAGATAAGGCAAAAATATAGGTTTACAGTCAATAATAATTCCCCAGAAAAACTATGTATAATCCTGTGAAGAGAAAAATGGACTTTTAATAAAATAGAGTATTTCCAGATATTCCTGATGAAAAGACCAAACATGAGTAGAAGTTTTGAAATATAAATGTAAGAATCGAGATAAACATAAAAGGTAAATATAAGTGAGCAAGATAAGGTACTAAACAAGGAAGAACTGTTTATGTTGTAATGTGAGGAGATGATAATGTGGAGTTTCTTAAGAACTCCATCATTATCAGGAGTCATGGATGGAGTCTTAGAAGATTTAGGAGTAGGTTTTTTTATGTTTTAATAACATCTAAAAATAGATGAAAGGGAAAGGAAAAAAGAATACACTGGAGCATGGGAAATAGGGTGAAGAAGGATGTGGAAAATTATCTTACCAAGAAGACTTAAATCTTTCATCTGAACTGATCACAAGGGGAAAGAATACACACAGTTGGCTTCAGAAACACATTTCACTCAATAGGGAAACAGGAAGAAAAACGGGATAAGGGAGAGATCAATAAGAAGATAGAGTAAATTAAGGAAAGAACTCACCTAGACAAAACAAACTTTAACTATGGAGGGTAAGTCATGAAGAAAGGTTAAAAAGAAAAGAAAGATAAGATAAGAACCTGTGATTGGGCTCCAGCAGATTGTGTCAAACCTAGGGCATTGGTGCTGAGCGTACTCCTCCTCTTATTACCCTCTAATAATAAGTGGAGGGTGAGGGAGATGATCTATGATCAACACAGTGATCAGCCATATTCAAGAAGATTCATGAACAACCATACAACTGAGTTCCTCCTAACAGAGAGGCAAAGGACTCAGGGTAATGATTGAGATATTTCATGTATATTTATATCTATTTACATATATGCATACACACATATATGTATTCATGTATTTCTTTTTTTAACAGTCATTCATTGCAGAAATTTGTTTTGCTTTATCATGCATATTTGTTATGAAGCTTTTCTTTTCAGTGGAAGGTGGTAAAGATGAAAGTAAGAGGGAGAGAAGGTGGATTTTTATCAACTCGGAAAATAAAATAAACTTTAAAAAATAAAGTACATGTTGAATGAAGCTAAGGTTAGAAGGGAAATAGTTATGGGGGCTAGGGGTGAGGCAGAAATCTTTGCAGCAAGTTTCCACAATAAAGGTCTCAACTTCAAGAAATATAAGGGATGGATTCAAATTTCTAAGAATAAGAGCCATTCCCTAAGTTTAAAAAGGTTAAATAATATAAATAGGCAGTTTTCAAGGAAATAAATCCAAACTATCAGTAGGAATACAAAAAAAAAAAATGGTCAAAACCAATGATAATTAGAGAAATGCAGATTAAAGTAACTCTGAGATTCCTCCTCCTTACCCCTTCAAACAGGCAAAATTGACAAAAATAGAAAATGACAAATAATGGAGGGATTGTGGGGAAACAGGCACATTAATGCATTGTTGGTAGAATTGTGAATTGGTCCAGCCATTCTAAAAAGCAATTTGGAATTATGCCCCCAAAAGTTACTAAACTGTTCATGACATATCAATACCACTACTAGGCCTATGTCCCAAGGAGATCAAAGAAAGAAAAAAGGACTCATGGATACAAAAATATTTATAGTCATTTTTTTATAGTGGCAAAGAACCAAGAAACAAGGGGGTACCCATCAACTAGGGAATGGCTGGATGAATTATATTATGTTAATTTAATGGAACATTATTATACCATAAGAAATGACAAAAGCAATGGCAGAGAAACCTAGGAAGACTTGCATGAACTGATGCAAAGTGAAGTGAGAAGGATCAGAATAATAATTTATACAATAACAATATTGTAAAGACACAACTTGAAAGACTTAAGGATTCTGATCAATAAAATTAGCAGCCATGATTCCAGAAGATTGTAATGAAGAAAGCTACTCACTTCCTGATAATGAGATAATGGACTAAAGATGCAGAATGAGACAAATGTTTTCACATGGCCAAAGTGAGAATTTGTTTGCGTATTTATACAAATATTTGTATTTCATATTTGTAACAAGGGTTTTTTCTTTTTTTATTTAGCATTTTCCCCCAAATATGTGTAAAAACAATTTTCAACATTCGTTTTTAAAATTGAGTTCCAAATTCTTTCCCTCTCTCCCCACTCCCCTCATTGAGAAGGGAAGCAATTTGATATAGGTTATACATGTAAAATCATGCAAATCATATTAGTCATATTATAAAAGAAGACATAGACCAAAATAGAAACCTGAGAAAAATTAAAAAGTATGCTTCCATCTGTATTCAGACTATATTAGTTCTTTTTTTTGTTGTTTTGTTTTGTTTTTTTGTTTTTTTTTTGTTTCTCCTTTCTTTTTTTTTTTTATTTATTTACTCATTTACTTTTAATTTACAAGATTCAGTTCCACAATCACTTGAGTTTCAGATTTTCTCCCCTCCCTTCCCCCCCC
>CM053585.1:308246468-308272927 GCA_028646515.1 Pseudochirops corinnae | reverse complement strand
GGAGAAGGAGAAAGGGAGAGATAGGTTAAGGTAAATTATCTCATATAAAATAGTCAAGAGAACATTGTTACAATGGAGGGGAAGAGCAGGAAGGTGAAAGGGAATGGGCCAACCTTACTCTGCCATCTTAGGTCCACCCCCTCTCTTATTTGATTCTTAAAATCCTTTTTGAGCTTTTCCATGGCCTGAGACCAATTTATATTTTTCTTGAAGGCTTTGGATGTAGGAATTTTGACTTTGTTGTCCTCTTCTGAGTGTGTGTTTTTATCTTCCTTGTTACCATACTAACTTTTTTTTTTTTTGGAGGGGGGAATGCAGGGCACTTGGGGTTAAGTGACTTGCCCAAAGTCATATGGCTAGTAAATGTTAAGTGTGTAAGGCTGGATTTGAATTCAGGTCCTCCTGACTCCAGGGCCAGTACTCTATTCACTATGCTACCTAGCCATCCCACCATACTAAGTTTCTATAGTCAGAATTTTTTTCTGTTGTTTGATCATTTTTTCCAGGCTAATTCTTGACTTTTAAGTCTTTGCTAAAGTGAGGTTCTGCTTCCAGGATGTAGAGCACAGTGTCACAAGTTTAGGGGTTTTATGCAGCTATTTTCAGAGATCCTTCTAGGGACCTGTAAGTTTTCAGTTCTTCCAAGGTGGTACGATCTAAGGAGAAGTATGTTCACTACTCTCCTGGTCTGTGCTCTGGTCTGTGAGTGACCACAAGCACTCTTTTCTACCCTAGAACTTGATGAGGGTCTCTGCTCCACTGCAGCCACAAATATTGGTGTGCTTGTGCTCCTCCTTGCCCTGGGGCTGTCACCCAGGACTGTGACCCAGATCCAAAGATGGGCAGAGCAACAAAATCTGTCTCCAGTGCCAGCAAAGAGACCCCTGTTATCTCCTTCTGACCATTTGTTCAATACCCTTAACATCTGTGGGCTGAGAGCTCCAGAAGCAGCCACTGCTGCTGTTGATTCAGTTACTACCAAGGCCCGCTTCTGGTTTGCTGGGGCCTGGTCTACACTGGGGTAGCCTGTGCTGGAAAGCATTTCACTCTCACCCTGGTGGAACAGATCTTTCCTGCTCAACTTCTAAGTTGTCTTGGTGGGCAGAAAATTGTTTTACTCCAGCCTTTTGTGAGTTAAGCTACTCCAGAATTTGTTTAAAGGCATTATTTAGAAGTCTTTGGAGAGGTTTGAGGGAGAGCTCAGAGGAGTCCCTGCCTTCTCTCTGGCATCTTGGCTCCTCCCCTCCCTATTTTTTTCCCCCAATGCAAGGAAGGGAAGTAGGGAGGAAAAAAAATGCTAGTTAATTAAAAAAATAAAAATCAAAACAGAAGCAATAGAAATTATTTGGGATGTTGAAAGCAGGCATTCCCATACCACCCAAGATGGAGGCACCCATATAGGAGATGCCAGGGATGTACCTCTGGGAGAAGGCATAATAAGATGGCCAACTACAGAAGAAGCAGCCTCTTTCCATTGGCTGTGTAGCTGGGACTTGATGCATCCTTAAATCTACCTGAATAAGGCACAATTATCCTCTTGACAGCAGCAGGTGTTGAGGAGTAGATGATATGATACTCACAGCAGGGATACCATATGGAAGATTCTCAGGGCCCCCTTCTCTTCCCCTTTGGTCCTGAGCCAGAGAAAAATAGGTTTATGCTTGAGGTTTTGGTCTTGTTTCCTTTGTCCTTTTCAGTTCTAGATATATGGATTAGATTCCCTGACCTGGGAGTTTGTGCCATGGAGACACTGGAACCCAGAATTTCCAGGCTGAATGTTGCTAGCCATCAGAGAATACTTGAGAAGTCAAGGTCCTAGGACTCCAGCCTGGGGTTATGATGATGGTTGGGGAAAAGGTGGAAGGAATGCTTTGGACTTGTAACTTGGTGAGACTAATTCTATATAGAACTGAGATAAACTATGAACTCTTCCAAAGACTGAGGGAGAAGAGAGGGGATCATGTCCCTGATGTGTTAGAGTAAAGGTTTGTATGGTTTTTTCTTGCTATGCCTTTGAAGTAAATGTTTCTTTATAAAAGTGAATCCGAATGTTAAGTGATTACATGGTGCTGCTTGAACCCTTTAAATTGAAGGAACAAAATCAGTAGGGACTTGGGACAAGAGAACTTCCAAACCCATAAGAGTAACAGAAGAACCCGCAATGGGGGATCCTTGTTGCCCTATTTATACTGAGAATTAAAGTCTGGCTAGGCTCTGAATGAGCAGGGGAGTTGTGCATGTATTTAATTTGAAGACTGTATGTATCTTAAGGCATCTGCATGTAAAAAGGGTATTTTTTCCTAAAAGTGTTTTAAATACCTAAAACTTCTTTTTTAGGAAAGTTGCTTAAAATTTCTTTCCAATTAAATTTACCCTTCAGATCCCATTGCTAACTTTGTTAGTGTTTCTGGATGCTAAAGAGGCAAAATAAAAATCAGAAACAAAAACAGGAATAAAAAGAACATAGATGTATTCATAATATATTGACTATATCAGAACAAAGAAGTCCATCTTTGCAGCTTGTAGGAAGATTCAGATCTAGGACAGGATTATCAGGGTTCTGACCAAAGTGCAGACATTGGGGGTGGAGAGTGGGGAGAAACAGGAATACTTACACCTCTCAGCAGTCATCCATCTTGCCCATCCTTGAACTTCCTGGCTCTCTGCAGGCTCATAATTCATGGCACAACCCTTCCAACCTTTCCCCCAATTCCCTTTGTGCTTTTGCCTGGCTACCACACCCTTGTTTGTATTTATCACTTCTCTCCAGGGGTAGCTGGAGGGCAAAGTGGATAAAGCACTGGTCCTGAAGTCAGAAGACCTGAGTTCAAACCCACTCTCAGACACTTACAAGCTGCAAGGCACTTAATCTCAGCCTCAGTTTCCTCAATTGTAAAATGGAGATAACAATGGTACCTACTTCCCAGTGTTATAATGGAGATCAAATGAGATATTTGTAAAGCACTTAGCACAGTGCCTGACATAGTAGAAGCTTAACAAACACTTGCTCCATTCCTTTCCTCCCTTATCAAGACTTGCCTTTTCCTGATACTTTGTCTCTACTATGCTTCCCGCCAGAAATGTTGGGGTTGGGAACTATCAGTTTTTTTATGCAAGCAGGAGGGGGACTCCCTTTCTGTCATGACTGCCCTCAGGATAGACTATTCTCTGCAACCTCATCCCTCCCAACTGAATGTGCCTCTGACATAAGAATTCCTAGAGACTCCTTTGTTTTAAGGAAAGTACTACTTCATACAACATGAACATGCTACTCCAAAGTGGATTTAGGTCAGACATACAAATAGGTTTAAAAATAGCTTAGATAAATTACTAATGGGAACAGACTGATTTTAAGGAAAGTTGGAATATTTATGATGTGCCCTAGGCCCTCTCCCTCTAAGTGCTCTCTCAGTAATTTTATTACCTCCTATGGGTTTAACAAACATCTTTATTCAGATGACTTAAATTTATATATCTAATCTCATTCTCTCCCCTGAGTTTGACTGTTAAACATTTCAAATTAGATGCCATGGAGACAAACTCCAGGACATGTCTCAAACTCACCATATTCAAAACTGAACCCATTGTGTTTCCCCTCAAACCTTCCCCTCTTCCAAAGTAGCCTATTTTTCTAAAGGCATCTTCCCAGTTTCCCAGATTTGTAACCTTGGTATTATCCTCAACTCCTACACTCTCTTATTCCACATATCTAATCAGTTGCTAAATCTGGTCATTTCTACCTTCGCATTTCTCATTTCAGATCCCTTCTCTCCATGTACATAGTTTATACCTTAGTATATAGGCCCTTCTCACCTTGCACCTGGATTATTATAATAGCCTCCAATTGGCTTCCCTACCTAGAGTTTCCTACCACTCAAACACATCCTACACATTGCTACCAAAGTAATCTTTCTTAATTATACATCTTAACCATGTGATTCCAATATTCGTTATACTCCATTAGTTTCCTATAACCTCAAGGACAAAATATAAAATACTCTTGTTTGTGTTTTGATCTTCCCTGTTACCATAGTAACTTTCTGTGGTCAGGTTTTCTTTTACTCCTTTTTTTCCAGTCTATTTAGTGACTCTTAAAGTTGGCTTCTGTTTCTGGGATGGAGGGATCACTGTCCTAAGCTCCTTGCAGGGCCCGAGGCCTGACTGCTGCTTTGCTGTACCACGGCTGTGAGGGCTCACTGTTGGCCTGCTGTGCCACCAAGCCACTGCACCAGGACTGCAGGACCTTGTCACTGATCTGTGTCAGGAATCAAGGCCTCCTGCTGGCTTGCTGGGGCACAGCCTGCTATGGGTTTACTGTATACCTCCTGCACTTGACTATGATCCCTTTTAACCTGAATGAAACAAATCTTTCCTGTCAACTTCCTATATTGTCTTGAGCTGGAAAAGTGTTTCATCACATGTTTGTTGTTGACTCTGCTGCTCCAGAATTCATTTTGAGGCATTATTTTATAGTTGTTTGGAGGCAAATTTGAGAGAGTTCAGGGGGGTTCTTGCCTCATTCTATCATCTTGGCTCTGCCCTTCACAAAAAGTGCTTTTATATAAATGTATATGTATATACACATATACACACATATGTATGTATATGTGTGTATATATACATATGTGTATATGTGTGTGTGTGTGTGTGTATATATATATATATATATATATATATATACACACATACACACGTGTGCGTACACAAACACAGATTCTTTCCTTCTGTTTAGTAAGGCATTTTTGGAGGCATATACCTAGTACTGGTGTCACTGAACCAAATGGTAGGCACAGTTTAGTGATTATAATCAAGAATTACTTATCAGTGATTCTTGATGAAAAGACCAGAACTGAATAGAAAATTTAATCTTCAAATACAAGATTCAAGAGAAACATAAAAAGAAAAACAGAAAAGAGAAAACATAAGGGATTCAGTAAGAGTAAAGTGTTCCCTATATGGGAAGATGATACTTGCAACTCTTAAAAACTTTATCACTATTAGGGAAGGCAGACAGTGGAATGGGGTGTGAGTTGATTTTTATGGGATGATATTTAAAAAACATACAAAATTAAGGGGTAAGAAAGAGGGATGCACTGGAAGAAGGGGAAAAGGAGAGGTAGAATGGGCTAAATTATTTTATGGAACTAGAAAAAATATTAATAAAATTCATCTGAAAGAATAAAATGTGAAGAATATCAAGGCAATCAATGAAAAAAATGTGAAAAAAAAAGATGACCTAGCCATACCAGATCTCAAACTGTATTATAAAGTGGTAATTACCAAAACAATCTGGTACCAGCTAAGAAACAGAGTGGTGAACCTGTGGAATAGATTAGGTATATAAGACATAGCAGTAAATGAACATAGTAATTTAGTGTTTGATAAACCCAAAGACCTAAGCTTTGGGAACGAGAAGTCACTATTTGAAAAAACTGCTGGGAAAACTGGAAAATAGTATGGCAGAAACTAAGTATAGACCAAATACCTTGCACTGTTTACCAAGATAAGGTCAAAATGGGTATGATTTAAACATAAAGGCTGATACCATAAACAAATGGATAATATTGATTATATGAAATTTAAAAGGTTTTGCACAAACAAAACTAATGCAGACAAAATTAGAAGGAAAGTAGAAAGCTGGGAAACTATTTTTTTACATCAAGAATCTCTGATAAAAGCCTCATTTCTCAAATGTATAGAGAACTTACTCAAATTTATAAGAATATAAGCCATTTCCAACTGATAAATGGTCAAAGGATATGAACAGGTAATTTTCAGAAAAAGAAATCAAAGCTATCAATAGTCATGTGAAAAAAAATCTCTAAATCGGTATTGATTATAGAAATGCAATTTAAAAAAACTGTGAGGTATACCTATGAGATTGGCTAAGATAACAGAAAAGGGAAATGACAAATGTTGGAGGGAATGTGGAAAAATTGGGCCACTAATGCACTGCTGGTGGAGTTGTGAACTGATCCAATTATTCTGGAGAGCAAAATATACAAAAAAAGGGAAAAGGACCTATTTGCACAAAAACATTTATAACAGCTCTTTTCGTGGCAGCTAAACAAGCTGTGGTATATGATTGTAAGGGAATACTGTTGTGTTATAAGAAATGATGAGAAGGCTGATTTCAGAAAAATCTGGAAAGACTTACATGAATGGATGCAAAGTGAAGTGAGCAGAACCAGGGAAACATTGTACACAATAACAGCAATATCATATGATGATTAACCATGAATGACATGGCTATTCTCAACAATACAATGATCCAAGACAACTCCAAAGGACTTATGATGAAAAATGTTATCTGCATTCAGAGAAAGAACTGATGGAGTCTGAATGAAGATTGAGGCATATGATTTTTCACTTTTCTGTGTGGTTTGTTTGTTTGGTTTTTTGGTCTCTGTATTCTTCCACAACTTGACTAATATGGAAATATGTGCTACATGATTGCATATGAATACTGTATCAAACTGCTTACCATCTCAGGCAGGGTGAAAGAGGAGAAATGAAGGAAAGAATTTTGATCTCAAAATTTAAAAAAAAATCAATGTTAAAAATTGTCTTCACATGTAATTTGGAAAAATTAAATATTTTAAAAAGAAGCACTTTTTGTTTTAGCAAAGAACTGAAAATGAGATGAGTACCTATGAACTGGGGAATGACTGAACAAATTATGATTTATGAATATAATTAAATATTATTGTGCCATAAGAAATGATGAAAGGGATGTATTCAGAGAAACTTGGTAAGACTTGTATGAATTTATTCGTAGCAAAGTTAGTAGAATCAGGAGAACAATTTATATAATGACTTTAATATTGTAAAAGAAAGCAACTTCAATGGACTTAAGAATTATGATCAATGATCAATTGTAAATATAGGTATAGAATGAGGCTTATATCTTTAGATATGATCAATATATGAATTTATGGAGGGTAGTTAGTGAGTATGCAGTAGAGGGCTGAGGAAAGCTCAGAAAATGACAAAGAAGAATAGGGCAGCATTTGTACTACTTTGTTGAATTACATATCTATATCTATATCTATATCTATCTATCTATAAATATATAACACATATTTACATATATAGATATATCCCAAGTTGTAGGTAACAAGGATTCATGGTTTCATATATAATACTTCTTTCTGTTCTTTGTATAATAACAATAGCTAGTATTTGCATGGCCCTTTAAGAATTTTTTTTTGCTTTTTGGAGGGCAGTTGGGGTTAAGGGACTTGCCCAAAGTCACACAGCTAGTAAATGTGTCAAGTGTCTGAGGCCAGATTTGCACTCAGGTCCTCCTGACTCCAGGGCCGTGGCTCTATTCACTGTGCCACCTAGTTGCCCTGGGCCTTTAAGATTTGCAAAATATTTTACAAATACTAGCTCATTTGATTAATATTTTGATCATCATTTCAACACTCTTGAGAGGTAGTTGCTATTATTTATCTCGATTTTACTGATGAAGAAACTCCAGCAGACAGAGGCTAAGTAACTTGTCCAGTATCATAAAGCTAGTAATTATCTGGGGCCTGATTTGAACTCTGTTCTTCCTAACTTTTGCTCTATACATTATGTCATCTAGCTATATGTGGAAATATTCATATTGTGGATGTTTTCCAAGTTCATAATAATCATAAAATTTTGAAAAAGCAACAAAAATAAGCAGCCAACCAATTAACCAACTGCATAGGATGGAATTCCTCTCTAAGTTACAGAAATGTTTCTTTCCCAGATATGGGTTGAACTAATTGGCCTCTGATTTGACCTTCCGAATCTGAGATTATCTTATTTTGTTATTCTTTTTAAAATGCCCATTCCGTATTAGAAAGTTATATGACTGTAGAAAATTCACTTAACTTCTCAGAGTCTTTTTCATCCTTTGTCAAATTTGGATCTTAATAATTTTACTACCTGTCTCACAGAGTCATTGTGAAGAAGTACTTTATAAATGTAAGTTAATTTTATTATTCCTAATCATTGAGATTGACATTAAGATACCTGAGCCTTTACCCAATGATTCCTTAGGCTCTCCATCAGAAGTGGAATCCTGAGTTAGAAGAGTAATAGGGCAGATCCCTGGTGGGAATTTTTAAATTATATCCTTAGTTCTGAGTGACTTTACCTCTCAATTACATGTTTCCTGAGTGTTTGCTTTCTGATAGCTAAAAAATGAGAACAAATTTTCATTTTCCATCTTTTTCTATTTTAAAGCCAATGCCCTTTTGTATTTTTATTTTACTTTTTTTCAATTACACATAAAAACAATTTTTAACATTGATTTTTAAAAACTTTGAGTTCCAAATTCTTTCTCTCCCTTCCACCTTTCTCCTTTTCTTGAGAAGGCAAACAATTTGATATAGATTTTACAGGCGCAGTCATGCAAAACGTATTTCCATATTAGCCATTTTGCAAAAGAAAATGGATTTTAAAAACCCAAGAAAAATAAAGATAGTAAAAAAAAAATATGCTTCAATCTGCTTTCAGACTCTTATCAGTTCTTTGTCTGGAGGTGGATAGCATTTTTCATCATAAGTCCTTCAGAATTGTTTTGGATCACTGTATTGCTGAGAATAGCTGTGCCATTCAAGGTCAATCATTATACAATATTTCTGTTATGATGTATAATGTTTTTTCTGGTTCTGTTCACTTCACTTTTAGTTCACATAAATCTTCCTAGATTTTTCTGAAAGTATCCTGCTCATTATTTCTTATAACACAAGAGTATTCCATCACAATCAAATACCATAACTTGTTTAGCCATCCCCCAATAGATGGACATCCCTTCAATTCCAGTTCTTTCCTACCATAAAAAGAGCTGCTATAAATACTTTGGAAATATTTGTCCTTTTCCTTTGATATCTTTGGGATACAGATGTACTTGAGATGTTGCTGCGTCAAAGGGTTTTATAGTTTTACAACCCTTTGGGCATAGTTCCAAATTGCTCCCCAGAATGGTTGGAGAATCAGTTCACAATTGTACCAACAGTGCTTTAGTGTCCCATATATTGTATATTTTTAAGCCATCGTCCTTTTCTCTGGATAGTATTTTAGAAAACCACATGATCTATCTTAAAGTCTACAATAGTGCATAAAAAAATCCGTTTTAATCAGCCCCAAATAGTTTAATGGGCACTTAGCAGTCCCCAGGGACTTCTTTAGTCAGCATATGTAGGAGACCATTTAGAAATCAGCAAGTAAACTAACATTAGACCAAGAAGATTGTTAGAAAGCTCAGCCAGGTCTGAGCTTTAATGACAATTATAACAATTTGTCTAAGAATGTTTGGTAAGCTATAAGCTCAAGGTTATTTGCTCCTGTCAAGATGAGTTTTAATTATATCTACACGTATATCACAAATAACACTCACACATGGTCTACTGAATTTGCCATCTGGGTGAAGATTCTCTCCTGGAGCCCATTAGCCTCATTCACTCACACTGTCTGGCTTTTGCCAAGAAATTGGAAAAAAAAAAAAAGATCCTTCTTTTTGGTTTGCTTTTTAATTGTTGTTCTAAGTATCTGCAGCTCTATAATTTGGTCAATTCAGATTAGTCCAGAGTAAGTGGAAGATGCCTGTTATTCACTGTCCATAGAGTAAGAAAGCACTCTGAATTTCTTTTTATAGAAGAGAGATCCCAATATAATTTAGATCTATATTATTTGTTCCTTTTACATTTATTTTTTTTTGTACTGCCCAATGAGAACTTCCTAGAATTCATTTCTTATGCAGTTAATCACATGTAATTTCATTAGTAGGGTGGTTTAAGCAGGTATAATTAAATTTCTTGCCTCCATTTGTCAGGGGAGTGGCACAGGAATGAGGTAACTTGCTCAGAATAAAACTAGGTAATACTTTCATTTATATTATTAGAAAGAAGTTCAAAGTATTTTAGGAAAAAATTCCTTTATTTCTGTGGTGAACACATACAATAGTGCATAAAAAAATCCGTTTAATCAGCCCCAAATAGTTTAATGGGCACTTAGCAGTCCCCAGGGATTTCTTTAGTCAGCATATGTAGGAGACATTCTTGTTGGATCGAAATAGCTTCATTTATGCAAAGGCATAGAAACATCTGAGTTGAGAAGTCATGCTGACTGGGGCTATAGTACCTTGCCCTCACTGTCCTATTCCTATATCTAGTCATTTGGTCCTCTATTGAGTTCCATGCTAAAATAAGCCTGACCCCTTATTACAAGTAAGCTCCCTGTTCTCACATTCACTGACCTGTCAAACTATACCCACTCCCCCTTTGTTATTCCTGGCATAATTTAATTTTTGGCTCTAGCCAAGGGTTTCTCCAAAAAGGTGGAAATGAAAGAGGTATCCAATGTACAATATGAATCTGGAACAAAACCGTTCATTTATTCGCACACAGGAAGCAATGTAAACATATAAATGCAGCTTGCATAAACAGAATTTAAACAATATTATCAGCTTAACTTTAACTAGTTTAGTCAGTTGGGAGGCTAATATTAAAGCCTAATTTAGGACATAAATAGTTCTTGCAAGACTGATAATTAACCATTTTACATTTCACCTCTGTTAACATTGTCAGGCCAAGCTTGATTTTTCTGGTGGCCTCTCTCTAAATCTAGCTAGCCCAACACTGTCTAGGAGCTCTCCTCAGGCTGCTTCTTAGGTGTCAGGGAAGGAGAAGATAACTTCTCTTGCTTCAATCTCTCTAGACTTTCCAATACTCACAAGGCTAATAGGAAAGACTAGAAGGAAAGACATGAGAAACAAAGGCAGTCAGGTCCTCAGTACAAGTTGAGGTAGTTGGGTTTATGCTCTATTTGTTAGAGAAAGGTTTTCCTTGGATATCTGTCCCTTGCTGAAATCACTTCACAACACCTGAAGGCTGGCATCTAAGAAGGCCACCGGATGGAGGCCAGCACTTCTTCAAGTAGGTGGGACACCCTGTGTCATCAGCTCTTCTGCTGTAGGTTTTTTTTTAATGCTGACTCAAAGCCAGACCTGAACTCTAAAAAAAACGCACCAGAAACAAGGAGAGAATATCTGCATATGCTTTTTGGGGTGAGGGATGGGAAGAGCCTCAATATACTCACAAACATTCTACACTGGGAAACAGCGTTTAGTAGTGTTAGACATAGAGTCAGAAACTCCTGGGTTCAAATCCTATTTTAGATACTTCCTAACTGTAAGACCTTGGCCATGACACTTAAACTCTTTAAGCCTCAATTTCCCCTTGTAAAATGGGGATAGTAATAGCTGAAGTACTACTTCACTTACTGCTTTTCCATCTCACAGAGTTATAAGTCTCAACTGAGAAAATGCATGTTAAAAAAAAGGTACTTTGCAAGCCTTAACACCTTATATAAATGCCAAGGATCATCATCATTGTTATTATTAATATCACAGAATAAGGCATGAATTGCCTTTATCATTTATATCTAGAAATTTGTCACACTTGAACCAGGCTGATAATTTTCCCATGATCCTTCTGACTCTTTATGTTGAACAATATACCAGATAGACCACTTTCTTCCCTATAATAATCCTCAGTACTTCAATTAACCTATAACCTCATTGGTACTGTCACTCCCTTTGCCAGGATAAATACAATATACGTTTATGCCTTCTGATCCATGGCAGTTCTTGTCCACGTACACTACATCAACTACAATTGTAACAGCAAAATTGGAAAGGATGACGCATTACAGTTTGCAAGGTATTTTGACTTAGAATCATAAAATTGTCAGACTGGAAGGGACCTTGGTGATTATTTACTCCAATTTTCCAGATGACTAAATTAAAGACACCTCAAAGAGGTGAAGTGAATTATTTGAGGTCTGGCAGTGAATTAATGATATGACCAGGACTATAATTTGGGTATTTTGACTCTTTCATTCTAGAACTTTCTAACTTCAAGTTGGATTAGAAATGGTGCAAAATAGGTTGTTTCTGTGGTTGGCAAATAGACTGTTGGCCTTTTGGAATAGATGAGGGAATCTTATTTCAGGTATAAGTATACCATAACACAGAATTAAGTGTTCAGGGGAAGCCATAGCTCTTGTTTCAGACCTACGGAGCCTGAGGTGGTTAGCCTTGTTAGGCAGGTTGTGAAAAACAATTCTCTATTTAGACCAGGGTGAGACAAGGCCTGCTGGGCAAACAGCCAACAGGTGAATAAGGCCTCTATCAGAGCAAAAGAGTAGCTGCTGTTTCTGTGGGCTCCAGTTTCCTAAGCAGACTATTTTTCTTCTGACCTGATCTAGGATCTTGGTGCTCACATTAATCTAATTTATGCAGTGAGACCCCTTTACAACCCTGAGTCGATGCCTAGATATGATGCTCCCCTGTAGGAGAAAGGGTACTATAGTTTATAGGAGGAGACCAGATTTTTAATCTTAGTTTAGTCACTTAACTAGCTTTGTGTCATGGTGCAAACCCTGATGTCCCTGTTTGGGACTCAATTTCCTCATTTGTAAAATGAGGTTGATAAACATTGCCCTGCTTCCTTTACAGGATTATTAGGAAAATTAAATGAGACAAAGTCTATGAAAATCCTTTGTAAACTACAGACTCTATATAAATACAAGGATTAAAGCAAATCAGTGTCAAAAAAGTATAGTGTACTAAACTGCAAGTCAGAAGACCTAGGTTTAAACCTGGCATCTGGTATTCATCACTTATGTAACCTTGGGAGAATTGCCTAACCTCTCTTTGTCTCAGTTTCCTCATATATAAAATAAAGCCATTGTAGATGAACGATCCATTAATAAGCCTATTATGTACAGACTGTTGAAAACAGGGTATACAAAGGCAAAAGCAAAATGGTCCTTATTTGAGGAGCTCATGTTATGGTGGGTTCTATGTGAACACATATCGGCATATAAATATAAGATATATGCAGAGTAGGTACATGGCAACCTTAGAGGTACATGGCAACCTGAAAGAGGAAGGCAGTCACAGCTTGGAGAGAAAGGGGGAAGTGTGGAGGTGTGGGAAAAATCTTGTATAGAAGGTGTTACTTGAGCTATTTTGAAGGAAGTCAGGAATTCCAAGAATTATAGGTGAGGAAGGAGAGCACTCCAGGCATGGGAACAACTGATGCAAATATTGGGCTGATACTTAACAACTTTGTGACTGTGGGAAAGCCTCTTATCTAGGTCTCAGTTTCTTCTTCAGTAAAATTAAGAGAATTGGCCTAGATGACTTCTGGCATTCCTTCCTGCTCAAATTCTACCACTAGAAATGGTTTTCATTTTTTCAAATGTATTCCTACTACCTAACACATTGGCTTGTACACAGTAGGTACCTAATAAAAGTTTGTTGAATTAACAGGACCTGCTCTAACACCCTCATTTTATGAACGAGGAGACTGACCGCCAGGAGGGGAAGTATTTGACCAAGGATGGGGCCTGCACTGCAGTTATTCCGATTCCTCGAATAGAGCTCTTTCTACTCTTGATAGCGACCATATCATGTCGTAACCAGAATTATATTTCCAGGAACCATAGTATTTTAGGCTTGTACTGATTTTTCCATTCTAAGCAAGAGTGGAAGTCCAGGTTTGTTCCTTTTCACCAAGACAATAATGCATTCTGTACATTCTGCAGTTTATGCCAACATAGGCACCTTCCCTAGGTAATCATAAATGTTTTTGAAGACGAATGGGCCAGAGGTTGGGAGAAATGACTCAAGCAAATTACTCAAGGCACTTAAGTCAGGAGGCTTGGGTTCTACAGTGGCTCTGTCACTCTTCTGGTGGCGTGGGCCTATTTCCTCCTCGGTAAAATGAGGAAGTTGGCACTAAATTGTCTCTTCCACTGGGTCGGGTTAATATTCTCTATGCACCATGCACCTTGAGGGCCAGCCCTAGGAAAATGGGCTCTGATCTGCCAGATCGTAGAGAAAAAAACACCTCGCCAAAGAAAGCCCTTCCCTTTCCCAGTGCTGGTGAGGCAACCGGGGGATCGTGACCAGCACACCCGGAGCAAGGCAAGGGCAGCGTCCGTGGGGAAGCCGGTCCCACATTCCCAAGAGGTGCAACCGGTCTTTCCCGCCCACGAGTGACCTAATTACAGGTTTCCTCTCCACTGTGGGAAGGCTCCCAACGCAAACGGCCTAGCCCACCTCCTGGGGCCCAAAGTATCATAAGAGGAAGGCTCCTGCAGGGGCCCGGAGAGGATGGGGTCGAAACCACGGATACAACGTGCCTGCCCCTGACCAAATCTAAGCTCCGCAGTTATAGAATCGTAAGCCAGGTCCCGAGTGAGGGAGAGCCCTCCTGGGAAGGCGCACGGACGACGCCTGCGCCCTCGCCCCACCTAGGTATACTAGGGTATACCTTCCTTCTGGCCCGGTGACCCAAGGCGCCTGCGCAGTCCCGGGCCTCCCTCCCTTTCGAGGCCCCGCCCTGAAGCTAAGGTGCCTCTTCCTCCTAGTTGGGCCTCAGCGCGCCCACACCCTACATCCCTCTCCCCAAGCCACAGTCCGCACTGAAACTGCGGCTGCGCCAGCCCTTCTTCAAATTCCTGCCAGCTCCTCTCTCCTCCGCCTCCCTACGTCGGGGAGTTGACGTCAGTACGCCGGGCGGCCGCCATTACAGAGAAGCTGAGCTCCGGAGCTAGAGGGAAAGGAGGAGTAGCTGCCGCCGGCGCCCAGGTACCGGGGAGAGTCTGTGGGCGGAGGGCCGGTCCCGAGGAGCAAGCCCGGCCGCCACCCACAGGCCCCGCGAGAGGCGGTGGCAGTTGTGTGAGTGCGTGCTTGCGGCCGGAGCGGCAGAGAGAGGGTGCCGGTAGGGCCCAGAGGCGGCGGCGGCGGCGGCGGCATCATGGACGAGAAGGTCTTCACCAAGGAGCTGGACCAGTGGATCGAGCAGCTCAACGAGTGCAAGCAACTCTCGGAGTCCCAGGTCAAGAGTCTCTGTGAGAAGGTGAGGCCCCTCAGGAGGCTGGGGCCGCGGGCCCAGGGCCTGAGTCAGCGGTGCCCGCCCCCTCTCCCGGGAGGATGAGCTGGGGGCCCCCTCGGGTTCTGCGCGGGGATCGAAGGCTGGGGGAGGGTCCGCCACCTCCTTTACCTCCTCCGTCCGGTGCGGCACCTTCGGCCTAGCCCACCGGGATGCTCCGATGGCGGGGCGGGTGCGGAAGGAGGGAGGGTAGGAAGGCTTCCTCGAGGACGCCGTCGCGCCTTCTTCTGGCCGGGGCCGAGAGAGGGGGTACGGGCGACCTGCGGCGGAGGCCTTGGCTGGCAACATGGCGGAATCCGTCGGATCGACCCGATGCCTTGTTCTCGGACCCTAGAGGAGGGTGGCCTGGCCTGGGGAAAGCCCTTCGAGCCCGGGCCTTGGTCCCCGCTTCCCGGGGCGGCTTGGCGCCCCCTGGCTCCGGTGCCGGGATTGGCTGCCGCCGCCGCCTCTGCCTAAAATGGCGCCGCTCGGCTGGGTCTTGGAGAGCTCGGAGAGGCCGGGTCCCGGCCCGCGGGGGGGTGGCGGGTCGGGGAGCCTCGAGCTGAGGGGGGGGGGGAGCCGGGGAAGCCTGGCGGTGCCGGGCGGGGGGTGGGGAGGGCCGGGGGAGGCGCGGGGGGGGGGGGGAGCGTTGTGTGGGCGGAAGGTTGATTTAAGGGGGATTGATCTTGTTGCGTGAGGGGGAAGGGTTCAAAGACATTCCAGGGTGAACAGTTTAAAGGTGAAATAAAATTCTAGAGTTAGGGTCTCCTGGACTGTGTGAAGTAAGGGTCATTGGACTTTAAAAAATTGGATAGAAAATTCAGCTCTTGTTACAATGTATAACTTGCTCAAATGGAATTAAAGTGCATTCTTCCAACACCTAAGACCGCGAATTTTTCTGGACTTCTAAGAAATCTTAGTCTTGAATTTCAGATTTCCACGTAATAAGATTGATCTTTGTAGAATGGTCGTGGTGAAATAAAATTTCGGTGATAATTTCTTGCGAGGGAAAGAAACGCAAAATTGACGAACCATGTTAAATGTCTTTAAAGTGAGTGGGTGGTATCAGTAAAAGTCTGCAGTCTGTAACTTCTCTCAGCCTATTTTGTTGATAATCTTCCTCTTTATTTTTAAAAGAGCACCGTAATTTGGAGAAGTGCTGTTTGTTTTGAAAAGTGTTGAATTTATTTCTTTGACATACTTAAGATGTAAAACATTGAGCTATTGTGAGTCAGCATCGTTCAATATATTAATATATTTCATCAGTCCCCCTTGTGCAAATAGGGATCCACTTTGACTAACAATATTTTTGACTAGTTAGGTGAGGAAAATAAACTGAATGACCTTGTAATTATTACTGAAATTAGCTTGGTAATTGTGCTTAATATTTTTAAGATGGTTTTAAAAATTACACTTGTTACAATATTGGTGCATGGTGCTATTAATAAAATTTACATTGAGGAGCATAATCTTTGTCTGAGGTTTGGTTAGATCTCTTTTTTTCACACTATTCACCAAATAAAATCTTTGCACAGAATGAAAGATACATTCTGAAGTTATTCAATAGAGAGGGAAATAAAGGGTTACTTTTCAGGTGACTAAATGGAAAGCTTTGGATTAATGTTGAATATGAAATTTACATTTAAACAAAAACTGGTTGAAAATCTGTTGCACAATTCTGTTTTCCTAAAGATGTGGAAAGGTTCTTTGTGCTCCTGAGATTGGCAGCTTAAGAGACTGTGCTGTGAGCTGTCACCTAAGGTGACAATTTTTAAAGTTTTCCATGCAACCTGAGTAGTCTTCTTCCATAGATGTGGTAGCAAACTGCGGATTTATGGAATTGAATTTGAATTTATATTGGAATTCCAATTCCAATTTGTCTTGGAAATGTGTGCTGGTTTTTCACCCTTAATTCAATAGCAGACTAGGATAACTTCTAACTGAGAGTAGGCTACAGAATATAGATTATGTACTTGCTGAGGTGGTCTGTCCATTCAGCTTAGTGCAGGACAAAAACCCCAACATAATCTTTTGATTTGAAAATCATTTAAGTGTCAGAATAAAAATTATTCTGAGCCCTTATTTATTCTCCAAGTTCTGGCTTGTGCTTGGAATGAATGCACACTCTCTTCCCCTCAATCCACTTGAGATGTAAGTAGTATCTCCCTCCTTTTGCTCTGACTTGGATCTCTCTTTTTGGATTTGTTAAATTCTTTTGTTATTTGTTTTTGTGTGTGACAATGTAAATATATACACGAGTGTGTATATATGTCAGTTTTGACAGAAAGTATATTCTTGTATTTGCTGCTTCCCCCCCATTTTAAATTATAAGCTTTTTGAGAGCATAGGTTGTTTCATAAAAATATTTCCAGCACCTAATACATTGCTTTTTGTTCTATGTATATTTCCTGCTAAATTCTCATTATAAGAACGTTTTATGTGAACCTATAGTCCTTTCCAAAACCAAAGGATTTCTTTAATCTTTTATATTTTAATAGCTTTGTATTTGTCATGTGAACAAATGCATAGCACCTATTAGCTTCTGTTTAACACTTAAGTGTTTCACAGAACTATGCTAAGAGCTGGGGAAGGAGTTGGATAAAGGTAAGGTTCTTGGCCATCAAGAAAATTCCCATTTAATTTTGAAGTTATTGAATAAAATACTTTTCCTGGATTGGATCTCTTTCTGTAGTGGAGGAGCTAATGATGACTTGATGACTAATTTGAAAGCTTTGGGTTAATGAGTATTTTGATAAAACCCTTTTAAACAATTTTTTTGCAGTTAGGTCATAAAAGGCTATTTCATGTAAGGTGAATATTATCTTTTATCATTTTGCCGACCACTTTACCAGTCTTATTTTTTTTTTCCTCATTGACTTGTTTATTTACTTTTAGTTCACAAGATTGAGTTCCACAATCTGAGTTTCAAATTTTCTCCCCTCCCTTCCCTCCGCGCCATGGTGGTGTGCAATCATGTATAGGATCTGCAAATACTTTCACATTGTACAGTATAGTCTGGTTGTATAGAAGGGCTGTAACCAATGGAGTGAACAATAGGAAAAAAGAAAACCAAAGATGAAAAGGAACAATAGCATGTAGATTGCTTCAGTCTCCATTTAAACTTGGTCTTTCAAGATCTTTCTCTGAATGTAGATAATCTCCTTCCATCCTGAGACTTGTAGAGTTGTCTTATAGCTGTGGGTTGCTGAGAAGAGTCCAGTTTATTAAGGTTGGTCGTCACACATATGATATATCTGTGATTGTGTACAAATTTTTCCTGGTTCTGCTCTTCTCACTTAGCATCAGTTTGTATAAGCCTCTCCAGGTACATATGAAGTCCCTCTCCTTCCCATTTCTTACAGAACAATAGTATTCCATTACATTCACATATCACAACTTGTTTAGCCATTCCTCAATTGATGGACATCCCCTAAATTTCCAGTTTTTTGCCACCACAAAGAGAGCTGCAATAAGTATTTTTGTACATATGGGTTACCAGTCTTATGGTGTTATTTTGTGTTTTTCCTAAAATCTTAGTGAATTTCTATAAATTAATTTTTTAATTCACATTTGAATTATTTTGAACATAGCAGTTTTGATAGATCTAAAGAGACAGACTCATTGATATAAAACTGTACTCCCCCCTGAGCATTCGTATCTGGTGAAAAAAGTAGATTTTCCTAAATCTCTCT
Source organism: Pseudochirops corinnae (assembly GCA_028646515.1). Classification (NCBI taxonomy): domain Eukaryota; kingdom Metazoa; phylum Chordata; class Mammalia; order Diprotodontia; family Pseudocheiridae; genus Pseudochirops; species Pseudochirops corinnae. The sequence goes on along the minus strand of CM053585.1, from coordinate 308,254,314 downwards.
CTTAAACTCCAGTCTTGCATCTCCAAATGCCTGCTGGACATCGCCACCTACCTATGCTGTAGATATCAACTTTGGATCATCCTTGACTCCTCACTTCCCATATCCAATCAGTTACTGAATCATATTGATTTTGCTTCCATGTATGTCAGTCCATCCCTTCTGCCCTGGTTGAGGCCATCATCATCTCACCTGAATTAGTTAGTGGCTCCAGACTTGCTCCTCTCCTATCCATCTTTTGCACAACTGCTAAAATGGTATTCCTTAAAGCACAGATCTGACCATATCACTTATGCTTAAAAAGTTCCAGTGGCTACCTTTTGCTTCCAGAATAAAATTAAATCTTCTGATTGGCATTTAAAGTCCTTTATAATTCAACTCCAGCCTGCCTTTTCAGACTTAACTTTACACTGTGCAGTCAAAAGCCAAATGAGACTGGTCTACTTGGTTTCCTTAAGTTGTTCCATCTCCAGCCTCAGAGACTTTGTTCTGGCTGTTTTACTGTTCTAATTTTGAATCACTGCTTTACTTTAAACTCCTTTAAGCTTTTCCTTAACACCCCCCTTCCATTTTGTTATACTTATTTTGTCTATATTTGTAAACTGAGAAGGGACTGTAATTTTGGAGTTTTGTGTTAGTATCTTTGGTATCTAGCACTATACCTGGAAAGAAGGTGCTTACTTAATAAGTGGTGTGTTTGATTATTAGTTTTGATAATGTTAGATCCCTTTTGCAAAAACCTTTCTCAACAAGAAGTTTTTGTTTAAAAAATTATTTTTACTTTTAGAAGGAAAAATATACTGTGTAAAAATTCGGAGTAATTGTCAACATATGCTGATTTGCATTAAAGAGAACCTGATGCAAGAGTTGGTTTCAAAATGCTTATTGTATATTAAAATATTAAATAGTCAAATGACAATAGTAATCTTTAATAATCTTAGTATTTTGTACCAGAGACCTATCAAAGTAGTGATGGATGAAGAATCATCAAAAATAGCTACCTGTGCAGGAAGGAAAGAATAAATCCCCTAATAGTTAGAACATTGGCTTTTATCTCTTACTAGTGTGCCTTTTTGAGATTTACAAAGCACTTTTCTCAACTCTGTGAGGTAGTTATTTCAAATATTATTAACAGTTGAGGAAACAGATTTATTTGGTTCAAGAACACAAAATATTCATTGTTCCGTAATTGGGAAGGTGGGGTGGGTTGCAATTTTAATATTTTTTTCCCCAATCACATGTAAAAACAATTTTAAATGTTAATTTTAAAATATTTTGAGCTTCAGATTTTCTTCGTTCCCCCTCCCTGAGACAGTAACTATTTTTATATAAACATGTACAGTTATACAAAATATAGTTCCACATTAGTCACATGGTAAAAGAAAACAGACAAAAAACCCCACCACACATGAGAAAAATAAAGTAAAAAATAGTATACTTTGATCTATATTCGGACTCCATCGATTCTTTGGAGATGGGTAGCATTTTTCATCATAAGTCCTTCAGAGTTGTCTTGAATCATTGTATTGAGAAAAGCTAAGAGAATAGCTAAATCATTCACAATTGATCATTGTATAATATTGCTGCTAGTATATACAGTGTTCTGGTTCTGCTTCATTTTGCATCAGTTCGTGTATTACAGGTTTTTCTGAAATTCTCCTGCTCATCATTTTTTATAGCACAATAGTATTCCATTACAATCATACCACAACTTATTCAGCCATTCCCCAATTGATGGGCATCCCCTCAATTTCCAATTCTTTGCCACCACAGAAAGCGTTGCTATAAACATTTTTGTACATATAACTCCTTTTCCTTTTTTTTTTTTTTTAAAGTCTCTTTGGGATACAGACCTAGTATTGCTGAACCAAAGGATGTGCACAATTTTATAGCTCTTTGGGCATAGTTCCAAATTGCTCTCCAGAATGGTCAGACTAGTTTATGACTTTACCAGCAGTGCATCAGTGTCCCTATTTTCCCACATCCTCTCCAGCATTTGTCATTTCCCTTTTCTGTCATGTTAACTAATCTGATAGCCAATCTGGTACCTACGAGTTGTTTTAATGTGCATTTCTCTAATCAATATTTAGAACCTTTTTTCATTATGACTTTAGATAGCTTTGATTTCTTCATCTGAAAACTACCTCTTTGTATCCTTTGGCCATTTATCAATTAGGGAATGATTTGTATTCTTACAAATTTGACTCAGTTTTCTATATATTTGAGAAAGAGGCCCTTTATCACAGATACTTGCTGTTTAAAAAAAAAATTTCCCGCCTGTGCCAGAATTTCAACTCAGACCTCTTAATTCCAAGTTAATTGTTCTTTGCCACATAGCTTCTAACTTCTCACTGATAAAGTTTTTATATTTCAGCCTACCAACTATTTTTATACCTGTCATAGATAATGTAGTAATTGTTATTTTTTTAATTCAACATTTAGGAAAATGTTTTTACTTTGACTTCCAAAATTTAGTTTAACTTAAAAAAAATTTTAACACAACCATTATGCTTTCAGGAACATTAAAGTTTTTTCATAACCAGAGGTTTGTTTTTTTTCCCCAAGTATTCTTGGGGCAGCTAGCTGGCATAGTGGCTAGAACACTGGCCCTGGAGTCAGGAGAACCTGAGTTTTAACCTGACTTCAGACACTAGCTGTGTGAACCTGGGCAAGTCACTTAACTCTGATCACCTCCAGAAGCAAAAGTAAAAATTTTTAAAAAGTATTCTTTACCCAGGTATATTATTGTTTAAAATTTTTTAGGGCATATGCATCATATATAGAATGTTGGGTTATTATAAGTGGTTTATTTTTCACCTTTATATAGATTTGAAATAAGCATATTGTTTCCCATTGTTCATGAAAAAAACTTTTTGTCTTGTTACCCCAGTCTTCTATAAAGTACATGAAAATTCTGAAGATCGTTGAGGTGTTACATTTTTATACCAACTCATTTTATATATCGTGTTCCCTGACATTTTCAGTCTTTAGAAAGAATGATCAGGATCACATATATGTATGTGATTAAGCCCTTAGAGCCGAGTTCAAATAATAATAGGCCTATTCTAATTTCTACCCTTTTTTTTTTTGGCTTTTTGGAGGGGGGAATGTAGGGCAATTGGGGTTAAATGACTTGCCCAAGGTCACAGGCTAGTTTTGTGTTAAGTGTCTAAGGCCGTATTTGAGCTGAGGTCCTCCTGACTCCAGGGTTGGTGCTCCACTCACCTAGCTACCCCTAATTTCTATCTTTTTTGTTCTATGAATTTTTGAAATAGGATTTTGGAAGTACAAAATTAGTTCTGAAAATTTCTATAAAGTCAAGATATTTAGAGAATTAATACTTTTTTTTTTTAACATTTTATATTCAAATTTTATTTTAGGTACCACACCACAATAATGAATGCCTTGACCCCTAGTCTTTCTTTTCAAGCATAAAACTTGCATTTATGAAGTGTATATAACTTAACATTTCTGCTTTTAGAAATTAATGACAGTAAATTGTTAAGTTCATGTTCTCCATTTCTAAGAATGGAAATAGAAATATTCTCCTTAAGGTTACATTCAGAAACATGGGAATGACCATAAAAGTATCAGACTCTTTATTTTTTCTGTATATTCTATCCTCTCCCCCTAAACTCCCCTCACCTGTTAAATAAAGCCACACAGGATTTTGTCTTGATAATAGTGATAGAAAAATGAAGTTCAGGGGATTAAGTATGTTGAATATAGGAAATGCATATAGTTCATTAGATACCAAGGAATTGGGTGGTCAGCCAAGTCAGTCACCAAACATCATTGGCCCACTGTGTGCCAGGTATTGGGAAAGCAAAGATAAAAATAAATGAGTCCTTGCTGTGGTGGGGTGTTGAGGGGAACTTACATTCTTATAAACATGTAAAAAACAAAAAATATATTCAAGGTAAGGGTAAATTTTTTTTTTTGTGGAAGAGGCTTCTTGGAGTAGGCAGTATTTGAGCTGAGGTTTAAATGGGTTAGGACATCTTAAAATTCAAGCCATTGAAATCTGTGGGTGAGAAGAAAGTAATCAATATTTGGTTCCTCTTCTTAGAGAACTTAGTCTGATCTGGCTAGTAGAAGAAATAGACCAAACTAGTAGGAGATAAAATATGAATGCTTTAGGGGAGATACGAATAAATTACAGTGAAACTGCCAAGATGGGAGACCTTGCTTGTTTGAGGAAATAGCTTTGAACTATTCTTTGAAGGAAGATTTGGATTTAAAGGACAGGTAGAAATGTGAATGGAGTGACTAGGTTGGATTTTTTTCCCCCTCATGGAGAGAGTACTAACTATGAAGGAGGGAAAATGTAAAACCTTATTAATTTCTTTGGAAAAGAATGTGTTATTGTTGTCTTTAGGTTAGAGGGTTTATATATTATTAATGTCACCTAATAATACAGACCTAAATTGAGGTATTTAATGAACAGCCCTATAAAATGAAGGTTCCACTTTGTTTTGGTATAAATTAATGAAGAATCTCTCTGAGAATCTACTAAGGAATTTGCTTGTCATTCAGTTTAATTAAATAACTTCTCAGATTTATTCTTTGTGAAAACTACCTGGTGACTATTGAATGGTATGGTAGCAACCTGTTTATATTTGAACCAAAAATCTCTACAGATGGTACTGTGCTCTAAGAACTACCTGGAGCTCAAAAGATTATATACTAAAATTTTTCAAATGAGGTTACTGTTACTACTGATTTTAATATCTGGAACCTTCACAGATGTTGTACCACCTGTAAGAATATTTCTACAGATTCCGCCTGTTTGTACTGTGAATCAAATGCCTTTTGACATAGGCATGGAACAGAATGATATAGCTGGTTTAGATTCTTTTTGCCCTTGAAAGAGAGGAGAAAAAAATGGCTGACATTTTTTTTGTTGTCGTTTTCAGTCTGATTCTTTGTGACTCCATTTGGGGTTTTGGCAGAGATGCTGGAGTGGTTTTCCATTTCCTTTTCTAGCTCATTTTACAGATGAGGAACTGAGGCAAATAGGGTTAAGTGACTTGCTCAGGGTCAAATAGCTAGTAAGTGTCTGAGGCCAAATTTGAACTCAGGAAGATGAGTCTTCCAGACTCCAGGCCTGGCACTCTTTATCTAATGCCCCACTTTGGCTGAGATTAGTGAGATGAAAAGGGAAACAGTTTTGTAATTCAAGTATAGTCACTTTTCCCTTTAATTCTTCTCATGTGGGTCCAGACCTTTACATTATGTTAATAATTAACATCTCCCTTTCCACTTTACAGTCTTTGTGATTATTGGAAGGATCTTGATATTATTTCAGACACCTGCATTTGCCGGTTGAGGGATAAAAAAACCTTCTGGTGTCAAAATCCTGTGCCATCTTGTAGAGAAGTGTGTCTGGCAAAGAGAGTTTTCTCCTTTAGAGAGGATTTGGAGGATTACTGATATTGGCTTTGTATAGTTTTCAGGCAATCAAACTAGAAGGATGGAGGTGCTGGGGAGGAGAGTGGTATATACAGATGGTACCTTTTAGGGCAATCATGGAATTAGGAGATATGTTTAAGGACAGCTTTTTACTAGCATGCATCTGCTTTTTAATTACCTTCAATATTGCTTTTTTTTTCTATTTCTTATTTTCCATCAGACTTCTCCATTTTGAAAGCCCTTAGTCTGTTCTTATGACTATATTGGACCACAATCATAATGGAGGCTGGGTCTTTATCAGCCCCTCTTATTTGTGTCTTCCTCGACAGGTGGCAGATTAGCCAGTGTAGGAAGATTTCTGTAACAACCAATAAAATTAGTTTGAAAATAGGATTGGCCCAAAAAAGGTGCTCTTGAATTTTAACTCATTATTCTCTAGAAAGCAATGTAAAATATCTACTTAGCAAACTTACCACTGTAAATTGTGTTCTTCCTGTAATGAATCTCCTGAATTACTTTAAGTATATATTTGACACAAACATTTTCCTATTAGGTAGTTAAGAAGAAAAAGGACCAGTACTAAAAAACTTCAGTGGAGAGCTCAGTGAATTTGCCATTTGTTTTAGTGCTGTTGACTTTGGAATAAGATGGCAATTGTTGGGCAGAAATGAAACAGGTCTTGGACTAAGGCATTTCATTTCTACTTAAGTTGAAAGGATTGTTCTCTATACCATAATTTATTTGTGAAGGGTGGGAGGATCTTGACTGATGACTTCATTAGTCTCTTTATTTTTTGGGACTAGCATCCCACAAATTTGCCAGCTGTTATATATATGCAATTTTGCTTAAAAGAATTAGGTGTGTTTTTTTTAAACTATCAAGTTTGATCTCAATTGTATCCATTATTGTGATTATAGTTTTAAGTTTAAATCTCCAAAACTATGACTTTTTAATTTTTTTGTGTTTGTCCTTTGTTTTCTTTATTAATTTATTTTTAGTTTTCAACATTCGCTTCCATAGGATTTTGAGTTACAAATTTTCTCACCATCACTCTTCCTCACATACACACCTCAAGACATGCGTTCTGTTTATTCCTTCCTCCAATCAATCTGTCCTCCTTTCTATTACCTGTGTGTGCCACCATCCTGGGCCCAGTCCACCCCCATACCCCTTCTCTTATCTCCTTCTCTTCTATTTTCCTGTGGGGAAAGATAGATTTCTATACCCCATTGCCGGTGTATCTTATTTCCCAGTTGCATGTAAAAACAATTTTTGACATTTGTTTTTAAAACTGAGTTCCCCATTCTCTACCTTCCCTCCCCCCTCTCATTGAGAAGGTAAGTAATTCGATATAGGTTATACATATGTAGTCTTGTAAAACACTTCCATAAATAGTCATGTTGTGAAAGACTAACTGTATTTCCCTCTATTCTGTCCTGCCCCCCCATTTATTCTATTCTCTCCTTTGACTCTGTCCCTCCTTGAAAGTGTTTGCTTCTATTTACCCCCCTTCCCATTTTCCCTCCCTTCTTCTCACTCCCTTCCCCCTTATCTCCTCTACTTTTTCATACCCAATGGAGTATGTATGTTATTACCTTCCTAAGTATGGCTTTTTTTTTTTGAGGGGGCAAGGCAAGGCAGTTTGGGTTAAATAACTTACCCAAGGTCACACACTTAGTTAAGTGTCAAGTGTATGAGAACAGATTTGAACCCAGATCCTGACTTCAGGGCTCTGTTCACTGCACCACCTAGCTGTCCCAAGTATGGCTTTTTTTAAAAGCGCCTTTTAGAGTACTTGAAAAAGAGAGCCTCTCTTAATATGGATCTCTTGTCATTGAACGGTACTGTTGTTTTTTTTTTCCTTTTTTTTTTTAATTTTATTATAGTTTGCATCATTTATTTCCACAAGATTTTGAGTTACATATTTTCTCCCCCTCTTTCCCCCACCCACCACCCCAAAACAGCCATCCCAGTGTGTCCCCCCTCCCCCAGTCTATTCTCTCCTATGTTACTTTTCGGTAGGGCAGGATGGATCTCCCAACCACAGTGCCTGTGTATCTCAAGTTCCAGTTGGATGTAGTCGATAATGATAATAATAATTGCATATGTGTGTATATATATACACGTAGATACACATTCATAACACTTGATTATAGAACTCCAGATTCCAGATTCTTTCTCCTCCTCCCTCACCTCCCATCCCCACTGGAAGGACAAGGAATCAAATACAGGCTGAACATGTAAAATTACGCAGAACCTCTCCACAGTGAGCACACTGTGAGAGTCTGATTAAATGTCCCCTCTTCCTATCCTACCCCCCCATCCACTCTCCACCCTGTCCCTTTCCCTCTGCAGAAATGTGAATGTTCATCAGTCCTCCCCCCCACCCTGCCCTCCCCTCCATCACCTCACTTCTCATCCCCCTTCCCCCAACTCT
>CM053585.1:308209278-308245968 GCA_028646515.1 Pseudochirops corinnae | reverse complement strand
GCCTCCTCAGTTCTTGGCAGCTCCAGGTGGCAGTTCTCAAAAGTCCTGGGCAGCTCCAGCGGGCTCTCAGCAGTCTTTCTTTCAGCAACTCAGGCTCCACAACATTGGATACTGCTCTCCCAAAAGTCCTTCTGGCCTTCTCTAGGCTTGGGCCTCTCTCCCAATTCATGGCTCCTTCCAGTTCAGCCCTCTCTCTTCACGTCAACAAGTGCATCCCACAAGTGGGATTCACAAGATCTGGGTTTTAACACTCAACCCAAAAACCAAGCCAATACAGGGGCATCTCCAAATTCTATTACCATTGCAGTATGAAAGAAGGTTTGTAATTTGTCCTTAATTTGTCCTTTTATCTTTTGGTTAAAAATGACATTTGATTAACTGTTTAAATATTACCTTAGTAATTATTACAAAGTTAGATGGGACTTTTACTCCAGTTTCTTTTAAAAGGGTAGTAATGAATTTAAAGATTCTGATATCATTAGAGAAAATGAAGAAATCTATACTTCCAATTGAAATGAAAGCTAATTAAGAAAAGGCAAATCTGTAAAGACAGCCACTTGAATTCTGGTTGTCAAGTTACTTTCTCTTCCCTGTGTATCCTGTTCTGTGTCTGTATTCATAGAATCTTAGACTAGAACTCAGCAACCATCTACCCCAGCTCATACCTGGGGAAGGAGTCCCTCTGTTACATTTCAGTGGAAGGAATGACTTTCTCTTTCTGAGTTTAAATCTGCCTTTAGATACTTACTAGCTGTGTGACCCTGGGCAAGTCACTTTAACCCTATTTGTCTCAGTCCCTTATCTGTGAAATGATCTGGAGAAAGAAATGGCAAACTACTCCATTATCTTTGCCAAGAAAACCCCAAATGGATGTGGTCATGAAGAGTGGGACAGGATTGAAATGACTGAACAAATTGCTTTCTTGATGTAAGCATCAAGCTGAAGTTGATATTTGCCTTTGCCTCTTTACAACTTCCGCCCTTCACTCCTGGTTCTGTGGCAGAATCAGTCTAATTGTTTTTGCCCAAAAATAGCCTTTCAAAAGACAACTGTTTTAACCTCCCCCTTTCCTTTTCTCCAATCTCAAGATCCCTCATTCTTCTTACTCATCCAAGACTTGGTCTTCATCATCCTCATGTGCTTCTTCTCTTATCTATAGCCTTTCTCTGAAATGTGCTCAGAGATGATACCATACTCTAGCTGTGGTTGGACTGAAGTGGAGTACATTGGAGACTGTTATCTCCTGTGCTACCCTCTTGATGCAGCCCACAATCATAGTAGCTTTTTTATATCCGTGTTGCAATGTTTATAAATTTAGCTTTTCAGTCTACCCAGACCTGCAGATCTACTTAACATGAATTGTTGCCTGACTCTGGCTCTCCCATTTTGTACTTACGTTTTAAAAATCTACTTCTAGGGTTCTGTGGGGTTTTTGTTTGTTTTGCTATTTAATGTCACTGTTTTAACTTTGACCCATGTTTCTGGTTTGTTGAGTAGCCTGTTGATCTTCATTGCTATCCAGTGTGTTGTGTCCCTCCCAGCCTTGTATCACCTTTGACAAACATGCAATCTATCTACCTTCCTGTAAGTTAGTGATAAATATGCCAGATTGACCCTGCATATTCCTCCAGGTTGCCATCACAGCCAGTAATGATTGATTTTCTTTGAGTCCTGTCATTTAACCAATTCCAAAGATTAAGATGTTAAAATATTTTTACAATGGGAAGTGTAGTGTTGAATCAGCAGAAGCATCTGTGTCTCAAAGGGTTCTATCCTGGGCCTTTTTTTCTTGTCTATCTCATTAGTTCCCATGGATTTAATCACTTTATCTGTGTTGATGATTCTCAAATATGCCTGTCCTTCCTTAAACTCTCTACAGACCTCTTCTCTTGCATTTACCTACTCCATTTCAGACATTTTGAACTACATGTCCAGTAACCATCTTAAACTAGCATATCCAGAACAACTCATTATTTGCCCCCAAGCCCTCCTCCCTTCTTTACTTCCCTGTTATCGTCAAGGGAACCATCTTCCTCCCAGATGTTAAGGCTCACAATCTAGGAGTCATCCTCAACTCATCACTGTCTCTCATCCCCTATAGCCAATCTTGCCAATGACAGTTGCATTTTTGCAACATCTCTCAAGTCTGCCGCCTTCTCTCCTCTCTCACTGCCACTACTCAGCTATAGGCTCTCAATCACCTCATGCCTGGATATTGCAGTTACCAGCTGGTGGATCTGCCTGCCTCAAGTCTCTCCTCCCTACAATCTCCATTCAGTCACCAAAGTGCAGGTCTTGGTATGTTACCTCCTTACTAATTAAACTCTGGTGACTCCCTGTCATTTCCACTATCAAATACAAAATCCTGTTTTGCATTTAAAATCCTTTGTAACTTAACCCGCTCCCCCGTGACATTGACCTTTTAGTTATTCTACAACCAAGATACTCCATTTCTCCATCTCTGGGCTCCAGGCATTTTCTCTGGCTATCCCCCATGACTGGAAGGCTCTCACTCATCTCTACCTACTGACTTCCCTGGTTTCCTTTAAGTACCAACTAAAATCCCATCTTCTATAGGAAACTTGTCCCATCTCTTCTTCATTCTCATCCCTTTCTTTTTTTGATTCATCCTATATATAACTCGTGTGTACCTATTTGCTTATTGTCTTCCTTATTATTGAGCTCCTTGAAGGCAGGGATTGTCTTTTGCCTCTTTTTTTGTTTCCCTAGCACTTAGCACAATTGGCACAGCTGGCACATTGTAGAGGCTTAATAAATGTTTATTGACTGTTACTGAAAAAGAAAATGAACATAGTTATAAAAATTAGGCCTTAAAGTATCTGGAAAAAAATGGAAGAGTATGTAAATGTGTCAAGTCATCCTGCTACTAAGAGCACTGATTTATTAATGTGATTGTGACTATTAATGTTGTGTTGTAGGGAAGGAACACAGTTGAGTTTTTTCAGGCTTACATACACAGGGTTTGGCTACTCTTCCCTTACTTGAAAGCATACCAGACTTATTACTTTATACCCATAATGATTTTGAAGAGTAGTAAATTTCATGTTAGTGTTGTGGTATAAAAATAGTTTGGTTATGTCCTTGTAGTTAAGCACAGATTAAGTCACGAACTTTAACACATTTTCCTCGGCATAGTCACCTCAGTGCTGTCTTCAGTGGTTGACTTAACATGCATAGGCCTTTATGGAAAGGCTGCAGTATTTTCTCTTGTGGTAAAAAGCACCTTTAAACTATACTGAATAGATGGTAGTTAATTGTTGTTTTCAGTCTAGTTCTTTACAATGTTTGTTTAAAAGTTCCAATGTTATTTACATTAGCAAAGCAAATTATTCAAGAATTCTGTTTCTCTTTTGCTTTTTAATTCCTGACAGCTATCATCCATTTAAAGCTTAAGCTTTTTTCCTCCACCTATTGTGACCTATTTTGGCACAAAGATGAACATGTTTTTAAAACTTTTGACTGTTTTTATACTTAAAATGTTTAAAATAATTCAATTTATGATAAACTGGTTCAAGTGAAGGCAGTTTGGGTTTTTGAAGATGTTAAAACTATTGGGCTTATACATTTAAATAGAGCAGTTAAAAATCTCATGTTTTCCTTTCCCTTAAGCCTCCCCTCCCCTTACATTTTAAATAGCAAATCCTCAATTTAGATAATTCCTTGGTAGGTGGATTTTTAAAAATTGGTGGCAAATATCTTCAAGATAATATCTGTGTGCCAAAGTATACAGCCATGTGCTAAAATATTTTGAGACTGAAAAAAATCCTTTCTGATGGATATTCTGCAGAGTTTACAGGAAGTATTTTCACATTGTGTGCTTATATACTAAAAGTGTGTGTCCTATGGAATCAATTTAATTGACTGACCATTTTTCTGCTTTGCTTTAGAATTGAATGAACTTATTTGGTTTGTGATGCTAATTAAATAGGGTCTTATTTGATCCATTCAGAGAAAAACATTTCTCTCAATTAAATTACATGGGGCATCTAAATGTTTCAGTGGATAGAGTACTGGACCTGGAGTCAGGAAGACTTATCTTCCTGTGTTCAAATCTGGCATCAGACACCTAACTAGCTGTGTCACCCTGGGCAAATAACTTAACCCTGTTTGCCTCAGTTTCCTCATCTGTAAAATGAACTGGAGAAGGAAGTGGTGATTACTCAGAATCTCTGCCAAGAAAACCCCAAATGTTGTTATGAAGAGTTGGACATGACTGAACAACAACAAAGTAAGTTACATAATCTCAGAATTAAAAGGAACTTCAAACGTCATCAAGTTTATACAATCAATCTATGGCTGACCTTCACGTATAGCATCTCTAAAAAGTGGTCATACAGCAGTCACTTCCATCTAAGGAAGTTCTAATTGTTATGAAGTAAAAAGTTTTTTCCTACATCAAGCTCAAATCTGCCTTTCTTCAAATTGTATCAAGTTCTCCTACTCCTTCCTGTCTTCTAAGGCCAAGTAGATCAAGTCTCCTTCTTGACCTGTGTGGCCATGGGCAAACCCTTTCACCTATCTGGACCTCATTTTCTTCTTCATTAAGATAAGGGAGTTAAACCAGATGGCCTCTAAATCTTAGGATCCTATATACATCATAGGCCTTAGAATACTTAAAGGTATAATGCCCCTGTCCACCTCAAGTCTTGTCTTCTCTGGTTGAAAAAATACTAGGTTTTCATTTGTTATGGTCTTGAGGCACCCTGCTGTCTCCAGCTTGGTCCTTCCTAAAATGTGTCCAAAAGAGAACACAGTACTCCAAATGTATTCTGACAGGTCCAGGTGACATTATTTATTCATGGTGAGCCTGCAGTCTGCTAACCTTCCCTCTTTCCTGCAGTGAACTTGATGGGTGCTAATTCTTTCATCTACCATATTTGCAGTTTATCCCTGATTTGGAAATTTGGTAAATGTTCCATCTGTCCCTTCATCAAAGATCCCGATTTAAAAATATTGAACAGATCAAAACTTTTAGTTACCACATCACACCTGTGAGATTGGCTAACATGACAAAACAGGAAAATTATAAATGCCAGAGATGTGGGGAAAATTGGAATATTAATGCATTGTTGGTGGAGTTGTGAACTGATCCATTCATTTTGGAGAGCAATTTGGAACTATGCCCAAAGGGCTATAAAACTGTGCATACCCTTTGGCCCAGAAATAGCACTTCTAGTCTATATCCCAAAGAGATCATACAAATGGGAAAAGGACCCACATGTACAAAAATATTTATAGCAGCTCTTTTTGTAGTGGCAAAGAATTGGAAAGTGAGGGGATGCCCATCATTTGGGGAATGGCTTAACAAGTTGTGGTATATGAATATGATGGAATACTAAATGATAAGCAGGAGGACTTCAGAAAAACTTGGAAAGACTTATATGAACTGATGCTGAGCGAGGGGAGCAGAACCAGGAGAACGTTGTACACAGTAACAGCCACATTGTGAGATGACTAACTTTGATAGACTTAGCTCTTCTCAGCAGTGCAAGGTTCTAAGTCCAAAAGGCTTATGATGGAAAGTGCCATTCATATCCAGAGAAAGAATTACAGAGCCTGAATGCAGATTGAAGCATACTATTTGCTTTCTCTTTTTTGTTTTGTTTTGTTTTGTTTCTTCAGTCTCATGGTTTATCCCATTGATTATAAATCTTCTTTGTAACGTGACTAATGTGAAAATATGTTTATAATGTGAATTTTATATGTAGAGCCTGTATTAGGTTGCATGCCATCTTGGGGAAGGAGGCAAAGAGGGAGGGGGAGAAAATTTGGAACTTAAAAACTTGTGGAACTTTTAAAAAAAAGAAAAAACAAAAAAAATATTGAACAAAACAAGACCAGGGGAGATACCTGGGACACCACCAAAGAGGTTCCTCTAAATTGACATTAACCCATTAATGCTTATTCTTTTGGTCCAATCATTCAACTAATTCTTAATAAATCTAATGGCGCTGTCATACAATTCACTTCTCCCCATCTTATCCACAAAATTATCATGAGAGATCTTGTCAAAATGCTGAAATTTAAGTAAACTTTACAAGCAGCATTTCCCTGACCTTCTAGTGATACTGTTTTTTAAAAAAAAAGAAATTAAAACTACCATCATTTTTTAAGGAAACCATGTTAACTTTTTGTGGTCATTGCTTCCTTTTTTAAATGTTTGCAGACCATCCTTTTAGTGATAATCCTTTTAACAGTGTATTTTCTTTTCAAGAATTTGGAAGTTCAGATTGAAGTTACTAGCACTGCTTTAGTTTGCAAATTCTTTCCTTGGAATTTTAGGCAGTAGGATTCTTTCTATTGTTTCCCTAAACTCTCTGAAATCTGTTCTCCCAAAATCTAGGATGTATGTCAACCTGCCTAGCTCTTATTACATGTAGTAAGAAGGTTGTGTTTTCCTTTCAGGGTTCCTATTTGCTCTCCAAAGGCAAACATTTGTCCTTTCTCACATCTTACATTGATGTAGTAAATAGCGCTTTACTCAATTAAAAAACCTACCAATATAATAAAGGCTGAGATACATTCCTGCTCTTTGGCTAAAACTAGTCCAAATAACACTTTCCTTTGTTACCTTTTTAAAAGAATTAAATTATCTTTAAGACAAGCCAACATTGTAGTTGCTCATCTTTTTTATTTATCTGTCTTAGGTATCTATCTATTGAGAACTCCAGCAAATTCCCAGATAATTGAATTCTATCATCAGTATACTTATCATACCTTCATGATACTAAAATGTTTCCCAAACCTTCAGTATGTTTCTTCCTTTTGTCTAGATGATTTGTCTGATGGTTCCACGACCATTTCCTGTTCCTGCTGTAAATTTTTTTATTTGGTTCTCTAGTTATAAAGTATACTATCCATCCTGATAAACTTCAGTGACATATGGTTAGGGCCAGTTTGGCTCCCTGCTGTTGGATCCCTTGCTTACTTTGTTTACTACTCCTGAATTTTGTACTTAATGCATAGGCAGAGGCCAAAGCAAATGATTGCACTACTCTCAGCTAGTACGTTTTTACCAGCTCTGGTAAATGTTTACTCCATCTTTACTATATTTTAAACCAAAGTTTAGAAATCCAAATCATGTTCTTAGAGACTATCTCAACTACTCATTTCCCAAATGGGCCTCTGTCCTGAAGCCCCTGCTGCCTTTAACGGCAGTGTAGAAGATACCACCTATGTCCCTAAGGCATGGGTGGGGAACTTTACAGAACAAATCCTCTTTATTAATAAAAGGATTTGTTCCTTGAAGTTTGGATTCTGTCCTCCAGAGTACTGAGGGGGTCACATGTGGCCCCCGAGGCCCAAGGTTTCTTATCCCTGCTCTAAGGTCTTCAAGGACCTGCCTACGATTTTTAAACTCTTAACATTCCTTCTTATGTTCCTTGTGTGGTATAACTTGAAAGCACATAATACTACCAGATGTGGTTAAAATCTTGGGAAACTTTCAGTCCTGTGTCAGTTATATGCTCTAGGAAAAACATCAGACTTCTTATTAAAGTCTGATGAATAGCTGCTTCAGTAGCCCATGTCAGGAGTCCTCAGTCACCACCGCCACTTGACGCCTTTTCCTTTTACCCAGTTTGCCTCCTCATGAAACCTGTGAGTTCACATCATTCGTTGAAATGGATCCTTCTCCAAAGACTCTCAAAACATTATGTGTTCAGTGGTTTTTTTCTCCCTTATTCTTTATCATACATTTTTCTACTTTTCACTCTTCTGATATGTTACCTGCTGTCTCATCACATCTTCATTTTTAGCCTAAAGCCCATCCATTTTTGAGCAGCAGTATGTTTCCTCTAGTAGCTAGCCTTTTTACCCTATTTTCTAAGGACATATCACCTCTCCTTCGTGTATATTTTGCCCATATGTAGCAGTTACTTGACCATAGCAAAAAGACAGACGTGTGCCCTGTTCAGGCCGCTGCAGAATTCCCCCGTATCTGTATATCTGCTATTGAAATCTGAATTCCATGTAATTCTGTTAAGTAGCAATTTTAAACTTTACTCAAGTAATAATTAAAGTTAGCATCAATTAGTGCTTTACAAATATTATTTCATTTTATCCTCAACTGTAGGATGTAGATGCTATTATTACCCCATTTTACATATGTGGAAACTGTGTCTGAGGGAAGGTGAAGTTACTTAACCAGGGTCATACATCTAGTAAGTGTTTAAGGCTTAGTTTTCACCTAATCCTCTTTTATGACTAAAATGTTCAAAGCTACAGCTCCTGCATCACCTAGCTGCCTGATTTGCCCCGTTTGGTAGTGCTTAAGGCTCTTGCATTATTAAAAATATTAGTTTCTTCTGTATAATTGTTAAGCATAGTTCAGTTCTTGGAAAAGGAGTAATTGTAAATATTTACTAGACTACCATAATTGTAGACATTGACCTTTTGAAAAGAAGACTTTAGTACAAACACTTTCAAAGATGTGAGAAGTTGACTCCTAATTGGATTCAGCTAGAAACCCCATTTTTACCAGCTATATTCAGTGTCTATTTGTGTTGGCCCATTGGGCAGGAAGCTGTTGCTTACCAATATGTGGCAATGAAACAGCCAAGCCTCTTCTAAGGAAAAGGCAGAAAGATTGCTATAAATAAATAGCTTCCCCCAGCTGAAGAATAGGTGTGGCAATCAGTCTGAGCTTCCAGCAAGAACTCACCTCCGAGAAGAGCATCAAGTTGAGATTAAAAGTCAATCATTATCCCCTAATTTGTTTTATAAATTACATAGGTACTTCCCTGTAAGATTTCTTTGTTTTCTTTAAAAACTACTCAGAGTGAAGCCTTTCCTGATCTTTCCCAGCCATCATTCCCTTTACTATTGTCTTTATATGTCATCATTTTGGTACATATTTTCAGGGACTGTTTTTTTCATTGTTTATATCCCTAGCAGTGCCTGGCACATAGTAGGTGATGAATAAAGGCTTGTTGATGTATTTCGTTCCATTTTAGTTCCAGGAAGTAAACTTAAAGCATAGACATTTAGATCTGGATGTTAGAAATCAATCATTTATTTTAGGATAAGAAAACAGACCAGTAGAACTAAAGGGACTTGCCATAGTCACAAGGCAAAGACAGAATTTGAACCTGAGACTTCTGACTCCAGAAGTAGTTTTCTTTCCTCTACCAGTGTATGTGTTGGACTTAACCAACTGTTTTGGTTCATTTGGAACTTAAGCTTGTAGCTAAGATTGGGTTACTTTTATTTCAAGTAATATATCATCTTTTCAAGTATGTAATTCTGTTTAAGAGAGAAAATTACTTGAGTCCGGAGGCGTATGTTGAAATTGAGCTTTATCTCAGTTGTGGAAATGGGCAGCAGCATATTTGTAGCAAGATTTCTATGGTATAAGTTCATCTTTCTTTTCCTGAATCATTGTCCCTTTAAAAGCCCTGTCATTAGCTAAAAGTTCTTACTAACCTCATTGGGATGGGTGGCGCCTGTGATTTATTGCTGCTATTACTGTTAACATAGATGGGTACTGAAAATTCACTAGGTGAATACTCATGCCAAACAAACTTAGCCATAGTGGTTTCCCAGTGACCTTCATCTCTGGCCCTGACACAAGAGGATGAATGGAAATGGATTTCAAAAAGAGTGCTCAAGAGTATGGGAAGAGCTTAGAACATTTTGAGTATGCTCATAGTATTTTATTTATAATCTTTAGCTGAAAGTTTAAACTACAGGTTTCTTTTGAGAGAAATATAAAAGTATTATTATAACTAAAGGTAATAATAAGTGGGAAAGAGTGGGCAGTACCTGTTTATATTCCTAAGAGGTTCTACTCTTGGCCCCAACTACTTAACTGAATGAGTCAGAAATGCATTTGTTCCATAGAGAAGGGGGGAAAAATCATTACCGTTTTTTGAAAAAAATTGTGAACAACTAAGCTTAAATTCACAGCTTAATCTTTTTAAAATGACCTTGAGCATGAAATCCTAATTTTTAAAAAAATTTTATTTCACTAATTTTTTGTCATTCTGGTGTAAATAAGTGCTTTGTCAAATATCATTGAGAAGTCCGAGCATCTGGCAGGGATATATACTCTGACATTTCTTGTAGTCATTGGAGCAGGCAAAGAGAATCCATATGTTTTACTTTTTTTTTCCTTCTCCGTAGCATTAGCACTTGAAGAAATTTGTGATTTAATCGGTCCTTTTAATTTGAGAATATTAGTTTATATAATCTGCCATCCAGTCTAAGAGATATTGCAAGTAGCAAGTAAAATTGACTATTACTATCTTCTGTTGATAAACATACTAAGATGCTTAATTTTCTTCTTCATCCACAGGCTAAAGAAATCCTTACAAAGGAGTCCAATGTACAAGAGGTGCGATGTCCAGTCACTGTCTGTGGAGATGTTCATGGGCAATTTCATGATCTCATGGAACTTTTTAGAATTGGTGGCAAATCACCAGACACAAATTACTTGTTTATGGGCGATTATGTTGACAGAGGATATTATTCAGTTGAAACAGTAACACTGCTTGTAGCTCTTAAGGTAACTTTTACAATTTTTCTTTGACCATGTGGATTTATAAGAATGCTTTTTAATATTCTAGTGTGTCTTTTGTTTTACTGAAAATAGACATTGAAATTTCTAAATTTTTAAAATGCTGTGAAATGAGTGAAGAGTTGATAGAAAAAAGAATAAAAGCTATTTCCCAAAGAGAACTGTGTCTAAGAATTAGTGTTGTAAAGCCATGCTAGCTAACACATAAATTATAAGTATCCCAGGATTTTGTGTATTGGTAACTGGGAATGTCTGTAAAATTTTCTTTAAAAAATATTATCTTTAGCTCCCTTTGAAGGAAAACTCTTCGTTGCAGAGCATTATTAGAACTTATTGATCAGACTCAGATACAGAACCTACAAACCAAACTCAGTTTTGTGAAAGGATACATATTATTCAGCAGCCATGAGCTGCTTTTCTTCAATGTTTCAAATGGAGTGAATTGTGCCAAAAGGTGGGCTTTTGGAGGGGATTATCATGGTAATCCATTTTTTTCTTTGAGATTTTGAAGCTAGTTCCCAGTTACAAATGAAATTCTATATAATTTAAGGAGAAATATCTTCATCTGTTCTATAAGAAGGTTTGTACTGTGTGACTTCTAAAGATATTTTCCTGGGGTCTTCTTCGTTTTATTTCTGCATCACTTTTTTTAAAAAATTAATTTTTATTTTATTTTTTTCTCAAAAGCCTGTAAACAAAAGTTTTTGATGCTTGGTTTTTTTTTTGGTTTTTTTTTATTTTTTGAGTTCCAGATTATCTCCCTTTCTCCCTCTTGAGAAGGCACGCAGTTTAATATACATTATACATGTGTAGACATGCAAAACATACTAGCCATGTTGCAAATGAAGTTCAGGCCAAAAAACCCCCCCCCAAAAATAACAAAAAAAGGATGTTCCAATCTGTATACAGATTCTATCAGTTCTTTCTATGGAGGTGGATAGCATTTTTCATAAGTCCTTCAGAATTGTATTGATCAGAGTAGCTAAGTCTTTCACATTTGCATCACTCTTGACTGACATTTTCCTATTCTAAAATCCTATGACATTGACTAACCAAATTGAAAGTGTGAAGGAAGGCATATGAATCAGCCTATACCTATGGCCCAGAATTGCTTAATATGATCAACAGAAATTTTAGTATACAGCTATTTCAGTTCCATAAGGATTTGTGTGACTTTAGAATTGAAGTATGTGCTTTTGGTGTTTGCCTAGCAGTAGAAGGATAAATTATTGGATAGGATATTGAGGCTGCCAGAAAGCTTTCAGGAATATTTTATACCTTGTAAGCTTGGCCATTAGGAAGGAAAGTGGGAGTAGTTGTATATTTTCCTAAGTAAACTTGAACAGCTTCTTTAAGAATCCTTATATGTTGTACTTGGCTTCCTTCTAAGAAATTAATTAATGCTCCTTTCTGTCTTGGTGTTCAGGTTCGTTACCGTGAACGTATCACTATTCTTCGAGGGAATCATGAGAGTAGACAAATCACACAAGTATATGGTTTCTATGATGAGTGTTTAAGGAAATATGGAAATGCAAATGTTTGGAAATATTTTACAGACCTTTTTGATTATCTTCCTCTAACTGCCTTGGTGGATGGTCAGGTATGTTTTGATGTCAGTCTTTATGTATTAGTGTAATATCAATACCTAAGTATTGCTAAATGAGTAGCAGGCATTGTGGGAGAAAGGATGATAGAGATTTGATTCCTGCCCTCGAAGAAGGCTTCCTTGATGACTTGGAGAAGCTGAATTGAATTGCATCTGAAAGAAAGTAGTAAACATGGGTTGTGGGGGAGGGGAGTTTTCCAGTTTGGGGGAGTAACATGCACAAAGGCACAGGGCGGGGAGGGGGGGAAGATAAGGATAATGGACACTGGCAGCTGTGAAGACCAGCCTACCTATATGACATGAGACTGTGATGGGTAGTAGAGATAGTTGAGGCTAAATAGGCTTAGGGTTGGCCATTTGTGAAATGGTTTAGTAGCAAAGGTAATACAAAATACCTAAGGCTTCTGTTGAGTAATCTTAATATGTAAATAATTCTTTCAGATTTTCTGTCTACATGGTGGTCTCTCACCATCCATAGATACACTGGATCACATCAGAGCACTTGACCGCCTACAAGAAGTTCCCCATGAGGTATTTGCTTTTATTTACTATTTATAAACTATTCTGTCATTTCCCCTTTCTTTCTGGGAGGCTAATTAATATAGGAAACCTAATGGTATTTGCTTATATTTAAACCGTATTGTTATCTTTTCCTAAAACCGCCTACTAGTTAAAATATGTGTTATTTAGGTCTGAATAGGTCAGTTGCATTTAACACTGTTCTCTGGCCACTGACTGTGATACATCACTTTGAAATATATTGATCATTAAAAGGTTTGGGTAGAAGAATGGGAGTTGATGTACCAGTGCAAGTCTATCCATCTCTGTTCCTGGAAAAGCAAGTTAAAGTACATAATCTTTTTAGAATTGTTTCCATGAGGGAAGGAGAGAATTTAAAGCTTAGAATTTTAAGAAATGAATGTTTAAAAAAATTGTCTCCTGTACAACATATACTATTTCTGATTAGTAGAAGTTGAAATGACATAGTATGTTCTTTTTATAAAGACTGGTTTTAATTTTAAATGTGTGTTTTAGGGTCCAATGTGCGACTTGCTGTGGTCAGATCCAGATGATCGTGGTGGTTGGGGTATTTCTCCTCGAGGTGCTGGATATACATTTGGGCAAGATATTTCAGAGACATTTAATCATGCCAATGGCCTCACATTGGTGTCCAGAGCTCACCAGCTGGTGATGGAGGTAAGTCATATGATCATAAGATTTAGAGCCAAAAGAACTATAAAATGATCTCGAGGTGTGGGAACTAAGATTCAAAGAAGTCGTATTTTGCTTATTTATTACTCTCTTTTACAATATTCCTGACAAGCGATCATCCAGCCTTTCATTAAAGGCTTCCACTGAGAAGAGGTCTGTTCTATTTTGGCCTTTTACGTCCTGATAACAGAAAGTCAGAATTGAAATGGGGAGAGACTGGTGGTCATTTCTCCCCTTGTAGAGAATTTGAAACTTTGCTCCCCATTTTAATGTTCTGGAGTATCTGGAAAGCTGTAGGAAAAAAGCATAATTGGAATGATGCCCAACGACTATGTCTTGCTTCCCATTATACCCTGTAATGCCATTTTAGAGTTGAGTGTGTTTATTTTTATATAAACAGCATATTAAATGTTTTGGTGTTTTATTAGTTTAATGTCTTGGCCCTATTACACGTGTATCTTTTTATTTAAGCTGAGTTTTTTTTTTCATTGGTTCCACACTAAGATAAAATCTTTATACAGCAAACTAAAATATATGTCCAGCAGTGGAACTACCATTTATCTATGTTTCCATAAGGTTTGTGAGGTTTTTGGAGTTTTCTGTTTAGGTCTCTTGTGACATAGTGTTCTGTCCTGGTCAACCTTCTGTTCCTGTCCCTTCTTCCCTCCTCCATTTCTTCTCTTCTCCCACTTCCCTCTTCCTCCGCCCTTCCCTCTCCTACCGCCTTTACTCTCCTGGCCCCCCTTTCTCCCTTCCCTCTTCTTCCCGTCACCTCTCTTTCCCCCTCCCCTTCCTTAGCTACTAATGTTTCAACTAACATCTCTGTGTGGCTGACTCCCAAGTGTGCATATGCAATTCCCCCCTCCCCTGTTCCATATCTCAGACTGCCTTCTGTATTTTTCTACTTTAATCATCCCATAGACATCTCAAACTCAACATCTTCACAGCAGAACTTATAATCTTTCTCCCTTAACCTAACCCCCTCTCATTTGCCCTATTTCTGTTGAGAGCCTTGCAACTCTTGGATTCAAGACTTTTCAATTTTGCCAATTATTTTTGCTGTTCAGGCCATAAATTCTACATTAACAATTCTATTTTCTTTTTAAATCCATTCAGGAACATCTTGCTGTGGTTGGGTTTTTTGGTTTGTTTGTTTTTTTCTCTTGGAAATCTGTAGGGTCCTTTGCTTCATCCAAGCGTTGATTCGTTTTTCTTTGTTTCATAATTTATAGATGTCTGAACTCATTTAGCTAATTTGGAGGCTGTGTTCCTTATGTTATATTCCTATATACCCCAACCACCACCATTCCTTATGTTAATTTCTTACCTGTAGTTACGCTTATTCTCAAGGTCTTTAATTGAATTTTATTCTTCTTGACATCTTTATTTCATTTTTTTCCTCTTATGTTCTCCTGTAGCTCACTTTCAGACTCCTTCCCTTTTTATTATGGTTTCCCTGATATCAAAGCAATCTCAGACTCCTCCCATGCTGTTTGTAGCCTCATTTTGCTTCAGGCTGGCCTGATGGTTACATTACATACACATTGGCATCCTGCCTCAATTCCCTCTGGTTCTCAGTTCTCTCAGTAATGTTTTAGTAGAGAACACTGCAGTCCTAGCAAAGACAAGCTTCTCTGCCTTTTGGTTTTCTTTGGCATTGGCTGGAAAGTGTAGGTTTGAGTTTTGTTGCAGGCTTGTGGGTCAGCTTGTGCAACCCATCAGAACATGTGGAAGGGAGGAGGGGATGCTGAGTAAGTGAGTTAGGGGGTGAGGGATTATCCTTTTTTTCTATTGGTTCACTGAATTTTTACCTCATTAGGCTTTTTGATGTTCTAGTTGATGGAGACAGCTCAAATTGTTTTATCTGTTGTGCACAATTACTATTTTGGAATGTTTTTTGAGATCTTGAAAGTTGGAGGGGAATGTCTAATCCGCTTATCTTTTTGATCACGTGATCCCAGGCACTGCCATTCTTAACAGTTTTTTTCAGGGCCATATCATAGGAGTTATTCCTGACTGTTCTCCACCTTCCATTCCATGTGTTGCTGTTTGTCAAGTCTCATGGATTCTGTCTTCACTATATCTCTCTTACTTACCTCCTTCTCTCCACTCACACCACAGCCACCCTAATTCAGATTGTCTTCACCTGTCTTGAATCACATCAATAGCTTTGTTGCTTTTCATGTAGAGTTTGTTGCCTCTCCATTTATCTGTCAAAATTTTTCTCATAGTGCAGCCCTGACCATGTCACTTAACTATTTTAGTAGCTCCCTTTTGCCTCTAGAAGAGAATAAAAGCTCTTGTGTTTGGCATTTAAAGACCTTCATAATCTTGGCCCTGCCTGTCTTTTTAGTTCATTTAGATGATATTTTCCTTCACACCTTCCGTAGTCTTGTTCTGCTGGTCTACTTGAGTGACGTTCTGTCTCACTTCATGCCTTTTTATCAGCTAACCTTATTCGTGGAATGTGCTTCTTCCCACCTGCTTTGTGTAATTTCTTGGTCTCGAGAAGGCTCTATTCAAGTGTTACCTCCTATAGAAGACTTTCCTAATTTCCCCTAATAGTATTCCCTCCCCTTGAAATCACTTTGTATTTTGTATTTATTTATCCGTGTACATGTTGTATTCCCATGATGAGACATGGCCCTCAAAACAGGACAAGAATTTTTTTTAATGTTCTTTTACTTAGTAGCATAAGTAGGATAGCAATAAAATTATGTCTGATTTGACATTTCTTTTTACTTCATTTAGGGTTATAACTGGTGCCATGACAGGAACGTAGTAACAATATTCAGTGCTCCAAACTATTGTTACCGTTGCGGTAACCAAGCTGCAATTATGGAACTTGATGATACTCTAAAGTACTCCTTGTAAGTATTTACATAAGTTGGTTGTTAAGTAACAACACAAAATTTTTAAAGTAGAATTGGGTTTGGTAGCAGTTAGAACTATTAAAGATGAATGCAGTTTTAAAGGTTTAAAAATGAATCGGTATGCTGTAACTGTTGCAGTTATTCGAACTCATATTCATATAATATTCTAGAATTTATAATGTGCTTCCTTCTTGTGAAATAGGGAGTATAAGAATTATCCTCATTTTACACATGAGATAACTAAGAAAGAAAATGGTTAAGTAATTCCCCCAATGGCCACATTTTGTAGTAAGGATCAGAGCTAGGAATCAAAAACCAAGATCCCTGGAGCTAAGTCCAATGTGCATTCTGTTCTACTATATTACTTTTTAAAATATAGCTGTATTTAACAGGTGTGGGTTTTGAGTTACCATTAAAGAAAATTACAGTTCTGTTTTTACAGCTATATATGAAATAGGGACCCTATAGACCCTAATAATAATATTGTGTCCACTTGCTTCTCAGAGAGCCATTATTCTTTGCAGAGACACAGAATGTCCATGGAATGTATAATTAGTGCACTAAATAAATTGAACAAGTGTTGCTGAAGTATATAATTAAGACCAGACTTCCTTCTGCTTCCATATTTTATTTGTAGAGTTACTAGGAAGTTATATTTTTCATTTAACTCACAAAAGATAATAGATTGATGACAGAGTGTTGAGGTGCAGTGGGGGTGTAGATGGGTGGGTTCAGGGGGAGGGAATTTGATTGAGCAGTGGTGGACAAAGTGTAGCCCAGGCTAAGAATAAGTTTTACACTTTAGTGTACCCATTTGCCCCTCAGATTATAGTGGACCTCTGCTTTAGGGCTTTAAGCCTTATTTTAACATCACAGTGAATAGTTAGTCCTTTGCCAGGTAATGCTGAAATTAGAAAAGTGAATCTCAGAATAAGAGTAGAAAAAGATAGTTTGTTTCTTTTGACCTCTTAAAATGCCAATGGTTTGTTTTTCAGCTTGCAGTTTGATCCAGCGCCACGTAGAGGTGAACCACATGTTACTCGTCGTACCCCAGACTACTTCCTGTAATGAGATTTTAAACTTGTACAGTATTGCCATGAACCATACGTTGACCTAAAGGAAATGGGAAGAGCAACAGTAACTCCAAAGTGTCAGAAAATAGTTAACATTCAAAAAACTTGTTTTCATACGGACCAAAAGATGTGCCATATAAAAATACAAAGCCTCTTGTCATCAACAGTCGTGACCACTTTAGAATGAACCAGTTCATTGCATGCTGAAGCAACATTGTTGGTCAAGAAACCAGTTTCTGGCATAGGCTATTTGTAGTTACTTTTGCTTTCTCTGAGAGACTGCAAATATTAAGATGTAAACATTAACACCTCGTGAATACAATTTAACTTTCCATTTAGCTATAGCTTTACTCAGCATGACTGTAGATAAGGATAGCAGCAAACAATCATTGGAGCTTAATGAACGTTTTGAAAAATAAGTACCAAGGCCTCCCCTCTATTTGTGAGTTTTGAAATTGTTTTGTTTATTTTCAGGGAATACTGTTTAATTTAATTGTATGATTTGTCTGCACTCAATTTATTTCCCTCCCAGCCTCGGCCCTACATTGTTCTTTGTTATTGTCAGATACTGGTGAGTTGTTTTGAACAGAACTGTTTTTTTTTTCTGTAAGATGTTACTGCACAAGAGCGCTGCAGTATTTTTCATAATAAACTTGTGAACTAAGTACTGAAAAAATGTCAAAATTTGATTGTAGCAAAGGGCAGACTGGTGCTGTTTTATTCAAACAAAGAATCAATTTATAAATTGTTGAATTCCAGGTAAAGAAAAATAAAAATCAAGGCCACTACAGAATCTCTGTGGAAACTTATTGCTAGTTCTTGATTTTCACTTCAGGACTATTTCCAGCAGAGAGAATAGAACCTTGTAGGTACCACCCCATCTTTTTCATCACATTTACATGTCTGTAAGAGTAGGCGTTTTATTTACCTTAATTTGGGGTGGGGGAGGAGTTGATAGTATGTAAAAACCAAATCCTGATACTTCAAGATTTTTTTCTTCCAAGAAATACCATGTTTTCAATTACTGTCACTTTAAACTGAAAATACTGTATCCATATGAGACCTTTTTTAAAAAGCCACATTGTCAGTTACTTTCTAGCAGCAAATAAGTAAGACTTTGCTATCTACAATTTAACATAGTCCTAAATAAGAGCAATTTAAAGTGTTAGGTTTTGGGTGTTTGGATCTGGTCTGGATCAGAATTTGGCTTAGGACTAAACAAGGTTACAACAAGAATAAGTCTTTGGACCATAGCTTTTATGTGTATCTTCTCTTCCCTCCCCCCAGTCAAATTAAGTTCAAATAAAATGGCATTAATGTTATGGCTTGATTAAAAGTCATTTCTTTTCTAATCTTTATAGTAGTAAGATTAGGAGGTTGATATAATGCCTCTGGTTTTGTAATTTTAACTTATTTACTAGCACAGAACCACTATATGACTCCTAAAACTTGCAGATCAATTCCTTGTTATATATAAAAATGATTTAATTAAAGTTTTCCTGTTTTTGTTTGCATGAGTTGGATATCTTCTACTTTTCCCTTTTCTGTCATCTGTGGATAATGTCTCAACTGAGTAAATGTCTTGATAACACTTGGCAAAGGATTCAGGAATTTCCAGGGATCTCATTTTCCTTAGCTGTTAAGCTCTACAAACATTGGAACATTTTTTCTTCTTAATGAGGCAACAGTATTTTGCAAGAACCCATTGCTTCTCCACACTCTAAAATTTATTTCCTTAGTTACCTTCTGGCTTTTACTTTTTTTTGGTATCGTATCTAATTTAGATTACTTAATCAGTTTCACTCAATTTTTTGCATCATCTCTGTGCTGTTCTCATAGTTTATGTGTGCCCATTTCATTCTGTTGCTCAACTAAGTCAGGTGCCTCAAGTGCCTGTAGACTTACTCATGCAGCTTCCCTGTAGGTCCCATGATGTCAGAATCATCTCTTAAAGCACGAATTCTTCTGGTGATTGACATGAAGTGCTGTTAATTTAGATAGGTACTTGTCCTTTCCAAGATAAATGGCACAGGGCATTCGGTAAGTCCATAGGTCTGCCTGGATTTTGTCTTTTAAAACAAAGTATGTATCATTTGAAAATATCTTCCTAATAATCTTAGGGATTAAGAGTAGGGGTTATTGGTGCTTGCAGTAATTTCCTTTAAAATACAATCAGAAATGTTGAAAAATAGCCCCCTTTTAATATTTTGGTTTGCCTATATAGCACTTGGAAGCACTTATTGTTGAAAGCTATTACAAATCTACCTTTTCCCTCTGCCCTTGCAAAGTAAAAAGAGATGTTCATTTTTTAAGACAATCAACCTAAACTTAGCTGTTGTGTTGATTCTTGGCACAGTCTAGTTGCCAAACATTTGGTCCTCTGAAGTTTGGATTTATTTTTAAACTGATGTTACAGCATTAGTGTTTTAATTTCTTAAATATTTTCCCCATGGGATAACCTCAGCGTAGAAGTGTTTTCCTCATCTTGTACTTAATTGTCTAATACTTTCCTTGCATCAGGAAGTAAAATGGGCCCTGATTCGATTGTTACAGTACTGTTTAGGGATATTAACTTATTTTTTGAGAGTTTTTTGAGCCTACGGTAACATGATTTTCCATGAGACAATAAAATCAAGACTAAATAAACACGTAATTTTTTAAAGGAAATGGATTTTATAAAAACCTTACTGATTTTTAATTAACTCTAGTACAAGTTTACTACATAACTTAATGTGTTCTGACTTGATACTCCCCACCCCCTAATTTTTTTAAAAGCAAGCTTTTAATTCAATTGAGAAAGCACATCTCCTTTTGGACTTTGTCCCAGACCAATACAAGTGCCTTAGTCTGTGTTCAAAAGAGTTTTTGGATTTGTAATTAATGTTTGCATGTAGCAAATGCGCCTAATAATAAAGCACTCTCCTTCCTCTCCAAAAAAGTTTTTATTGTTTAGGTTATATGCTAACGAATACTCTCTGAACAAATGTTAGCTCTGAAGCCCTTATTTAAATTTCTGTAAGATCTACAAGTTAGCTTATTTCTTGTCATATAAAATCTGAAATATGTGACTAGTTATCTAACTACAGTCTGAGAGGAAAGGTCAGAATGCTTGGGATTTTCAAAAATTGATAGATGTATTTCTTATACTTGAATTAATTTTCCAATAATATCCCCAGTCCATATAACAAGGGAATATCTTGGAAGTCCCCTTTTTCTTATCTTCCTTCCTTGAATGTGTGATCGGTTTTTGTGCTCACACACAACTCTTCCCCCAAATGAATTATAGCTAATAAGGCATTTGTGAAACTAGCAGTTTAATGGGATAGGTTGTACAAAGGCTCTTTTTGAGATTTTGTTAATTAACCTAAAGGAATTTTAAGTAGTTAGAAATCTGTTTGACTGGTGACTTCGTAGATCTGTGACAGATAAGGAGATTGCTGGTTGTGTTTGAGCCAGGCTTGGAAAGGACAGTGAAGCTGTGAAAATAGCTATAAAGGTCTTGCCAGCTCCTACAACCTGAATTATTAGTACTGAAATAAAAACCAGGCTGGAAACAGGGATGAGGAGCACTGCTTTTCCTAAGATTCTTGGGCTTACTTCCCAAATGGCAACAGATTCTTATTGTTGGTGACAGAAAGAGCAGGCCCTTCTCAACAAAGGAATCTTGAGCTCTGAGTCCTGGGCTTTCTCCATCTGATGTTCTGTGTTTATGCCGCAGCAAGTATAGATTTCTCCATTCTTCAAGCTCTTACGACCAACGAGAGCTTAAAAACCCTGGTGGTCAAGTCATAGGCATGTTGTCAAAGATCACCATATGAACTTGTCTCCTCAGGGACTGGCCCCATGTAAATCAACAGTTTTGTTTGGAAATTATAATTCAAAGCCCTGCCCTTTCTGCCTTGGGAAGTACCACTGCCTGAAATTAAACCATTAGAGATCTTTTGCTTTGGTGGTAAAAAATAAAATGATAAGACAATCTTTGTCTTCAAGAAGGTTTCCATGGATCAGAATCTTGTGATGCAAATACTACATTCAGTAAGCTCAAAATGAATGCATGATCTCTAGGTATAAAATGTCATAAATACTACTTGAGAAAAGTAGGAGAACCTTTAGTAACTGGGAGATCAAAAATTCTTGACTGAGCACAATCAGATGATAAAAATGGACTGTTTTGATAACATAAAATAGCATAACTTTTTGCCAGAAGAACCATAGATAAAATAGAAAGTCTTAATTGAGGAGTATCTGAATATTATTCTGCCATAAGAAATAAGGGATTTAGAGAAACTTGAAAAGGCAAGGTCAAGTGAAGTCAACAGAACTGGAAAAATAGTTAATAATGCCATAATGACATGAAGAGAAACAACTTTGCAAGATTTTAAGAATGCTGATCAATGCAATGACCAATTATTATTCCAGGGGACAGATAGAGCATACAACCCACCTACTGACCAATGAATAGACCAGAAGTGAAGAATGAGACATTTTCAGGCATAGCCAGTATGTGGATTTGTTTTGCCTTGACTATGTTGTTACAAAAAAGGAGTTTTTTGGGGGGGTGGATGTGGAGGAGAAGTGTTAATGGGGTTATAGTGATTACTATCAGAAAAATACCAGAATAAAGTTAGCATCATTGAATCATTTTAAAAACATTCCCAAAAGAACAAGAAGTTCAGGGAAAGACAGACAAGTAGGATGCCTTTAAAGCTGTCAAATTTGTTTTAAAACAGATTTGATGTTTGTTCTTTGTATATCTAAATGTTCATGTTTCATAGTTTGTCAAATTCAGAATAACAAAAAAATACGAATTTATAATACAAAAGGCAAGTGCTCCTCTGCGGCCTAAAACTAAGTACATAGATTACAGTCATTCTCAACTTACTGTGAGTTGATTTTTTTTTTTTAGGTTATTTCATAGGATGGATCATAGGTATGGAACTGGAAGGGAGCTTCGAGGTCATCTAGTCCAGTCCTTTCATGTTAAAAGAGGAGGAAACAGCTGGAGAGAATTTGCTTAAGGTCACTTTGGTAAATGGGCTTAAAATCATGATTTCCGACTACTTAGCCTGTTTTTTTTTTTTCACTGACCCCATGGTACTTCCTTTGGGTGAAGTACTTAGACCAAGTCAACATACATAAAGTGCTCACTCTGTGCTAGGCATTGTGCTAAGCACGGAGAATACAAATACAAGGAGAAAACAATCCCTGGTCTTGGGGCACTTACATTCCAATGAGAGAAGACATGCAAGATGAAGCTGAGAAAAGATAGGGGGTCAAGGAGAAGGTAGAGAAAGTCTCAAGTCTGGAGTGGTGCTTGGAGAAGAATGAAGATATGACTGGCCTGGGAACTCTGCTTAAAGTGGAGGCTGGGTAGAGAATAAGTATTCCTCATTTAGTTGGCTGTTTTCTCTAGATGTCTAGGCTAAATTTGTTGAATGTTGAATGTCTCTGAAGCATACCTGATTCAATCTCATCCACAAAAAGCACCTGGAGTATTCACAATGGAAGTATACTCTGCCACTGTGGTCCCTTCCTCTGATTGGCTAGTTCCTCCTAAAATTTACATTTTAGGCAGATCACTCAAGCCAGTTTTGACTTAATTTCTTTCTATTCCTACTTGAGACTTTATCATGCCACAGAAGCCCCACCATGAAAAGTTCATTCTGTTCTTGTGGCTCCTTCCTTGATTCTCTCTTACTAGAGCCAGAAGTTCATCCCATCACAGTGAAATATTCGTCTTAGGGAATGTTGATCTCTCTTGGTGAAAGGAACCAAAAACACTATTCACACAGAGGATTTAGAAAAGGATCCTTTCTGATACCAAATTTGGAAGGAGGAAAAGGAAGGGCTGGAGTATTGATGACAAATTTGGGTGAACTTAAAGATTATACCTAGGAACAAAAATATTCTATGATGCCCACCTGTGGAGAACCTCCCTTTTTTTGAGAACCCACTTTTTTTTCTTTTTGGAGGGCAGTTGGGGTTAAGTGACTTGCCTAAAGTCACATGGCTAGTAAGTGTGTCAAGTGTCTGAGGCTGGATTTGAACTCAGGTCCTCCTGACTCCAGGGCCAGTGCTCTATTCACTGCACCACCTAGCCGCCCCAAGAACCTGGTTCTTGAAAGGAGTGGGTAAAGTGTCTTCTCATATCTGTTATTTGGGACCAAGCCTGTTCTTTTATAATTATTCATTTTTTATTATTTTGTGGTTTTCGTTCTTTTATTTTGTTAAAAGTCATTTGTCTATTGTTTTGTTGGCTCAGTTCATTTTGCATCTATTCATGTAGATCTTTCCATGATTCTGCATCACCATGTTGTTTTACACAACATGGTTATATTGCATTATGTTCGTGTTAAGAAAAAAAATCATGCCTCAGATCTGATCTTTAAACTGTGTTCTGAAGATGTTAGGTCTGTGGTAGAAAAGAAGTATTAGGTGTTTTTTTTAACTAATAAAGATTGAGTCTCAGCATGAAGTATATTAGGACATGTTTATCTAAGCTGAAACAGTTCTTCCTTGGACTATACCCTTGGAGAAGTCATTTCCTTGTGTTGGGTCAGTGATGGCAGAAGTAGGTTTTGGGAAATTAGTCCACGAGTTCATCCAATTCAGTATCCTATATTAGAAGTAATAAGAGACAAAGCTTTACTCTTCCTGGCTGAACACCTGAGCTACCTAGTAACTCCCTAGAGGGAGGGGCAGCAGCAGTAGACTTTGCAGTCCCAGTACCCTGGACTTCAGCTCTGTCATTGACTGTTCTTGAGCAAATCACTTCTCTGAGTGTCAACTTTCTCATTCTTGAAGTAAAGGTGATAACACTGATTCTGCCTACTACAGAGCATTGTGAGGATCAGATGTAAGAGTTTATATAAAATACTGTATAGGACTTCATTTTTGTCATTATGTGTCTGCCAATATAGATGGGTAACTAGTCAGCAGTTTGAGTCTGAGAGACTTGTTTGGGTCACTGAGAAGGTTAAGTGACAAGTCCAAACTAGTTCAGTGAGCCAGGCCTTCTGCTATACATTTGAACTCCTGTTAGAAGTAGGAATACAGACAGCTAAGTGATATAGCTGGTTCTGAAAGGACTTCTCCAGTTCTTTACCTATAGTTACCTAATAACCTTCCTATTGGTGATCACAGGATTCAGAGCTGGGATAGGGGGATAATTTAGTACAGCTTCATTTTATAGACGGCAGCTGAAGTCCAAAGGGATTAAATGGCTTGCAGAACTTGTAGAGTTGGGATTCAGATGCATTTCTTGTCTGAAGTCTGGTCACTTTTCTCTCACAACATGGCCTTTCTCCTCAAATTTAATTCTCAGATAGGTTTCCAACCTGACTGATCTCTCTTCAAGCCAGTATTTCTGAATCCAGAGGCTTGGAAATCGCATTTCCCTACAATACCCTTCCATTGAATCCCACGTAACATAACAACAAAAAAAGGAAACCAGTAAGCACAGTGATAGTCTTGAGTCATGTATCACATTGCACGTTCTTAAGTCTCCACCTCTAAACTGAGAGAGAGGGAAGTCACCATTAATTCCCTAATTAGCATAATACATAAACTGTCTTTGGCCCCTGTCCACAGGTTGCTTGAGAGACTTAATTTTGCCCGATATATTCTCTATCCCAATCTCTTTGTACATAGATACATGTTAATTTCCTGTATATTCCTAGTACTTGATATAGGTACTTAAATGCTTATTGAATGAATGGATTGGAGGTAAATTATTATAGTTTGTCAGGTTTCCCGGCATTTCGATGTTTCCATTTACATTATTGTAGTCATGTATTATAGTTCAACTTGTTTCCCTCTGTTTTAGTTTATTTTAATGTTATATTGATGCTTTCCCCTGTTGCTGCCATTTTCCAGGAAACACCTTTCCCGCATTTGACCCTCTTAACGATAAAAAGTTCAGTCAAGGAAATCAAAATTGATCACGTTTGAGAGCATGTGCATTTCTCTGTTTTTTTCTCTTCTAGTGTTGTTTTTCCTTCTCATTATTGTAGTCATGTGTATTACTTTCTTTGTTGTATTTACTTTTCTCTGCATCATTTTATACAGGTCTTCTCAAATTTCTTTGAATTCTTTATATTCTTTATAGACCAGTAATATTCTTTTACATTCATATGTGACAATTAGTTTGTCTGCTTACCAGTCAGTGGCTACATTCCTTTTCTTGTTTCTTGGTACCACAAAAAGTACATCAGGTCATATCCATGTACATTTGATCTTCTAAACCAGTCTGAAAAAAGGAACAAACATCAAACTTGCAAATATATAGTTTTATAGTTGGGAATAGGACTTGCCAAAATATCCTGTAGTGAGGAAGTTTGGAAGATGTAATTTCTCCCTCACACCCCTATCTGTCATGTATTAAGGCTACAACTAATGAAAGTGACTGAAATTGGTGAGTAGTTTCAGGTAAATGCAACATATGTGGCAGGTCAAAAAAACACGATGTCAATAGTAAATGTAAAGATGTGTTTGGTTGTTTTTTTTTTTAAGATTTTTGTAGCTGCAATCACGAACTTTCCTCTGGGGAATGTAAACCAGTTGTTATGTCTTGCTATAGCATATGTACATATATGCACACATAAATAATCATACTGCTACACCTTATTTAAAGATGACTCTCCCTCTCCAATAGAATCTGAACTACCATTTGTGTTTAGAATTTCAAAGGATAAAAAAGAATGGAAGGAATTGGAAATGCATTTATTAAGTACTTAATATGTCAAACACTTTGCTAAGCTCTAAGTATAAGCTCTAGGAAGGTGAGGGAGTACTTGCTCTCAAGGAGCTCACATTCTGATTAAATTAAAATTAAATTAAAACATGAATTTAGCTTCAGGACAGATGAAAAGTTGGTATTTAGTGACCTGGCAGGTAAAAGGTGTTGGAGAGCAATAGCAAGGCACATGATCCTTAATGACTTTGAAAGGGGTTAGTGGGCCCAAGGGTCAGAGGGGAAGAGGGCTCTGCATTCTTTCAGGCAGAGAATTAAGAGAGTAAGCACTTGGGAACTGAATAATGGAGATTAGTTTAGGGGATAAGTGTTTCCAGAGACCTGTTCCACCTACTTCTACATTCATTAGTAGACTGGGATGTAGGGGATGGTCGGGGCTCTTCCTGGTTTATCTTGCTATCTGTTGGCTGCATAGTACCTATTGTCATAGATAAGTTCCTCCATGTTCTCTTTAGGCATATTAGGAAACATTCCAGAATCATCCTTGCCTTCCTCAAATAATTACTTCACCTAAATTTCTCCATGTGTAGAAAATGGAAATAGAGTTAACAAATAAAACCTTGTTCCACCACTCGCCATCTTGAATGACCTTAAAAAGGAGGTAGCATCTCGATCACAAATGAGAGATGAAACTTTTCCTATACAAAAGGGTAATGTTGGGAAGACGTATTCAGAGTTGCCACATCAATATCTTAATCTGAGGAATGGCCATACCATCACACTAAATTTGGAGGTCCATAAGCATCCCATTGCCCATATCCAGCCGACTGAACACCCTTTAAGAAATCACTTTTGGATGTCAAAGCCATGTGCATGGACTTCCTTTTTCCCCCTAGTATAAATGTTACCCAGCTACTCATTTGGAAAAATTCTGCCAAGTGGAAGCATTCCAATGAATGGTGGACTCTGGTCAAATTTCATTCCTAGTGCTGCAGTGAGAGACGCTAGATAAGTGTGGCCAACCTCTTCCAGTATCTTGGGGCCAAGCATTTTATGTCTCCTTTGTATCTACTATCTCCATTTCAGAATCCATCCAGCAAAAGACCAGACATTCAAGGTATCTCAGTAACAATTTTAAAATCTTACATGAGAGAATTTGGAGTTGGAAAGGACCATTGAGTCCAACCTCACTTTATAGGTAAAGCAAGTGCTGCCTACAAATCTTGATCTCCAAGTCTTACAAAATAGTAATTAACTGACAGAATTTGAGCCCAAGCCTTCTTATAACATCCATTTCCCTTCCCACTACCTCCTACCACCTGTTGGGTTGAATATTGGGTGCACTTCTGTGCATGTTGCTGAGATTATAAACACCGTGTGCTCCATAAACATTAAACCGCTGCTCTGTGCTAGGTGATGTGCAGAGCACTGGGGATACAACTAAAAGACAAAAGACAGTCCCTGCCCTCGAGGAATTCTACAAGCTAATGGGGGAGACCACACGAAAATAAATATATACGCAGCAAGGTAGAGACAGGATAAATGAGAAATAGTTGAAGGAAGGCACTGGATTTCAGAGGAGTTGGCGGAAAGAGACTTTCTGTAGAAGATAGGATTTTAGTTGGGACTCGAAGCCAGGGAGGTCTTTGTAGTCAGAGAGGAGTGAGAGTGTTCCAGGAATGGGGGATAACCAGAGAAAATACTAGAGCATTGAGAGGAAGTGCCTTGTTAGTGGAACATCCAGGAGGCCAGTGTCATTGGATGGAAGAATACATGTTGGAGAGTAAGGAAGGTGTAATTAGACTGGAAAGGTAGTAGGGAACGAGGTTTTGAATGCCAAACAGAATATTTTGTATTTGAACCTGAAGGCAATAGGAAGCCACTGAAGTTTTACTGAGTAGAGGGTGTGACATCATCAGATTTACATTTTAGGAAGATTCTTTTAGTGGCTGAATGAAGGACAGATTGGAGTGGAGAGAGACTTGAAACAAGCAGACCCACCATCAGACTTAGGCAATACTTCAGGTGTGAGGTTATGAAGGGCCTGCATTAAGATAGTGGCAGTATCCCAGGAGACAAGGGGGAATATTTAAGAGGTGTTGAAAAGGTGAAATTGACAGGCCTTTGGCAACAGCTTGGATATGGGGGGGTGAAAGATAGTGAGAAATGCAAGGTGACTCCTGGGTTGAGTCTGAGGGACTGGGACGATAGTGTTGCCCTCTATAGTAATAAGGAAGATTATGAGAGAGGGGTTCGGGGAAAAGAAATTAAATTCTGCTTCGTCCATACTGAATTTAGGATGTGTACTGGAGATCCAGTTTGAGATGTCAGAAAGAGAATTGGAGACTCTAGATTAGAGGTCAGCGGAGAGATTGGGGCAGAAAAGGTAGATTGGAGAATCATCATAGAGATGGTAATTAAGTCTGTGGGAGCTGATGAGATCACGAAGTGAAGTAGTATAGAGAAAGAGGAGAAGAGTTCCCAGGACAGAATCCTGAGGGATTCTTTGTAGTTAAAGGTTGGGATCTTGAGGAGGTTCCAGCAAAGGAGATGGAGTGTTCAGACAAGCAGAAGCGAAACCAGAAAGAGAGTGGTGTTCTAAAAACTTAGAAAGAAGACAGTAATTAATAAATGCTGTCAAAGGTTGCAAGAATAATAAGAAATGAGGAAAGACCATTGGATTGGCAACTAAAATTATTTCTCACTTTGGAGCAAGCAGTTTTGGTGGAATGATAAGGTTGGAAGCCAGATTGTAAGAGGTTAAGAGAGTGAGAGAAAAGAAAGTGGAAGTACTTGTTATAGATGGCCTTCTCAAGGAGTTTGGCTACAAAGAGAAGAGAGAATGATAATTAGCAAAGACAGAAGGATCGAGTGAGGGGTTTTTTAGGATGGGAGAGACGGGCATGTTTGTAGGCAGTAGGGAATGAGCTATTAGAGAGAGATTGAAAATAAGTAGAAGAGTGGAGATGACAGAGGGGACAGTCTGTTGGATGTCAGATGGAACAGGATCACCTGAACAAATGGAAATATTAACCTTAGTAAGGAGTAAGGCCACTTCATGTGAGCTGAGAAAAGAAGGTGGAAGAAGGCAATTACTGGAGTGGTAGGAAATGAGGAAGAGGGAGAAGAGGGAAGTCATGGTGAATGACTTCCATTTTTTTCTGTAACATATGAGGCAAAGTTCTCATCCGAGAGAGGAAGCAGGGAAAAGGAGTTGTGGGAAGTTTGAGGAGTTATAGAATGTTTTTTTTTTTTGCTTTTTTGGGGGGGGCAGGGAGGAAGGTAGGGCAATTGGGGGTTAAGTGACTTGTCCAAGGTCACACAGCTAGTTTTGTGTTAAGTGTCTGAGGCCAGATTTAAAATAAACTCGGGTCCTCTTGACTCCAGGGCCGGTGCTCCATTCACTGCGCCACCTAGCGGCCTCTGGTTTAGAATGTTTTTAAAGAGCAACTGTGGAGAGTGAGATAATGAGTTGATAAGGGAGGTAAAGTAGGATTGCCTAGCAGCAGTGAAGGCCCAGTTGAAGTTACATAAACATAAATTTGTAGTGGATCCAGTCAGAACCATTCTGTGATTTTCTCTGCCTTTATAAAGCAGCAGAAGCAATGAATGGTGGGAATGATCCCAGGTGAAGGCTTGACTGGGAATAATCGATGATAGAGCTAGGGATTTTTTTTGGGGGGGGGCAGCAATTATGTACCAACTACCCTCAAGTGTTAAATACAAAAGACTCTCAAGTGTGCCTTGACAGTGAGACTTAAATTAAGCAAAACAGTGCCAACTGCTGTTATACCAGTCCAGAAAGTGAATATTTCAAATAATCTAAACATGAGGCAGTTTGCAGTACTGCTAATTAGGCATCTTACATTTCATCTTTGCTTTGCATCGTTTTACTCAAAGTTCATGTCTTCTAGCAAGCCAGGTCAGGGTTCCTACCTTTTTTTAGTGTCTGTTGTCATTGATAGAGCAGCTGTCCTTGCTTGTCAGTTCTACTTACTGGACCCAGGACCTTGAAACCTCTCCAACTCACAAGGTAACTCTAAGGCTGAACATATCTACTCCTAGGGCAGCTAAGTGGTACAGTGAGTAGAACACTGGGTCTGGAATCAGGAAGACTCATTTTCTTGAGTTCAAATCCAGCCTCAGATACTTATTAGCGGTGTGATTCTGGGCAAGTCACTTAACCCTGTTTGCCTCAGTTCCTCATCTCTAAAATGAACTGAAGAAGGAAATGGCAAACTATTTCAGTATCTTTGCCAAGAAAACCACAAATAGGGTCACAAAGAGTTGAAGAAAACTGAAAAATTGCTCAGCAACAACAAAGGGATTCAAGAAAAGTCGATGGGGAGGAGAGAGTGGGTGACTAGTTTGGGGTACAGAGCCTGGGAGAGATTTGATGGGGAGGAGTTGATGGGGAGGAGAGAGTGGGTGACTAGTTTAGGGTACAGAGCCTGGGAGAGAAAGTCAAGGGATAGTGCAAATGTAGAGTAGGGTAATGTAAAGAAAGGCTGAAGGAGAGTTAAAAGCTAATATGTAGATTATGGTTGGATAAGGGGACCTCAGAATTCTTGAACATGGAGGTAGAATATTTTTTTTTTACAAAGAAGTATTTACTTCAAAGATATAACACGAACAAACATACAAACATCTTCCCCCAACACCTGGGAATCACAATCCTTCTTTATATGGCCTCAGTCTCTGGAGAGAGAAAGAGAATTAGGTTCGTAGTTTAACTCAGTTCTTAATAAAGTGTGGTCCCACAAGTTCCAAGTCCACAGCCGCTGGACTCACATCCCAGCCCCTTGACTTTTGTGGGTTTCCCTGCAGGGCTGGCAGTAACATCTGGCCTAGAATCCTGCCTCTAAGATTGCTTTAGCTTGAGCTCTGGAATCTGGAAAGTCCACAGACCATGCTTAGAACTAAGAATGTCAAATGAAACAGACTAAAATCCCCAAGATCCCCTTGGGGCCACTGGGCCTAAAAAAGGGGGCAGCTGTAAAGTAGCCCTTTCCCCACATCCAGGTCAGTCCATGGAGCTTGTGTAGTAGGTGAACAGGACCTCCCTCTAGCTGGCCATGACTGGAAAGAAAGAGAGAGACTGTCCCAGTCTGGTGTTTTTAAAGAAGCAGCCTGCTCCATTCTGAAAGCCATTGGGAAAGAGGCTGCTTGGAGGTGGAATATTTATGGGTGATGGTGACATTAAAGGTGTGATCATCTTTGTGTGTGGCTAAAATGTACTGAAGGTGCTTGTGGAAGGTGAGCAGATTGAGGAACTGAATGGTTAGGATATTTGAGGGAGAATTAATATGTATGTTTAAGTTCCCTAGTATGAGGGCAAGAATTGGGGAGGAGAGGAAAAATGTAAGCCAGGTATCAAACTCATTGAGGAAGGAAGGGAAATAACTTGTGGGTCTATAGACAACAGCTACCAGGATTTTGATTGGGTAGTAGATATAAATATGGATAAATAGCACAAACCTCAAAGGAACAGAAGTTACTGAGTGATGGAAGAAGTGGGGAGAACCTGAAAGTGGCAATGCAGAGCAAGGTGTATTCCAAACTCTGCCTTGACCAGTGAGCAGATGAGGATGAGTCACAGTGCAAGCCATTACTAGAAAGTAGAAAGGAAGGCTGTGTCATTAGTGGGGAGCCAGATTTCAGTAAGAGCTATTAGGAGTGGGAGAGCAATATATTTAAAATAAAGGGAAGTTCGTTGCCCGTGGAACAGGCATTCCAGAATAAAAGGTTTGGGTTGAGTGAGAATGAAACTTTGGAGTAGAAGGGTTGAGGGGGAGGGGAATGAGGAATCTAGTCATAGGGGGTGAGAAATGGGGTTTGGTTGATGATTTATAGGAGTTAAGTCACTGGGATGTGTGAAAGGTATGACCAGGTGTGAGAATGTTTGTTGTTGAGTGGAGGGCTCCTATACATTCAAAAGGAGAAGTGCAGCCAAGATGGGAAGCCCGAAGTTGAAGGAGGGTTGTTCTTTGCCTATAAGATTCTCTGTGCTCCAGTTGGGATACTGTGCTGACAGTAGGAGGTGGCAAATGCCTTGTGCTGGTATAGATGGAAGTGATTGCTTTGGGACATGTGGGAGACACCCGGCCTGGCCTCTAGCAATCTTTCCTCAGGAGATTCACTGCACCCAGCAGAAGATGGAAGGCTTAGGGTGCTGGAATACTAGGGGTTTGAGGTCTTCTCACCTGATGAGGAGGCTAAGCTGCCCTTCATATTTTAACTGTACATCAAAGAGGGATTAAGCTTGTTCTCTCTGTCCATAGTGGGAAGAACTAGGAACATGGTTTGATGTTGCAGAAGTAAATTTGGTCTTGATGTAAGGAAACAATTAGAGCCACCGCAATGTGAAATGAGCTGTTTTGGGAAGGAACAGAGTCCTCTTCTTTGGAGGTCTTCAAGGAAAGGCTGGATAGTCACTTTGGTGGGGATGTTGTGTAAGGGTCTCTTGTTCAGTAGGAGGTGAAATCACCTCTGAGACCCTTCCGGCTCTGATATTCTGTGAATAGCAGTAAACATGTTAGTTTCTTGGTGTTAGGATCCCTAAGGTTTATGAGGACAAACCTTGATGGGGGTGCTATTGGAATTGGAGGGTATAGCTAGTGGTGAATTTCCTGAGCTAGGAAGAGGATGGAAGTAGGGGAACTGAGTCCTGAGTAGATCAGGGAAGGGAAGGAGATTTCATTTCCCTTCCACTCTGGGAATCCCAGCAGACCATGGAAAAGAGGATGAGAGCAGTAGAAGTATACAGAGTGTACTTTGGAATGCTACTGGGAGCATTCATTACTGATAAGGGATGTGGTAAAATGCACAATTTCCATCCTAGAATATCAGTTTCCCTACACCAGAGACATTTAATCTTACTGAAGAGATGGAAGGCCATTGTTCTT
Organism: Pseudochirops corinnae; assembly: GCA_028646515.1. Lineage (NCBI taxonomy): Eukaryota > Metazoa > Chordata > Mammalia > Diprotodontia > Pseudocheiridae > Pseudochirops > Pseudochirops corinnae. The sequence goes on along the minus strand of CM053585.1, from coordinate 308,213,070 downwards.
GAGGTCTTTTCCTTTCAGGTGAGTCTGAGAGCTAAGTAAGGGGCCTTGCCAAGTCATTCTGAGTTCTCATGGGTTTCCTCCTATTATGGTAAAGGCTACATAAAAGGTAGGAGAATATCCTGGAGAAACAGTTTCTCACAATGGAAGGAGTATCAAAATTGGAGTTAGGAGAGACTTAGGTTAGAACCTCACTCTAACACTTACTGACCGTGTGACTCTGGACTAGTAACTTCACCTCCCCAAGCCTCAGTTTCTTCCTTTGTACAGTGAGGATAATAAGCTAAGCATGGTGGCACATGTCTATTAGTCCTTACTGCCGGGGAGGCTGAGGCTGGTGGATTGCTTGAATTTAGGTATTCTGAACTATAGTAGGGCTAAAGTGCTACACTGAGTCTCACCCTAATATGATGAGCCCTGTGACCAGAGAGTGGCACCAGGTTGCCTGAAGGAGGGTGGGGGGGAAGGGAAAACCAGCCCAGATTGGACAAATGGAGTTTTTGTGCCAGTCAGCAGTGGGATGGTACCTGTGAGTGGCCACTGTACTTTTCAGCATGAGTAAGATAGGGAGACCCAGTCTCCAATAAAAATAAATAAAAGTTTGAGGGCTAAAGTGAGATAACGTATGAAAAAAATCATTTTGTCGGCTTTAAAGTGCTTTATAAATGTTGGTTATTCTGGTGGGAGAGAAATTTACTTTGAAAGGTATCAATTTCTCTTAGGCCGCTAAGGAGAATGCAGAAGGTGATCAAACTAACACAACCACCTAACTGTCCTTGCAACCAGCCTGGGTGTACTGAGGGGTGTTTCAAGCTTCTAGCTTTGGCCTATGGAAGATGTGTGCATGAAATGAATGAAAAAAGCATTTATTAAATGCTTACTATGTGCCAGTCCTGGGAATACAAATACAGAATAACTGTCTGCTCTCAAGGACCTTACATACCAATGGAGAAGATGACAGCACATATGAAAGGCTTCAGTTGCAAATAAGATGGAGAGTCCTCTGGTCCTAAGAGTGCAGTGACAAAGCAGATGTTAATGTTTCTTTATTTGTCATTTCCACTGATAAAAATTATATCATTTTCTTACATTGAACCATTTAACACCAGATAACACAAGAAATAAGATTATATCCTCATCACTCTCATCACTGGGTTATGTCCATAGCTGAAAAGCAATTAGTCTGAAGGTCCTCCAAGAGAAATCGAACCTTTTCTGTTCTATTCCATTCTATTCTTTGTGGTACAGTTTCTATGGGTCTCTGAGTGTTTTGTATGAACAAGTTCCTTGTACTATCTGAAAGGAATAGGGGATGGGGAATAAGAATGGCCAGAAATGAACAGCCCCAGTGTGGTTTCATAATGTTTAAGATAATAAAGAAGTTGATTGTTTTTAAAAGCTTTACCCAAAACAACAAATAAAAAGTTTAAAATACTGAGTGATTGTGGAACACCCTTTGGAAGTAGGATAGTTTTATATATCATTTCCATCTAAGTCTCCCATTTTTATGTCATGGCTATCCATAAACTTTTCTTAACCACAGAATCAGAGAAGCTCAGTTAGAAGGGAAGGAACCTCAGATCATCTAAGAAGTCTCTCCATGACATCTCCAAAAGTGGTAATCCAGCCTTTGCTTGGAGACCTCAAGTTCTAGGGGAACCTCTACCTTACAGGGCCAACTCATTCTACTTTTTGGACACCTTTTTTAGGAAGTTTTTTCTTATATCAAAACTAAATCTGCCTCTGCAAATTTTACCTACTGTTTCCAGTCTGCCTTGTGGGCTTAAATAAAACAAGACATCCCTTTTCTACCTGACAGACTTTCAAATAAACATGATAGCTTGTCACTATTATGTCCCTCTTACCTTTTCCATGCTAACATCTCCATTTCCTTTGACCCATCCTCATAAGGCATTATCTTGGGGCCCAATAACTGTCCTTGGGGTTTTGTTTTTTATTTTTTGTTTTTGCTTTTTTTTTTGTAGGGGAGAGGACAGGGCAATTGAGGTTAAGTGACTTGCCCAAGGTCACATAGCTAGTAAGTGTTAAGTGTCCGAGGCCAGATTGGAATTCAGGTTATCCTGACTCCAGGGCTGGTACTCTATTCACTGTGCCACCTAGCCGCCCCTAACTATCCTTGTTGTGTGCCTGGATGTTCTCCAGTTTATCAATGTCCTTCCTAAATATATATAAACATAATTCCAGCTGTGCTCTGAACAGGGTATATTGGGACTACTACCTCCCTTGTTCTGGATGGTCAAAGCAGCCTAAGAGCAAATGAGCTTTTTTGGTGGGGTTTTTTTTTGCCATCTTGTCACACTATTGAGTTTTTAAACCACCCAAAACTCCCAAATTTTCTTTTCAGATGAACTGTTGTCCAGCCATACCTCCCTAATATTGTATTAGTGATGATTTTTTTTTAACAGTCAAGGGTAAGACGTCAGTAAGCATTTATTAGACATCTACTATGTACCAGACCCTATACTTAAGCACTGGGGTCAGAAGTGAAACAGTCCTTACTCTTAAATTTACATTCTAATGGGATGAGACAAAAAAAGCACATATATAAGGATATCTAAAATTAACATAAGGATATAATAGTTTAAGCTTCATCTCATTAAATTTGGCTCAATTTTCTAACTTGTTGAGATTTTTTTGGGTCCTGACTGTGCTCTAGCACATTAGTTATTTCAACCCTTCTTAGTGCCTTCCCACTTTTAATTATTTCATATTAATCTTATATATAGATCATGGGTACATATTTGATTGCTTATTGTCTCTCCTGTTAGATTGTGAGCTCCTTGAAGGCAGGGACTGCCTTTTGCTTCTTTCTTTATCTCTATAGCTTATCTAGCACAGTTAGCACACAGTAGATACTTAATAAATGTTTATGGACTATTCCTTACAGATTTGTTTGACCTACAAGTTTGATAAGCATACCATCATTGAAATCATTGATCAAAATATGGTAGTTGCTTGATTAATCAAACTGTTTCTATTGGAAAAATAAGCATGTGGGATGATCTCCCTGCACATATTGGTAAAAGGTTATTTGGGGTCCTCTAGAAAAGAAATGCAAAGACTTCCCTCAAACCTTATTTCCTATTCAATTGAAGGTGTGTTGAATCTGGCACCATCTGGTGGTTGAAGTTGGGAACAGTGGAAGGGAAGAGAGTGAGTCTCCATCCCCTACCAGGCGGAGACCTGCAGACAGAGCCCCTGGAAGTGGCTAAAAAAACACCAGGCCCTTCCAATTCCTCACCAAAAGCAAACTCAAGGGCATAAAGGCCAAAATATATTCAGAAGTTAAAATATAAATAATTATAGACTCTCAGATTGGGTTGGACTAGGTCTGAGGGACCCCTTCCATACCTGAACAATCACAGTTAATTATAATATTATAGTTGGGGCAAGATGGTGCAGTGGATAGAGTGCTGGCCCTGGAGTCAGGAAGACTCATCTCCCTGAATTCAAATCTGGCCCCAAACACTTAGTAGCTGTGTGACCCTAGGCAAGTCACCAAACCCTGTTTGTCTCAGTTTCCTCATCTGTGAAATGAGCTGGAGAAGGAAATGGCAAACCACTCCAGTATCTTTGCCAAGAAAACCCCAAATGGAGTGATAGAGTCTGACATGACTGAACAACAAAAATATTATAGCCTGTGAGATATATGTAGGGATGTAGATGTTATCTGGATATCTCTATAGATAGATTTATATAGAGAGATGTCTAGATACATCTATGTCTATAATATATACTCTTTGAGATATATATGCTATCAATAATATAGGCTAT
>CM053585.1:308190039-308208778 GCA_028646515.1 Pseudochirops corinnae | reverse complement strand
TTCCTTCCTTCCTTCCTTCCTTCCTTCCTTCCTTCATTTTCTTTTAAACATTCTCTTCTCTAAAACACCATCATGGAGTTTCAAACAGTAGATGCTCACTTGATGATATTGACTGACTGAACCTAGGTAAATTATTTATCTTCTTCATGCTACAGTTTTTTGTATTTATAAAATGAGAATAATTATAATGATCACCTCCCCCAAAATATATAAAGCTCAATTAATGATTAGTTTTCAGCTGCTTTGGGACTTAGGGCAAAAGATGATCCCAAAGAGCAGGATGTCATTAAGTCACCTTTATGAAACAACTATTGCTCTTAGGGCCTTATATTAAAGCTTAAGAACAGACTATTACACAAGAATCCAAACAACACTGAGCACCATAATAATTATCCTCTGTATCTATTTATAGAATGCAAGAGGCTTGGCTTTGAAAGACAGTGCAACCATACAGAGAGGCACAAAAGTGCCCAACAGCCTGTGTTCATTAAATAAACACCTGAGTCTAGAAAAATGTTTACAGCCAGCGGAGCCTTTATCATAGAAAGCAGAATTAGAATATGGCATTCAAAAAACACTCTAAAACAAAACCACAAAGACTGCTGCTGATACCAGAGCGGGAAACAACCAACAGATTTCTGTTCATCTCTCAACCAAGCATGCTCTTCCCCCTTCCCAGATGGCCAGGAAGCAAAGTGATGTCAGGGTCAGGACAGACTCAGTCAGTGTACTTGTAGCCCTAATAATGGGCTTGGCTTAAATCAAGTGACATCTACAATGCATTTCATTTCCTAGTTTCATCTCTTTCCTGAAAGGTTCCATTCTGCAAAGCTCAATTCCCATCCCTGAAACCTCATTATATTAAAATGTCACCTTCATTCTGAGAGGATGACAGCGCAGAGCAAATTTTAAGGATGCAGTAACTTAACTACCAATCATTAGGCAGTTATTGTGTCTCTAGATGATTAAACAAGAGGAAATGAGCTTAAATTGAAGCAAGAATTTAGCTGAATATAAAGAATTCTTAATACACAAAAGGACTAAAAAGATGGAATGGGTTATGAAAATCATAGCCACAGATTTGGAGGTAAAAAGGACCTCAGCTGTCTAATCCAATATGCCCATTTTACAAATGAGGAAACCAAGGCCAGGAGAAGTTAGGTGACTTGCCCAAATATGGTCATACACCCAGGTAGATATTACCTACAGTTCCAAAAGACCTGCCTTGGCTGCCCCTGGGCATTCTGACACAATGTGCCTTCATTCCCTTTTCTGCCATGCACAACAGTATGATGCCCTGGGACAACTCACCTGAAGAATGAACCCCTGTGGACAACAATAACTTACCTAACTCATTTCTCAATGATTTACTTATTTCTACCCCATCATATCCACCTCATTATTCTGAACCTGATTGATACTATTCAAACTTCTTTCCATCTTTTACTGACTGCTCCTTTACTCCCATTCTTCTTGACCCCTTCACCCCCAATCTCCCCCTCTAAAACTACCCAACCCTTCCACTATACTCTCTAGATAAGAAACCAGATTTCATCTCAAATCTTTTCTATTCTACTTCCTTCCATCTTTTTGCACTCACTGAGATCTGGGTTTTTTCTGATGCCACGTTTTCCCTGGCTATTTCCAGCACCAGTTGCACTTTCATTTAACCCCTGACTCACTGATCCTGATTAGGAGAGTCAAGTATTCCTTGCACCCCAGTGGACTTCAAGGCTCTTCCCTCTACCACCATCATTCAATAACCTCTTCCTTTGAGGTTCATTTAATACATGTTTATCATTCAATAAAGATTCTCATAGCAGTTGTTTATAGGCATTCAAGACACTCTCCTTCCTTCCTCAATAAGTTTAGTGTATGATTCACAGTCTTTTTCTACTCCCTACCTCCTGCCTTCATATATAGACTACATTCTTCTTATGGGACCTCTTTTACCATTTGGCCTCGTCTGGTTTTTAGGATGTTATTTTCTTCAGGATTGTCTTGTTTCTCCTTTACCAAGCTGTTGACTCATTTTTCATGATTTTCTTGCATCATTCTCATTTCTCTTTCCAATTTTTCCTCTATTTCTCTTAGTTGATTTTCAAAATCCTTTTCAAGCTCTTTCATGGCCTGAGACCAATTCATATTTTTCTGGGAGGTTTTGGATATAGGAGCTTTGACTATGTTGTCTTCTTCTGAGTGTATGTTTTGATCTTCCTTGTCAACAAAGTAAGTATCTATAGTCAGAGCCAGTTTTTTTTTTCTGTTTGCTCATTTTCCCAGTCTATTACTTGACTTTTTAACTCTTTGTTAAGGTAAGGCTCTGTTTCCAGGGTGGAGGACAAATTGTCCCAACCTTCAGGGGTTTTGTGTGGCTGTTTTCAGAGATACTTCTAGGGACCTGTAAGTTTTCAGTTCTTCCAAGGCAGTATGATCTAAGGGAAGGTATTTATTACCCTTCTGGCCTGTGCTCTGGTCTGTGAGTGACCACAAGCACTCTTTTCTGTCCTAGAACTGTGATGAAGGTCCCTGCTCCACTGGGACCTGCAAGCTCTGCTCTGCTCATGCTCCTCCTTGCTCCAGGACTACCAGCCAGGATTACAACCCAGATCCAAGCATGAGCAAGGCCACAGAGTCCAGGGGTGGCTAGGTGGCACAGTGAATAGAGTACTGGCCCTGGAGTCAGGAGGACCTGAGTTCAAAAACAGCCTTGGACACTTAGCACTTACTAGCTATGTGACCTTGGGTAAGTCACTTAACCCCAATTGCCCTGCCTTTCCCCCTCCAAAAAAAAAAAGCAACAGAATCTTGCCTCAGTGTTAGCCAAGAGACCCCTTAAAATCCCCTTCTGACCAGTTGTTTGATCCCCTTACCATGTGTGGGCTGAGAGCTCCAGAAGCAGCCACTGCTGCTGTCATTGCCACTTCTGATTCAGTCACTCCCAAGGCCTGCTCCTGGTTTGTTAGGACCAGGGCTGTGCTGACACGGCCTGTGTTGGACTGTGCCCCTCTCTCACCTAGATCCAACAGATGATTCCAGCGGACCTTCTAAGTTGTCTTTGGCATCTGTGGACTTAGAAGTCTAGAAACCACCACTGCCGCCAGTGATTCAGTTGCTCCAAGGCCTGCTCTGGTTTGTTGGGCCTGGTCTGCGCTGGTGCAGCCTGTGCTGAACTGCATTCCTCTCTCACCTTGGTGTAATGGACATTTCCTGTCATCATTCCAGGTTGTCTCACATTGGAAATTTGTTTCACTCTGTCTTTTTGTGGGTTCTGATGTTCTAGAAATTGTTCAGAGTCATTTTTAAAAGGTATTTGGAGAGATTTGGGGGAAAGCTCAGGCAAGTCCTTGCCTTTACTCTGCCATCTTGGCTCTGTCTGCCTACACAAATTATTCCTAAAAATAAAGAAATAATGTACCCTATTAGACTCATTTTATGAGATAATCATAGGCCTAATACCTAAACTAGGGAAGGATAAAGCACAGGAGAAATATATAACAGTATCATTAATGAATATTGATTCAAAACTTTAAAAAAAATCCTGTCAAATAAACTATAGCAATTCATCCAAGAAATCATTCATTAAGACCAATGCGAATTTATACAAAGGACATAAGGATGTTTAAAAATTATGAAAACAATCAACATAATTAATCATATTAAAAACCAAAAGAGAAATTCCAAACCACCTTAAGTGTGCATGTGTGTGTGTGTGTGTGTGTGTATAATCAAAAGCTATTCCCTAATATGTAAATAGTCAAAGGATATAAACAAAGAGTTCTAATAAAAATTATAAACTACTAACAAGCATATAAAAGAATGCTCCAAATCACTATGAATGAATGAAATGCAAATCAAAACAACCAGGTTCCACCTCATACTCAGCAAATTGACAAAGAAGACCAAAAATGGTAATATTCAATGTTTAGGGCATTTTGGGAAGATGGGTCCAATCATGCATTTTTGGTGGAGGTGTGAATCAGTTTGACTATTTTGAAAAACAATTATGTAACCAAAGTGACTAAACTTTGTGTGCCTTTTTACCTAAAGATTCTGTTCCTAGGCTTATAGCTCCAGTACACACTAAAATATTTATAACAAAACTTTTTGTGGAAGCAAAGAATTGGAAGCAAAGTAGACTATTACTGATTGAGGAATAGCTTTCAAAAATTGTGTCACAAGCATATGATGGAACATTACTGTGCTATAAGAAACATCAACTATGATAAATACAGACAAGTATAGAAAGAATTATATGATCTGATATAGAGTAAGTAGAAGCAAGTGAAGATAGAATGAAGTAAGCAGGGGCAAGAAAACAATACACACAATAATTACAGAAATGTAAATGGAAAGAATAACCAAACAAAAGCTATCACTAAAAATGTGCTGTAAGGGGCAGTTAGGTGGTGCAGTGAATAGAGCACAGGCTCTGGAGTCAGAAGAACCTGAGTTCAAATCCAGTCTCAGACACTTAACACTTACTTAACACTGTGACCCTGAGCATGTAACTCAACACCAATTGCCTTGCCTTCCCCCCTCAAAATAAATAAAAATAAAAATGCACTTTAAAAAAGAATATTTAAAACAGTAACTGTGGTAAATAAGATAGGAAATTGATTAGGGAGGTGTGAAACGATTGCCTTATGACACTGAGGACCCAGTTGAGATTATCTAACATAAATTTGTAATAGATTCAGTACAATTTAATTTTTCTCTACTTTTATTCATAGTTCATAAATAGAAGCAAAAAAGGGAGATAATTGGAGGTTAGCAGGATAACAGGAAAAGGAAGAAAGGATTCAAGTGTGAAGAGTAATATAAGGTTTAACTGATCCCTCAACAGGTTGCTCTTTAGAGTGGTGGTTCTCAACCTTCCTAATGCCATGACTCTTTAATACAGTTCCTCATGTTGTGGTGACCCCCAACCATAAAATTATTTTTGTTGCTACTTCATAACTGTAATTTTGCTACTGTTATGAATCATATTGTAAATATCTGATATGCAGGATGTATTCTCATTGTTACAAATTGAACATAACCCACAGGTTGAGAACCACTGCTCTAGAGAAAGGAGGAGAGTGTAGGTGTGATGGCCTGAAAAAGAATTGAGGGGTGGAAGTATTGAGGCCATAGTGGGGATGAAGAACAAGATTAGTAAAATCATAAGTTACAGGAAAAGATGGAATAATAAAAGAGTATGATCATATAAAGACATTTTGGAGTTTATTAATATGGAAATAGAAACAATTGTGGGTGATGGCAATATCAAAGGTATGATCATCTCTGTACATATCTCAGGTAGAGTAGAGGAGAAGGTCACGAGAATTGAGTAGATTGAAGAACTAAGAGTATCCAAACTAGCTTACCTAAAAGGACATAAAAATGTATGTTGAAGTCAATCAATCAGCAAACACTTATTAATTTCCTGCTATATGTCATGCATTGTGCTAGGCACTGGGGACACATGTAAAAAAAAAGAACAAAACAGTCTACTTAACAAATGAACTTAAACTCTAATGGAAGATATTAGTACATATAAAAATATATAAAATATATATATAAAATATAAAATATATAAAATATATATAAAATATAAAAAATATATAAAATATATATATAAATATATTTTTAAAAACATATAAATGCAATGTTTACACACACACATATATGCCAAATAGTTAAATACAAGGTATTTTCAGAGGGAGGGCACTTATACTTGGTGTTGATCAGGAAGGGCTTTATGTGGATGATGGTGTCTGACAGGAAGAGAGGGATTCTATAAAATGGAGATAAGGAAGAAGTACATTCCAGGCATTGTGTGGAGACAGGAGATGGAGTTTCACAAAGTAAGGACAGAGAGAAATTCAGTTTGACTGGATTGAACATATATAGGAGACAGAAGTTCTATGGTATAAGGGCAAGAGTTATGGAGATAAATACTGTTTTGCACTGAACTCATTTATGAAGGAAAGAGGATATCCTGGGGAATGACAGATAATGACCACTAGCATCTAGATTGGGTGATAGTGTGGACCTCAAAGGAGGAGAAGTTGCTGAATGATGGTGGTAGAGAGTCTAGAAATGGCATTGGGGAGCATAGAGTATTCCAGCTCCCATTCCACACCCTCCCATGATCACTGAGTTGGGGCACATGAATGAAAGTACATTCAATACTATAAAAGATGGCTAGGGATACAGTGTCATAAGGAAAGACTTAGATTTCCCTGAGTGTCAGAAGATGGAAGGAATAAGAACGTGTTTAAAATGAAAACCTATTTCATATTATGGAGCAGGCATTTCAGAGAGCATGATAGAAAGGGAAAGTAAATTGACAGGGGAACATTGTGGGGTAGCATTAAGGGAGATAGGAGTAAGGGAGTAGGCAGTTGGGGATGGGGTTTATACATCTTCATCATGGGGTTCTGAATCATTGGAATGGGGAAAAGGATGAGAATGTGAATATGCTAACCATTAAGGAATGAGTTCTGGCAGAGTAATTGTGGTTGGAAAGAGGCTCATTGAGGGACACAGATAGTTATAGACTGTTTCATGTCTTCCCTTGAGAGCTATTCTTGACTGAGTCAAGTTTTCTAGTGAGGAGGGGTTAAAAGTGAGGATCCAAGTGGAAAATGCATAGCTGGAGATATCTGGAGAGTGCAGTGGAGGACTATGAATGAGGTAAGGTCAAAGTTGACCCCTCAAAGCCTAGGAAATTCCAAGGACAGAATCCACTTTTCTGGTGGATAACTACAAATTCAACATTCTTTTCATGTTCAAGAATGGAACAGGGTACTTCCAATGACAGACTATGTGATCTGGTCAGACCAATCTAGACTATTTTGTGGCATTTGGTTCTGCATGCCACATTTGAGGAAGTATATTAACCATTTTGAATACATTGGAATGATGGTGAAGAAACAGAATACCATGGGATATGCCCAGTGAAAAGAAGATTGGGTTGAGGGGAGGACAAGATAGCTCTTCATGTATTTGAAAGGCTATTAGGCAGATGAAGAATTAGACTCAATTTGCTTGAAGGCAGCATGGTACAGTGGAAGAATGATGGTTTGGGGAGCCAAAGGGCCCAAGTTCAAATACCAGCTCTACTGCTTACTGGCATATAATTTGGGGCAAGTCATTTACCTTCTGGGTCTCAGTTTCCACATTTGTAAAATGAAGAAGATTGGATAAGATAGCTTCCAAGGCCCCTTCCAGCCCTATGATCTTATGATCCTATGCGTGGCTCTAGAGGGCAGAATTAGGAAAAAATGGGTGAAAGATGCTGAAAGGCACATTGAGCCTCAATGTAAAAATAAAAACTTCCTAACAATGAGAACTGTACAAAAATGGTATGCATTAGCTTAGAATGTATTGGATTCACCATTAATGGAGGTCTTCAACAAGAGGCTGAATTTGTCAAAGATGTTACATAGGGGTCCTGTTCCACATAAGGATTGGATTCAGTCACCTCTAAAACCAGTCTGAAGATTTTGTGCTCATAACCAGCACCTCATCAGGTCTTCTCATTCTGAGATGCTGAAGCAAATTTCTTCACTAGAGAAATATTGTGAAAATATGACTCTTCTATCACTTCCACAGACTATCACAAATAATTTCAAAAATTAAGTTGACTGCAATTTTAAAACTTCTTTTAAGAGAACCCAGAAGTTACTTCTCCTCCCTCGCCCCCCCACCCACTGCCTTGGCCAATTATCACGGATCAGTATTTTGCAGAAAGCAATTTTAAAACTGCTAGTTTCCAAAAGCACTTGACAGGATATTGTAAAAGAAAGAAAGTTTGCTACCTTAGAGCACTAGCTGCTTATTCTCATACTAATATTGTAGGTTTCAGGTGTCTGTTGACTATCCCTGTATCCCATGATCAGGATGAGATTGCCCCTAACAGGTCTAAAATAAAATGCAGCTCAAATGTTACCAGACACATCCAGAGAATATATAGTATTTTATATAGTAACTATCACCTTAAAAGAAGGACCATTTCTTCAAAAGGCAGTTTTTATAGGAAACTATGTACATAGAACACTGTATGTTATGTTAGAGTTGCTAGACGTTCTGGTTAATTATGCTGAGTTTTTTTTAAATCATTTTTCTTTTTTTTATATTTAAAATCATTTTTCTAAGAAAGGTACTTTTGGTGAAGGAATAGGGAAGATATACTAGAAAGTGAAGGTAATGTAAATAGACCAATTTTTTAAAAAAAGTTACCTTTCAGAAATCTGCTTTGGGATTTTCCTTTGTCTGTTACTGGGTGGAGTGTGTGCATGTGAGAAGTGGGGAATAAGCATAGAGGTGAGGATGGTGTTCTCACAGTCTTGCTGAATTTAAGGTGGCCTGGCTTAAGAGGATTGCAGTGCAGAGCTTTTGGAACTGATTGGTCACCTTGTAGCCAAGCTGATATGGAAACTCAGCTCTGCAAACATTTATCCATAAGTGAATGATGACATCTCAATGAGTTCAATCACCAGACCCACAAGAATTATATGCCAAGATTCTGAAAACATTGTTTAACCACTGTTAGTGACCTTCAGAAAACTGGAGAGGGTGTGGTGCTATAAACCTAAATACAAGCAAATGGCCTGAGAGAGAGAGAGAGAGAGAGAGAGAGAGAGAGAGAAAATAGGTTGGAGACTTCAAGCTACAGATCAGTGGACCTGACTGATTCTTGGCAAAATTCAAGAACACATTATTAAAAGGACTGTTTATGAACTTTTAAAAAAGAACCAGCATGTCATCAAAGATAGGATATGCCAGATAAAGTTCATTTCCTTTCTGTAGAAAGAGTTTTTAGATCCTTTAAGGATACCCATAGAGAAAGTCCTGGTTAGTTATAGTTTGGACTAAATGATTTCTGCTGATTCTGTGATTCTTCACAGGGGTTAGGTGTTTAGGAAGCATTCTTGGACCATGAACCCATAGAAAGGTTTTTACCTTGGTGCTGCAAATGTTTAAATATTTTTTATTTGTCCTGAGATCATAGAATCATAGATGTAGAACTAGAAGCAACTTTAGAGGCCATCTAGTACAAGCCCCTCTTTTACAGATGAGGAAATTAAGACTCAGGGAGGTCAAGTGGCTTGCCCAAGATCACACAAGTAGTAAGAATTAGAGACAAGACTTAAGCCCAGGTCCTTCAGTTCCAAAGCCAATGCTTTTTCCCCCCTGAACCACATTGTCTCCAAATCTTTATGGTGAAAACTTTGTTGTAAAGAATAACAACAACAAAAATGGAAGATGTAGCGCCAACACAATATTCACAGCACCAACAGCCACTGTAAATATCCATATAGAAGACAGAAGCAAAACATTTTTCAGACACCAGAAAACTTAATCCTCAAACCAGTAAGCCAATTCCATCATAGTAGCAAAGAAGTTAATAAGCCATAACAGCACAGAGAGCCACAGCATCCTTCAGCCTTCCCACAAACCAACATTTACTCACAAGACTGTCTCCCTTAGATGTGTCCTCTACTCCCTCCAGTCTTTAACTGCTCTGACTCCCAGCTTCCACTGGACTCTTCTCCACGTTTCAGCAAACTCTTGCCACCACAGGCTTCATGTGATTACATTCAGCCTATATGGCAAGGTATATCTTCAAAGCTGGGAAGGTCTTCAAATTCCCTTAGGCTTAATAAGGGGCAGGAAAGATCTTCAAATTACCATTACAATTACATTTGGCCCCAAGATCTTTCATGTCCCTTACATAGCAAAAATACATTAACAACACATTTCATTACATAGGTTAATGAGAGTTTAGGGTAACTGGTGGGGTAACTGGTATCAGTAGAACTTTGCAACAATATAACAGGTATAACAGAAAATAAGCACATAAAACAATATCTTAGGGTAGGGACTTGGGCACAAGTATGCCATCTTTTCCCCCTCTCGAACGAAGAGGGCTCAAAATCTTGGGGTAAGAGGCAAAGATCTCGTCCCTATAGCTACTTCCAGCTGAAATTGGACATAGAGCTGTCACTGCTGCCCCAAGAAGTCCCATTTGAGAGGTCAGTTCTTTAGCTGGCATCTGGAGCTTGGTCGACACCAGGTCAAAGAGTGACACACCACACTCGTGGACAAGGGGTGACATCCACCTTAAGTGACCAGGCATCTGCAGGTGGAGGGTACTAAGCCTATTGGAAACAAATCTTGCAAACAAGTTTAACAGACTTTGACAAGTCAAAAAGAAACAAATATATGGTCAGCCGTGCTTCTGGAGTCCATGAACTCACTATTATAGCCTCATCCACAGTAGAATATGAGTGAAGTTTACAATTTGGTAATCATCTTCTTAATGATACTGGCATTTGAAGATCTTCCATGCCACTTGAACTTGCTGACGTAGCAGGAAGGGGTGGAGCAAGAGAAAGCCAGAACCAAGCTAGAGTCTGTGCTGTGGTTACTGGAAGCAGGGGCAGCAGCAGTGGCTGTGGTTGCAACATGAACTCCTTTTTCTTTGAGCGTGCCAGAATCTCTGCTAAGGATTCCTGCTGAGGACTGCCAGGGACAGGAACTGCTGGAGTGGGGGTGGGGGGCGGGCCTGGCAGAGCTGCTGGGAGCAAGTTGCCTGTACTTGAACAGTTGTCATGAGTGAGGAGAGGAGGATCTTTGCCTGAGGTAGCCTGTCCTGTTTTGAAGGCTTGAGAATGTGGGTGTTTACTACTTTAACTACATGTGCCAACTTCATAACTACTGTGTTGGCTTTGACTTTCTGGTTTTGGGACTCAGTTTTCTGGTTTTTAAATATATGTTCTAGCTATATTTCTCATGTAGAGATTCTGTTATATTTTGTGATTAATAACCATGTCAGCATCCTTATAGTTACTGTAGGCATCGTGAATAAAATAAAAAAGCATTGTTGATACATCTTCTCCTGAATAAACAACAGTTACGGTATTATCGTTCCCATGTGCTATAATCCCCATAGCCTTTGGAACATTATCTGGCTGTCACTTTATCCATACCTGAGCTCCCAATTTTATTCTACCAGTAGAATCAAACCCTTCAGTTCCTTTGATAGTTATTTCAGAAGGAGGGCCAGTTTTCATAAGGGGTATTGTTTCACAAGGAATAATGATCACTTGAACTATTCTATCATTTTTATAAAACTGTATGGGTTCTTTACCCAAATTTTGGAATGTCACAATAATTTCTCCCTGATAATTAGAATCTATTACTCCAGCTAATACATGTTTCCTTCGAGCTGCTAAGTCTGATTTAGGTAATATCTGTCCAAAATGATTTTTAGAGATTCTCATACATATCCCAGTAGAGGTGTTTCTTATCTCTTTTCTATCCAACCAAAAGTCTTCTAAATAATGTGAATCATATTCTGCCCAAACCAGGTGTTCCTGGATACGGTGCTGGGATATCTTGTCTCATGGTCCAATACACAATGTTTGGGATCTTATGTGTCTGCTGTTTTCTAATTTGCAGATTGGGGGTCATCATTCTGACTAGAGGTGTACTTCCTTCCAATGATATATTATTCAAATTACATAAAGTAGTGAACAAATTATTTTTCCAATGTTGATACAAATTATTAGAACTTAACTTCCTTAACTGTTCTTTCAATAATCCATTCATTCTTTCAATTAACCCAGATGATTGTGGATAATATGGAATATGATATATCCATTTTATATTGTTTAATATATAATATCTCTTCATTTCATTACCTTTGAAATGTGACCCATTGTCACTTTTAATCTGCATTGGGGTTCCATAGTATAGACTTATGAGATCTAGAGTTTGAAAGGTGTTTTTCTGGGTCACATTTTTATAAGGACAAGTCACTAGTACACCTGAATAGGTGTCAACACAAGTATCTATTAATTTGTATCCTTTATTTTGTGGTGGAGGACCAATATAATCTATTTGCCAACTTTGGGCTGGAACGTTTCCCCTTGCCATCTCCCCAGTTACTACCTGAGGAATAGTTAATTCTTTTTCCAATTGATATATATGACATTTCTCTGTTATCTGGTTTAACAATGAATGAGAGATACAAATACCTCGATCTTTTGCCCACCAGTGTGTGGCCTGGACCTTAAATGGCTGGCCCTTAGATGGACCCATTTTGCTAGTACTGGATCATCAGTTGGTGTCAGAGTAAGGACAATGTGTTGAGTAACAATCTTTGCTAGGCAATCAGCATGTGCATTGTACTCACATTCTGGCATGGTGAGGGCTACGTGAGCATCTACATGAAAAACTGAAAAATTAGTAACCAAAGACATGTCCTGTATATCTTTCCACAATTTTTTGCCCCAGACTTGTTTACCATGAATTTCCCCATTTTGATTTTTCCACATGGGCATCCATGTAGCTAACCCATTAGCCACTGCCCATGAATCAATAAATATATGACACTGTCCTCCTTCTTCTGTTTTGATGGCTTGATGTACTGCCATAAGTTCAGCATATTGACTACTTCTACCTATTCCAGTACCTTCCAAAGTCTTCCAAGTACATAGGTTATAGGCTGTTGCTTTCCAATTTCTTTTATGGCCCCCAAATTTTGCTGTTCCATCAGTAAACTATGCATGTTTCTTCTCTTCTTCAGTTAATCCATCATTCCATTTTACCAAGGATTGTACCAACTGTTGCTTTGGTTCAGGGGATGTATCATTTCCCTCAGTATCTTTGTTTGCTATAGATTCATGTAGAGCAGAAACTCCACTTTTGCCTATTTTAGATCTATTTTGAATATACCATTCCCATTTAATTATGCTGGCTTCTTGTGCATGTCCAATTCTGTGAGAACCTGGGGTATTCATTCCCTAAGTCATAATTGGGATTCTAGGCCTTAATATCACTTCATGGCCAAGAGTCAGTTGTTCAGTCTCTCTATTCAGTCTTTTCAAATGGGGCATATTGAATTCCAGATGAAGAAAGTTTCCTAGACAAAAATCCTAAGGGTACATTTCAGCTTTGTTGTTTTTGCCACAAACTCCAGTTTACACATTCATCCTGTACAGTCACTTGTAATTCCACCAAGCCATTTTACATAGGCCATAAATCTAGGGCCAATTATATAGCTGCCTTGGCTTCTTTAAAAGCTTTGTTCTGCTCAAGTTCCCAATCAAATTCATATTTCTGCCTAGTAACTTTATATAAGGGTTTCAAAATCTGTCTCAGATGCAGTATGTGATGTCACCAATATCCAAATAATCCTATAAACTTTCAGACCTCTTTTTAATTGGTAGGGATAGGAAAATCCTGAATTTTTTGTCAGGCTTGTGGAGAATCTCTTACAGCCCCTTATTCTACCGTATACCCCAAAATTTTATGGTTTGAGCTGTCCCTTGAATCTTTGCAGGGTTAATTTCCCACCCTTTGCTTTTCATATGCTCAATTAAAAGTATCAAACTCTTCTCCACTGCTTTTACATTTTTTCCCTGTATCATAATGTCATCAATGTAGTGGGTAAGCTGTATACCAGGTAGCTTTAATTCATCCAAATGTTCAGCCACATTCCTATGACAAATGGTGGGGCTATGCAGATATCCTTGTGGCAAGTGGGTGAAAGTATATTATCTGCCCTGCCAAGTGAAAGCAAACTGGTCCCATTGTTTAGAGTCTATTGGGATGGTAAAGAAAGCATTGGCTAAATCAATAACTGTGTACCAAGTCCCACCATATTTCTGTATCCTTTCTATTAAGGTGACAGTATCTGGAACAGTAGCATACAAGGAGAGAGTCACCTTATTCAATTGTCCATAATCTACTGTTGTTCTCCATATCCCATCTGATTTTTGTACTGGCCAGACAGGATTCCTCCATAGTGTGGTTGTAGGGACTAACGCTCCTGCTTCAACATTAGTTTTATAGTATTGGTAATTTCATCTTACCTACCTGGCACATGATACTGCTTTAAACTAATTACTTCAGATTGTTCAGGTAAAGTGATTGGGTCCATTTTTATTTTTCCCATTAAAACTGTATTAATTCCTATCTTCCTTACTGTAAGGTAAGGTAAGAATTTGCTTTCAGGCAAATTCAGGGTCATACCTCTCAAGATATCTATTCCAATGAAGCATTCAGGAATGGGTACAATAACCACAGTATACTCTTTCTTAGGTAATTGTCGTTTTCATCATTATTTTGACTTTACTGGCTGATATTTCAGCCCCCCACCCCAGTCCTGTGATGGTAATAGGAGTTCCATGCTTGAACTTATCAGGGTTCCCATAAATAAGAGAGGCCTCCACCCCAGTATCTATCAATACCCTGGTTACAGTAATTGATTCAATTTTTTCCAATATATAATCAGATTGATATGGGGTCTGTAATCTCACCTGTGTATTTCTTTAATCTGAGCTGAGGCTTGGACAATTTCCTATTCTCCCTGAAGGTGTGATGAACTGGATACAATCATTCAGGAGGATCTGTAGGGGCAGTCCTCACTTCTCTAGTCCATCTAATGTTAAGCCCCTTTTCTAGGTACATTTTATATAGTTCATTAGTTAGAATACCATCAATTCTTCCAAAATCAACCCCTGCTCTCAGTCAAGAAGTAAACAATTCTTTTCTTGTCAATCTATTTGACTTTGAATCTGCTGGCCATTTACTCTTCTTTCTCAAGGAAATTTATCTTTTCCCCATTCTCCCAAGTCACTTAGCTGTGAAATCTTATCCAGAATCTCCGAATGAGGGTGCCCTATTTCACCAATTAGTAAAGTCAGAAGTAGGTGCTTATAAGCAGGAGGAGCCATCTTCATTATGATATTTCTATGAGAAACTGCTAAAGGGATAGCATGATATGCATCTGTAAGTCCAACCATGATAGCAGTTTTCATTATTTCTTTCAACTTTCTCATGCAATCTCTAAGCGAGTACCAGGATCTGTCTCCACTGGACCACATGGAATCAGTGGGATACATTCTATTGCATCCATCAGCAGCTAAAGTTAATAGACTGGTTGTATTGTTGCCTCCTGCCATATGAAAAACTCTAAAAGCTTGCTGGTCAAAAGGATTCTGACAAATACTTATAAATTTCAAGTAGTCCACACTATCTACCCATACTCCTCTGTCCCCTTCATCACTGATTCTCACCATCCAAGACACCAACTATTCTCTCATCCTTTAGGTCACTGGTTCTCAATCTGTGGGTTATGTTCAATTTGTAACAATGAAAATACATCCTGCATATCAGATATTTACATTACGATTCATAACAGTAGCAAAATTGTAGTTATGAAGTAGCAACAAAAATAATTTTATGGTTGGGGGGTCACCACAACATGAGGAACTGTATTAAAGGGTCACAGCACTAGAAAGGTTGAGAATCACTGCTTTAGGTGAATCTGCTTAATATATCAGTAACCTCCTGCTGAGTGAAATCCTCAATTATCTCCCTGAACTTTGTTTGGCCTCTCTGATTCTCCTGCTTTCTTCTCAGTGTGGGGTAAACTTCCACCCTTGTTAAAGCCTGGTCATGTAACATTGTATCACTTTCTACCCATGCACTCTCTTGGCAGTCATCAGGGCAACTAGTTTCAGTCTGTATTAGAGAGGCACACACATTCCTTGTTAGTTTTTTTTCTTCTTTTTCTGAGCCAAATTCATAACAGCCTTCTCTCCTACCACCTGAGACCCTCCAGTGTGCTCTTCTAAAGGAGAGTTCAAATGCTGTAATACAGCCAACTTCTCATTCAAAACATCTAATTTTTTCTCCATCTGAATTTTTTCTTGTAACAGTTTGTCTTTGCTCTTACATATAATATGGTAACCTGTTAGTAAAACCCAGCCCCTTCTACACACTGTCTCCAGTTTTCTCCCTAGTTTTATTGGTATTCTTTGCAAACATGTTTCTAAATCTCTTGATTCTCTCTTCTGTAACTTCAGTTCCCAGTTTTCACAGAGCCCTGTATTTTTAGCCCACTCTCTTACTAGGGAGGAATAAGGTAAATCCTCCCATTCTAGGATAGTCATTTCTTCTTCTAAATCCCTTCTGCCTCCAAATAGAGATCCAATATTTTGCAATCCCATCCTCTGCACCAAATGTTGCACCAATGTGATATTTACAGTGGTCATTGGCCCTGTGAATTGGAATTGCACATTCTTCTTCTTTTTCTCCTCCTCCTCCTTCTCTTTTTTAAAAAAAATATTTTATCTTTTTTTTATTTTATGCTTTTTGGAGGGGAGAGCACAGGGTAATTGGGGTTAAGTGACTTGCTCAAGGTCTCATGGCTAGTAAGTGTTAAGTAACTGAGTTCAGATTTGAACTCAGTTCCTCCTACCTGTGCCACCTAGCCACCCCTCTTCTTCTCTTTTTTCAATTGTGCTTCCCACATCTCCTCCTAGGGAATGTAAAAGTGGAAACTAGATTGTTAACTCAAAGACAAATTTACCCACTATTGAATTATAATCACTGTTAATGTTAAAATTCAGAACAAAAAGGGGTTGGATATGGGAAGGGAAATGAAGCATTCGAACATAGGAAAATATTTTGTTATTGTGGGGAATTGATACTACCAAACAGTGGCTTCCTCTGCTTTGAGATCTTTCCTGAAACAGATATAAATGGTACTGAAGAAAAATCATGGCTTAGTCTATAACTTACTTCTAGTCAACATTATGACACTATTGTGGTTCTTTGTATATATGTAACTAAAGAGTAAAACTGATGATAAAGAATTCATTTAAAGGGAGACAAACATTAATACTACCTAGAGAATGTTGATGTTGTCCCCAGATAATTCAGTATAAAAGGACTTCAACTGGGCAAAGTAGAATAGGGAGACATCTTTCTTGGGAAACATTTACTCTGCAGAGATAGTAAGTATGAGAGAAATCCTCTGCCTCATACTGAGTGAGGCTCTGATTCAGTGTTAACTTTTCTCAATGCTTATAATGAGATTTCAAACACGAGACTAAGCAAGTTCAAACCTCACCCAACTAGCAGGAAACGCCTACACCTCTCAAGGGAAAAATGCTGCTTGACAACATATTTTGACAAAATGCCCTAGGCGTATGTAGTCAAGACAACCAATTGGAGAAGGGTGGCTTTATGGTTACTGAGGAGGAGGGACAGATCATCATCATGAATATGGGGGTAGGCATCCATTCTCACAGTAATATTCTCTTTCCTCCTTCCTCCACTACATACATATACACGGGCAGGCACTCCAAGTTTCTTTGTGTCCAAAGTACTAGACACAAGGAGATAGGTGTGAACCAGCCAGGTCTCCTCACAAAGAGCAGTCATTTCTCTAAGCAATTGTTAACTTACTCCAGAATAAAAGATGGGCAGAACTACGAGGGGAATAAAGCAAAGATTCTAGTTTCTGGAACTTATTCATTATTATTGATGATATATTTTTATTTCAGCTTGTAAAGCATTTACACTGTTTCATTTAATCTTCATGATAACCCTGGGAAGAAGGGAAGAAAGAGATTATCTTTATTTTACAGACAAGACTGAGGCCTAGAGGGTTGAAGTGATTTTCCCAAAGTCACAGAGTTAGTAAATTTCAGACCTGAAGACAAGCCCAGAGTTTCTGATGAAAGGAAAGACCTACCTGAGGAGATACCTCTCCCAGTTGTATCAGGAATTTATGAGCAGTTCAGTTCTCTGGGCTGGGTCACATTGTAGCTAAAACAGAAGATGGATGTGGAAGAGAGGAGGAGATATGCTACATCATTACGTAGCTTATTTTTCCCTTGAAGCCCTTTTATACTGATCTAGGCTTTATCTGCCCTACCCCCAGCTTTTAGTTTCAAGGAGATTACAAAGATAAAATGAGTGAATTTATCATTCTGTATTACTTACCAGGTATGAATCATTGGTAAGTTGGTATTTACAATGGGATTTCAATGATGGTTTATGTGATATAGGATAAAACTGGACAACAGACAGTATCTAATAAAAAATAATCTCTCTTAGCTAAATTACACCATGGCTCTCATTGTTTCACATCTCAAAGAAACTTTAGTCAGTGAAGGACAAATAAGGCATCTGTATGCTGCTTTTTTATTCACCTACATTTTGGAATGGCCCAGGTTTTCAGGACATCATAATGGTAAGAGCCATACTGATAGAAAGGAACAGAAAGATATTGAAAGGTTAAGGCCATCTTATTAAAATTTCTCAGCAGTAAAAAGGGTTGCCAAAAGGAAGTCCAGAGTTCCCTGAATTGGAGACGTTCAGATGTCAGATGAATCTTTGTATTAATAGGAGGGATTTCTTTTTTTTTTTTAATTTTATTTTAGTTTGCATCATTCATTTCCACAAGATTTTGAGTTACATATTTTCCCCCATCTTTCCCCTACCCACCACCCCAAAACAACCATCCCAATGTATCCCCCCTCCCCCAGTCTATTCTCTCCTACGTCTTCCCCCCTTACCCCTCCGACTTTTCGGTAGGGCAGGATGGATCTCCCAACCACAGTGCCTGTGTTATCTCAAGTTCAAGTTGGATGTAGTTAATAATAATAATAATAATTGCATATATATAGATAGATATATATTTATAACATTTGATTATGGAACTTTAGATTCTAGATTCTTTCTCTTTCTCCCTCGTCACCCACCCTCACTGGAAGGACAAGCAATCAAATACAGGCTGAACATGTGTAATTACGTAGAACCTCTCCATAGTGAGCACACTGTGAGAATCTGATTACATGTCCCTTCTTCCTATCCTGCCCCCCCAACCATTCTCCACCCTGTCCCTGTCCCTCTACAGAAATGTGAACATTCATCAGCCTTCCCC
>CM053585.1:308135777-308189539 GCA_028646515.1 Pseudochirops corinnae | reverse complement strand
TATCCCTTCCTATTCAATTGATCTTATGCCCTCTATGGATTCATTTATACATATACTCAGATATGTGCTTGTTTGCATATGTAAGCCTTCTTATATAAATTTATGTGTATGTATATGTATATATACATTTGTATTATAGGAGGGATTTCTGATTTGGAGTGTACATGGAAAGAGACTAATTACACTATATGGCTTTCTAGGTTCATGACTTCATAATTCTCATTAGGATGAAAAAAACCAATAGAAAGGAATGACTGGTGACCTCACATCAGAATGGAGACTAAGCATCAAGAAAGTATTTAGATTAGGCCTTAAATGGGAAATTTGAGGATCTTCCTCTGGAGGAGGCTGAAGCTACTTAACTACATTTCTTTGCTTGAGTAGCAATTCAAAATTCTTTGTGAATCATATTTGTACTTGAGGAAAGGACACATTAGTAATAGGGAAATGCCATAGAGAAGATTAAAAAGGTGAAGGGATAGCACACAATCCCAAAGACTATCCCTTTGGGAGTCAGCTTTAGACAAGCCTTTTTTTCTGTCTTGATAGAACTCTACAGCATTTGACACTGTTGACCACCTCACTATCTTGATATTCTCTTCTCCTTTGGCTTCTATGATATGATATGGTTCTTTCATTAAAAAAACATTAAGTCCTTTCTGTGGAGAGAGCACTGAACTAGGTAGGTGTTGGAAGAGATAAAAAAATTCAAGTATGACACAATCTCTTACTGAATGTATCATCTGTTAATAAGAAACCAGAACAAATAATATATAAGTGAATCAGGATTGTAAAACCAAGCCCTATGTGAAGTATAAGAGGGAAGGTCATTCCGACAGCAACTTCTGCTTGTTACCTTTGTTGGTTTATCTTCCTTGCACCATTAAAAAAGTGTTGCAAATTCCTGTTCTTTGCCTTCTTTTTCTATTCTATCAACCCTTCCTCATTTAATTATCTTATTCACTCCCATGGCTTCAATTAGCCCCACTCTGCATATTGCTCTCAAATACACACACACACACACACACACACATACACACTTTTACCTTCTCCCCTGGACTCTAGTACAAGATTTTTTGAATGTCTGTCAAATATCCCCATCACAATGTTCCACAGCCCTTCAAAACTCAATATGGCCAAAAACCAAGACCATTTTCTTTCCCGTTAAATTCTTCCCTCACTTCTATTCTGTTTCTGTTGATGGCATATCACCCATCCAAATACAAAAGCTCTAAACCTTAGAATCACCTTTTTAATCTCCCCCTTCTTCATCCTTAACTTCTATCAAGTTGCCAAGTCAACCAGAAGCAGCAAGGGATCATGAGGGAAAGACAAGCAACAGCAAGTGCTAGGCAAGTTAAACTACCACCTTATACTTGGACCCTGATGGAGATAATTCAGAACCCTAAATCTGAGAGCTTGGGAATAGTAGTGTCCCCTAAATTATCATACTTGCTTACTGCCTAGCCCATGTAGCCACCATGGAAGGGAAGGATCATTGTGAAGAAGGGGCATACCTTCTTCATTATCATCTTCCAACTGCTGACCAACTGCCATCAACAGGCACATAGGCAAAATGTTACAAAAGTAATATTGTCTGGGAGTGACAACATGCTTCAGAACACCAGTCCTGCTTCCAACTTAGCAATTACTGTGGGATATAGCTCCAGTGAATGGGTTAGCTATTCCCACCATCTTCCATGCAATTGCCACCCACAAGGAAGACAAGCCAGCTTTGCTGAACCAGTAGGGTACCCTCAAGGAGAAAGGGATAGCAGGATATGGCAGGCAAATCAAACCACCACCAGCACCACCACCTAGACCATCATCTCCTCTTAGACCCTGATAGAGATGTCCCAGGACTATGAACTCAAGAGACCTTGGAATAGCAATGCTTCCAGTTCCATATTCATAGCCATCATCCCCAAAAGCAGCTGTTGTGGAGATGCATGCTGGTAACTATTCCTTCAGGTGGATGAGAACAATTTGTTCCATTGACCATGAAGGCAGCTGAAGTAGGCGCTGTAGAGCACTTAGAGATTGGCTGGGCGTCAAAGACACCAAGGTTATCCACTGCACTCTGAGTCATTACTAGATAACATGGTAAGCTTGACTCTTGTCCTGCCGTTGGACTTTGATGACTCAGGAAGAGAGTGAGGCTGATGACTTGAGTGAGGCCTCATTAAAAACAAATCATGCACCTGTGATGTCATGGTCCTCTTAGAAAATGAACAAACAATAGCTACGTGGCCCAACGTCAGAAACTGATAGGGTTTTTGTGGAATTGACTTTAAAGAGGCAATAATAAACACTTGCTTTGCCACTGAACCCTAAAAACCATGGTGTGTTTCCATCTGATTTTCAGTTGAAACCTTTTATGTGTTTTGTCTCCCCAATCAGAATGGGAGTTCTTTGAGAACGTGTACTATCTTTTCTATTTGTACCTACAGGGTATATAGTAAGCACTTAATAAATGCCTCATTCATTCATTCAAGTCCTGATAATTTTTCCTTCAGAAATCTTTGAATCCTCTCCTTTCCTCCACATTCATTGCCACCACACTGGTTTAGGCCTTCATAATTTTTTACCTTGACTATTATAGTGGTTATCCAAATGTCTTCTGTCCCCTAATCTCATCTTGTTTTGTCCCATTTCCATGCCTTTACTCATACCATTGCCCATGTAAAGAATGTACTTTCCTCTCCAATCTATAAAATGAGTTAGAATAGATGGTTTCTGAGGTCCCTACCAGGTTCAGATCGATGATCTCATGAACCTGTCATGTCTATCCATCGAAGTAACTCCCTTCTTTTAAGACTCATTGTTTCTATCAGAGTATTTATCTAGTTGTTTAAGCTTGAAAGCATGGTGTTATCTTTGACTCTTCATTTTCCCTCATTTTATATCTATTGATTAGGTTTTATCAGTTCTATCACCACAATCTCTTACATACTTCCCTATTTCCATTTCTCCTACCCTAGTAGAAGTCTTCATTACTAATGTACTGGACTATTAGAGGTTTATAACAACTCTTCTTGCTTCCACTGGCTCCACCCTCCAATCTGTGCTCCATATGGCTACCAAGATAATTTCTCTCATGCACACATCTGGTCACATCACTCCTCACAAAACTTCAGTGGCTTTATATTGCCTGCCAAATTTAAAATATGTATCTATTTTTGCAGGGGAGAAGGCAGGGCAATTGGGGTTAAGAGACTTGCCCAAGGTCACACAGTTAGTGTTAAGTGTCTGAGGCCAGATTTGAACTCAGGTCCTCGTAACTCCAGGGCTGGTGCTCCATTCACTGCACTACCTAGTCGCCCCCCCAAATAAAATTTAAACTGCTTTATCTGCCACTCAAGGCCTTCTTCAATCTGTTACCCCTCCTAACTTTTCAAGCTTTACCTAGTGGTATTTATGATACTCAGCTACTCAAATAAACCTTGTACTTTCCCACCCCTTTGCCTTTTCTTAAATTGTTTCCTGAGCCTGTAATATTCTTTATCCCTCTTTTTGCCAGTGGAATTCTGACCCTTCCTTTAAAGCCCAACTCAAATACTTCTTTCTTCAGAAATCTTTCCCCTGCTCACTCTGGCCAATAATAGTGTCCAGATGGCTATATACATACATATGTACACAACATGGATAATGGTGTGAACTAACACAAAAAAGGCAAAAAGGCAAATTTGATCTCATATTGGTGAGACTTGATGAGATAGAAACTCAGGCTGATATAAGGCTATGGAAAGGTTCATGCTATTCAATTTAAGATGTATACACATAAGGAAATATAGAAAGCTAAGGGAGCTTGGTAGAAAATATACGAAGATCATCAGGAGAAACAAAAGTAATATTGTCTTGATGCTATACTACAGATCATTTGGAGAGGAGGAGGAATTAGGTGAGCATGTCGGGAAATGGCAGATTTATGGTGTTCTATATATCTGGATATCTTCTTGGGTTCTCTCTTCACCAAAATCAAAACAGCTTATAAATTCTTGTTCTTTAATGATTATTTTGGGAGTTCCCTTCATTGGAGGTCCTTGAGCTGGATGACAACTTGCTGGCATGTTTTACCAGCTCCAACCTGATGCTTCATCTGGAAGGATTGAATGATCTCTGAGATTTCCTTCAACTCTAAGATTTTGTGATTCTCTTAAAAGAAACTTCATTAAATTCTATAGGATTATACATCTCAAAATCATAAATGGAGATAATCCAAAGCCATGAAGTTGTTTTATTCACAGAATCATGAATTTGAGAGTTAGAGGGGACTTTGGTAGCTATTTAGTCCAACCCATACATGGAATCCCAACTATAAAGCCTCCAGTTGCTCTCAAAGAGGACCAGAATGACGTCACTGTGCTAAAGTCAAGTTTCAGTGTGTCCAACTGTGGCTGATCAGACCAATATAAGCTTGGAATGTTTTACCACAAATAGGGAACCATGCGTGGTGGATTCTCTAAATTTGCGTATCCTGCACAATATATCCAACTACCAGCTGTCCAACCTCTGCTTAAAAAACTCCAAGGAGAGGGAAATCTACCACTTCTGGAAGCAAAGTCACCTAATTCCATCTAACTTAATGGTGTGTTTGGAATATTAAAAACTGGTAAGAGGGCATCATGACAGTTGCATACTTTTTCTCTAAATACATATTTATCTGTATTCATTCATGTATAGAAATACTTCCTCATTTATACTAATTCAGTGTTTTATATTATTGCCTACTTCGTGGTACAAAATGTTCTAGTAAGTAAAGAGAGAGATCCAAAATATGAGAAGCTATGACCAGTAACCTGAAATTTTTTTCATTTTTACAGTATATCCCTTTTTAATCTCCTTTGAACCATTTACTAAGGAACCATTCCTTAAGCCCTCATTGATTTTTCTTTTCCCACTTTTGAGAAACCATTTAGAAAACTTATTTGATGTGGAATTAAATTTATTTCCATCTGCTCATAGTTTTATCTGTAAACTCAATGAGTTAATAAACTTAGCTTAATGAACAATGATACCCATTAGCTATCAATTCAACTTACTATGTGCAAACTACTGTGCTAGGCTTTGAGAGAACAAAGACAAAAGGAAAGCAGCCCTTGCCCTTAAAGAGTTTATATGATACTCTAACTTTACAATGTCATTCAAAATCACTACTTATATCCATGCTTCCACTTCCTCACTACCCACTCCTTGTTTGCAATCTGGCTTTAAAGCATAATTTACTGCTCTCTCAAAAATCATCAATAATATCTATTTTTTACAGTTGAACTTTCACCAAACTAAAAAAAAACTATTCCCACTTTTTTTTTTTTTTTGCAGAGGGGAAGGCAGAATTAGGGTTAAGTGACTCACCTAAGGTCCCATGGTTAGTAAGTGTTAAGTGTCTGAGGCTGGATTTGAACTCAGGTCTTCCTGACTCCAGGGCCAGTGCTCTACTCACTGCACTACCTAGATGCCCCATTCCCACTTTTTGACACAAGTGATAATCCCCTCAAATATTCAAACAACTCTGGCTACTACAAAGAAGCAACACTGGCCCTTGTGCTGTTATTTATATATGACACTCCATTTCCTTCCTCCTTGCCTTTGCTTTGACTACCACTCATGCCTGGAATGCTCTCCCTCCTCACCTCTGCCTTCTGGCTTCCCTGACTCTTCTTCAAAATTCATCTTACATCCTACTTTCTCTGAGAAGCCTTTCCTGGTACCCCTTCCCCTCCCACCCACTGCTAGTACCTTCCCTCTGAGATTGCCCTCCCCCATTTATATTGTATATATCTATATCTATATCTATCTATCTATCTATATACATATATATATATATAGTACATTTCTAATTGTTTAAACATTGTCTCTCCCAGTAGACTGAGAGTTCCTTTAGAGTAAGAATTGTGTTTTGCCTTTCTTTGTTTTAGCAATTTAGCACAGTGCCTAGTACTGCATAGGTGCTTAACAAACAAACACTTGTTAACCAACAAAAAAGGAAATGACATTAGTTTGGCATGATCTATTCTTGATGTAGCAATGATGGCTCTTAGTAATCAATGCTTCTTTTTTCTAGATAAGGTAAAGGGACTTTTAAAGCCTCAAAGCACTATGTAAATGTCAGTTATTACTGAGTTCTTTAAATTCAATAACAATGACTTGTATCCAACCAGAAGTTTTGTTGCTTCTCAATCACACTTAATGAGTAAGGTGATGTTTCTTCCACGACCTTTTATTAAAATCAATGGTCTTTTTATAGGCCTCAACTTTCCTTGATCCTTTTGTTGCATTTGATAGTGTTGATTTCTTTCTTCTAGGTATTCTTTCCTCCCTTGGTTTCAGAGGCATCATGCTCTTCTAGTCTTACTACCTCTCTCATTTCTTTCCCTGTCTCTTCCTCTTTAAAAAACTAGTTAAGGCACATATTCACCAACGTCCTATAAGTGGTTCTTTTCTCTTTGTCCCTTGATAATCTCATTCACTCCCATGTCCTCAACATGAATGACTTTTGAATCTGTCTCCAAACTTGACCTGTCTCGGGAGCTCCAGATTCACATTTCTACCTGATCATAGGTATGTCCCACCTATACCTCAAACAAACATGTCCCAAACCAAGTTTACCATCTTTCCCTCTAACCCTGTACTTCAGACTTTATCATTTCTGTTTATGGCACTAGCATTCACACAGTCTTTCATGTTTGAGACCTTGGTTCTTCTTTATGCCTAAGTGTTCATATGTAATCAACCAGCAAGTCCTGTGGACTGTGCTAGTATCTCCAGATTGCCTCTTGAATCTATTCACTCCTCTGTTACTACCCCTAGTAACACAGGCTCTTATTCCTAGGACTAATAAAACAGGTCTTCTCACTTCTATTCATTGTTTGTCTTGTGTACTGTTGTCAGTGCTCTGCTATCAGTTCTCCAGGGGATTTCAAGTATCAATTGCCTTCTGAGGTTTAACTCCTCTGTCTGGCATTAAAGATCCTCCACAATCTGGTGCCACCCTACCATTCAATCTCCATTTTTACTCCTTCTGCCTAGGAATGCTTTCTCCCCTCCCTATATTATTCTTTTAAGTTCAAATCTTACCAGTTATAGGAATCCATTCCTGATTCCTCTCCTTTCCCCTCCTCCAATGACCTATAAGTAATGACCTTTCTCTCCTTGGATTTCATGTAGTATTTTGTTTGTATCTCCCCTATTTATCATATATTATTTTATAATATAGTCATTTGTGTATACAAGTGACTACTAAACCTGTTCTACTGCTTGGTTCCCTTAATAGATAATTAATACCCATCCTATGAGTCATTTGAATAAACATTTAAAAATAGCAGAGACCACACATCATCTTAGTTCATTGGTACCATGTAGGAAGGAAACATTCTTGTGAGGTAGTACTGCCTTTGTACTCCTTTTATATGCCATAACACTGAGTATAGAGAGAGACCCATGTTGTTGGTCAGTTGTTCAAGTCATGTCCAGCTCTTCATGACCCCATTTGGGGTTTTCTTGGCAAAGATACTGGAATGGTTTGCCATTTCCTTCTCCAGCTCATTTGACAGATGAGGAAAGTGAGGCAAACCGGGTTAAGTGACCTGCCCAGGGTCACACAGCTAGTGTCTGAGGGAGGATTTGAACTCAGGTCTTCCTGACTCCAGGCCTGGCACTCTAGCCATTATGTCACCTTGCTGCTCCAGGCCTAGAGTAGATGGTAATAATTCAAGATTATTTGAAGTCCTTACATACTATCATGTATTACTTCTCTCCACTATCTCTATATTATAAAACCAAATTAACTCAGTCTGGTATGTTTCTATAAATCTATGCTTACTGTTCTTCTAATTGATTACAAAATAGAATCATAAACTGTCAGAGCTAGACATTTCATCTAATCAGCTCCTTTTAAAAAAGTGTCATTGGGAAACATATGGGACATGTAGGAAATGTTTACAGTGGGTTTTCTAATGCTATAACTTTCTTTTTTTAAAGCTATGGAATTGATGTATTATTTTGCACTTCCTGAAGTTCCAATCTTTGGTACATTGTTGGGGCAAGGCCTAAGAAAATGGAGCAGACGTAAATTAATAGTATCCATGACTATATCTCCTTTTAGCAACCCAAGATGATTTAATCTACATAAGTGTCACATTGCACTCATGAAACATTTTTAATTTGTTCTGAAGGGGACATTTTCTCATTGTAGATACAAGCAGTTAATTAACTTAACCACTTGGTTCAATCAAAATGAAGTGTCCAGGGCTAAACCTACAATAGTTTCTTTGGAAAACTATTAGTTTTAAATACGATTATTATGTTTACAATTGCAAATTGATATATTAAGAGTCAACTCAGCTAAGTTCACCTTACCATTATCTTTTTAAAAATCTCTTTCAATCAAATTACATTCAATCCTATGAAGTACTTTAGTATAAAGTCACATTTTATCATTCATTGGCAGAGTCTGTATGATGACACATCATTTACATTATGGTTTTTAGATCAACAGCAATTTCAGGACAAGATCCTATTTATACAATAAGGGAATGAAATCATGTCCATACAGGGTTCTCAAGCTTTTCTTAGACTTAGGAGATCTTGAACTAACAGGGAAGAAAATCAGCAAAAGGTTGTATCAGGCAATAACGTATGCAAGTCTTAATTCCTTGGCAGTCACTCTAACCAGTCATCTTTAAAGATTGCCAAGGATCTTTGTACCTAGGATTTAAAAATGCAACATAACATTTTTTAAGTGAAAAAGAATTCTCCTATCTTTAATTATCACATACATAATTGAGAAGTGAAGTTACTGCAACCAGTAAAGATACCTGATCCTATGGTTTTTGTATATGGTAAAGGTGTGGGCAGACTGGCAGACTCATACTACCATGTATTTCCTTTGAACAACCTTAATTTTCCAAGGATAGAATGTCTATCTGGCAGCTTAATGCTAAGAATATGCCTATTTGGAAAGGAATACCATTTACATGATTTAAGTTATTATTAATCCTAACAAAAACTTTTAGTTAAAGAGATCATAAAACAGCATTGAATTATTTTCCTCTGTGATTTTTTAGATTATTTTGTGAATGCAAAATTCTTTAATTTACATTTTCAAGAAGGCAAGGAAATATATGACAATTCATTTTTTAAAGCATGCACATAGCTTATGAACTGCTTAATGAATAAATTCAAGAGACTAATTACTGTTTGTTATGCATCAGTTTTATGTAGGTTGATCTACACCACAAAATAGAGAAGATATTCAGTGTCATCCATAGAAGGGTATACAATAACAAGTGGGTTTAAAACTAGGCCTTCTGAGTTTCTGAAAAGGCAAATTACTTTCCACTCATTAAACATATGGTACTCTTCCCCCTTGACTATCAGTTAATGACAAAACAGGGTCAGGAGAAATATAAACAAGTATGTTCATACATTCCATTGCTTTCAAAGTGTCTCAATGATCTAGTACAATCAGCACTGATTCTTACTAGATCTTCCCACCTTTAAATTTTTATATATTGAGAGAATCATCCTGAATCTCAATTATCTGGCTAAAGAATCTGATACAGCTCTGAAAAAATATCAGAGATGATTTTATTATGCTTTAGGAAATAATACAGTCTTGCTTTTCTGGTGATCCTCTAAATTTTAATAATATTTTATATGAGTTACTATGTGGAGTAGTGATGGAATTCTGTACAATATGAAAATTATAGTCAAAGGGAAAATCATACATAACTTTGAATGGTACTAGGAGGTGTTTAACATAATAATGGAATTTCATTAAGATTTTGTACCATATCATTTCAGATTTTTATTCACATTTATTATTAAACACCAGAATATATTTTAGTCCATGGTAATGGTAATGCATGTTTGTTGTTGTTTTGGATATTTTTTTCTTTAGAATGGGTTAGATATTCACTAAGTACTTACATGTAAATCTGATCAACCTAAAATAGAATTTGACTCTTAAGGTTATGTGATTATCAAAGGGCAGAAATCATCATTAATACTATGTGTATTGGATAACAGGAATTGTGTCCTACTAAGTAATCACAGTAAGTAAAAAAGCAGGAAAACAGAAGGTGACATCATAATTCCATTTCAAAACATCACATCGAGAGAGCTCTTCTGAAGAAGAAAGTAGAAAACAGTGACTATTTTGCTAAGAAAACAGAAAAAGTTGGCTGGTATTATTCAGATAGCTGGCTGTTTTCACAGCTCACATTACATTTCTATTGTACATAAAATTAAAAGGGAATAGATTTTGGTATTAAGATCAGCAAACTCCTCCTTTTTAGGGTTATTTATGGATGCAAAAGCACTACCATGAGAAACATCTGTTCCTCTTCAAATTCTTCCCTCTCACAATGGGCTTCTCCTCCCTAAAATTAAAAACCACGCTAATAAGGACAGGGGTAAGAATGGAAATTATCTGCTGTTGAAACCCTGGATCCATTATTGTTAAATTATTTATAATCTACTAAATGATTAGCATGCTGGTAGGCCCAGGAGACCCCAGATCTGTGTTCATTTGTGTTTTCCCATATTTCTATCACATAAAATCTATAGTGTGTTTAAGTGCTGTTCTAGTATCTTCATGTGTTCCATACTTGTCAGTTTTATTGCTTCACTCAGCAGTATTCGATGCTTCCAGAAATGATGATCTTACCTTATCAGGAATTCAGGAACTTTTTCTTCCTCATTAATAATGGCCTGAACCAAAGCTATTGGTGGTCATACTTGACCACCAATAAGACAAAGTTGAGAAGATAGATGATCAAATCAAATCCTGTAACTTAATGTAAGCTGCAGTTTTTTTTTTATTAAGATGCACCTGTCAAGCAGTTTTTAATAAATTAATGTTCAAATTAGGGAAATATGAATAATTTATTGATCAGTAAATTTTCAAACAAATTTAGGTGAATATACACATAATGATACAGGGACTATGATATATCTGTAGAATTCTCTAGTCAGCATCTGTGTGTGTGTAAATGTTTATAGAAAGGATTTTTTTTTAACCACACTGGAATTCCCTGAGATGTCAGCTGCTGCATTTTCTACTCTACATCTGGCAGGTTCTTCTTCCTTTTAGTTTGTGCAATTCCTGTATTCTAAAAAGTAAATATAAACAGGCCCTTAATTGAGCGAATATTGATTCTTTGGCCAGTTGAAGACAGCCAAAGAGAAATTTTAAAAATTACTTTGCACTTGTGGGTTACTGCACAGAGACTGTATGCTCTTTGAGGGCAGAAACTATATAATTTTTTTTATCTTTATCTCCCAGTCTCTTAATACAGAGCTGTGTGCTTAGCAGGTGCACACAATGAATTAAACTGAACGAGACAATTAAAAGTGATGAACAAAATGTTGTCTTTACCATTATCAAATGTGATTTGAGATTGCTATGGGTTCTATACTTCCTCTCTCCTGTCACTCCATAGTGAGGTGCCTAAGGAAGCACATGAAGATTTTCAGGGCCTAGGGCCCATGGCACTTCAACACACATTTAGTAGCCTGAGAGAGTTAATGCATCTCCATATATGTCCATATCTCTAGGGCCAGATATTAGGATATAATTTGCATTTTATAGATGGGGAACAACATGAGAGCTAGGAATAGAACAAATTATCATTCTTTCTTACGGGAAGGAGAAGAAGGAAGGAAGGTCCAAAAAGCATGTCATACCTCCTTCTCACTTTAAAATGATAAACTACAGATCTAAAAGTTTCCAAATTTCTTATATTTTCTTAATTTTAACATTAATTTATTAAAAGCTTTTGGAAATAGCCAATAGATATAGCCTCGCTGCTGGTACAAATGCAGTCAGTTGCTTGGAACTGCCTTTCAAAATGCAGGGCAAATAAACTACAACTTACATCTGTGACCGCAGACTCTTTGAAGTAAAACTACAACTTGTTTCAAGGTCACTTAAAAAAAAAAAAGATAAATATTCTTTTAGAGTTTCCAAATCATGGAAGGTAAAAAGGATTCTCCTTCCCTCTCACTCCGGTTTAGACTCATTTTAGAAAAAACAGACACTTTTGAAGACTGTCTCCTCTTTTTTTTTTTTGAGGCAATCGGGGTTAAGTGACTTGCCCAGGGTCACACAGCTAGTGTCTGAGCCCAGATGTGAGCTCAGGTCTTCCTGACTCCAGGGCTGGTGCTCTATCTACTACACTACCTAGCTGCCCCCTTCTCCTCTTTTGAAAGGTGTAGAAGTTTAATTCTATGGAACATTATTGATCCAAGGCATTATAAACACATGCATCTCATCACTAATTTGTTGCACCTTAATTCCATACAACTCCATGTCCCTTAATTTATCCACCATTCAAAAAAATGTGCAAAATTGAACTTATCACACACAAAATATCATGTAATAAACACACCTGTTTCAATGTTTAAAACCAGTTTGAAATTTTTAGGAGAAAACTAAAAAAGATTTCCACAGAAAATGTCTCTTTTTCCACATGTAGCAGGGGACTGAACAGGGGAAATTCTGATTAATTGAGCCCTTCCAGTAAAGTTGGACCTGCTCTCTGGTCTCTTGCTGAAGGATGTGCACTTTGCTGAGATAACACAGACATTCCTGATTGGTCCCTGTTGGGGGGGGAGGTGCATCAAATATGACTGAAATCTGTGAATCAGGAGGGCATACCCTCTCTGTGGTCTCTAAGAAGAGCAAAGGAAAATGGCTCCACTCACCTCTTTGGGGCCCTTCTTTTTTGGATCTCTTTGAGCACTTTTTCTATCTTGGACTTCCAACCAGTTAAAGAAGGGGATTATTTTTCTTATTTTCTCAAGGGAAGGGGGGGAGAGGAAAGAGAAAGTGGGAAGGAGAGATTCAGTGCTGAAAATAAAACTGAATTTAAAAAGAAAAGAAAAGCATATGATAACAGTGATCAGCTTATGCTAGCCATGGTGGCCTGAGACAGGACCTGGGATCCCTCAATGCTCTGTCTGTTTCCTTCCCTGAGCACAGTTCAGCAACCAGCAATGCTGAGAAAAAGATGCTTCTAGTCTTTAGTGGTCACCTCATGGGTTGAGAGCTCCAGAGTTCCAGATTCAGGCATCAGCTGACTGGAGAGAGAATAGCTTCCCAGAAGAAAAGAAAGCCACTACTTAGATCATCCTGTGGCCAAAGGACTAAACAAGTCAGTGCTCTGGCTGGCCAGGAAGTCTGAACCTTCTGAATTGTTCCCACAGTTCAGGTCTGAGGTGAATGGGAAATATCTGTCCAGCCAGTTAACAAAGGGCTTTTTCTTTTGGGGGGAGTATAATTTACTTTGGGGAACCTTAGACATAAGGCATTCCTAAGTTTGTAGAGTTTTATCCTAGAGTGGGGGCAGATCCTGAGTGAGAGAGAAACCTTAGCCCCCTTTGGGGTCAGGCTCTCACATTATGAATCTGGGTCCAGATGAGCCTAGAGCCTCTTCCCCTAGGGAGGCCTCTTGAACCTCAGGGCACACCTCAAAAACTTGTCCAGGATGTGGAGGCTTAGTTCCAATTAACTCCCAAGTGCGTAATCCCTTTGTAGGGTTACATACATCTTCGGGACTTTTCTGAGTTTGATTTCTTTTTGGGTTGGCTCTTTTAGTAGGATGGAATAAGTTGGTACCTCCATTTGGTATGCCTATGCTTTTACTTGGGATCCTGGGGAGAAATTTTTGGGTGTCCTATGCATTTGTAAAATGTCACTGGAGAAACTTTCATCAGGACCTTTACCTGGATTGTCCTGGTTATTGTAGGGATCCAATGCAGACATTTGTTAGTTACTCTTTATGCTACAGAGCCCCATGGGAGGAATTTTTACCTGAAACAGTTTGGTTTATCACCTTAGGATAAGGGTGACTTGTAGTTAACCCTAAGCTCCTAATGCCTACTGGAAGAACTGCACATGCTCTGGGAACTGATCTAAAACTAGATTTTTTTCCCCACTGAGGTAGCAACTTGTTTATATTTTACCTGTTTGTTTTTTGTTTTTGCTGTAGTTAACTGTTTATTTTAATTTTATTCATTCCCAATTGTTCTGGGTTGGAATAGTCACTTTAAGCAGTAAGACAGGCACCTATGAGAGCTTTTAAAAATGTGGTTTGTAGAACTGTATATTTGGGAATGAATATAATCTCCAGGCTTGCCAGCTACAGTTGGTCTGGTCTTTCACAAAAGCCTTAATCTGGTAACTAAGAATTATGCTGAACAGACATTGCTAGGAATTTTTGCATGGCACTTAGGAGCATTTAACAACCATGCTTTATGAGATCTATTGGGCCTCTTTAGTAGAAGGCATTGAAAAAACAATGTCTGAGCCTTCCTGGCTCCCCAGAGTGTTATTTAGAATTGGGAATATGAAAAATTAGGCTGAGAGCACCTTAGTTTACTAGGACAGTTTACCCGGGGAAGAGTATAAAAAGGGATTGAATTGAGTCCCCCTAGTCCACTTGATGAGATTACAGTGTATGAATATGTCAGAAAGGAACACCTCTGATGGAGCTGGACATATGCTCTGGTCTCTTGCTGAGGGACATATGCTTTACTGGGATGACACTGTGATTCTTGACTATGCCTTAAGAAGTTGTGCCAAAGATGATTGGCTAATAAAAGACAGAGTAGTTACCCATTTTGTGGTCTATAAGAAGAGTGAGGCAAACAGGTTTTCCCCAATTCTTCTGGGTCTATTACACTCGTTTTACTACCACTCAAAGGTAAAGACCCTTTGTGGGACGGCTGGACAAATATTTTATACTCACCTCCCTACAATATCTGAGTAATTCACAAAATCCCATTCTCCTGGCCAGCCAGAGCATGGCCTTCTTTAGTCCTTAAACTACAGAATGACCTTTGTGATCCTTTTTGGTTCCTTTGAGAAGCCATTCTCACTCTGACTGAAGCCTGAAATTGGAATTATGGAATCCTTTCTCCGCAATATTACCAAAAAAGCCTAGAAATATCTCCTCCTATGCTCAGGGAAGGAAATAGACTGAAGAGGGCAATAGGGACCCCATGTCCTGTCTCAGGCCACCCTAAACAAGTATAAGCCAATTGCCATTGGCATATGCTTCTCAAGAAAGCCACCAGTGTCATTTGGTGAGGAAAGAGAAATTTAGTTTAAAAGAGAGAGGGTACTGGAAAAGTTCCCAAAAAGAAGAGCCCCAAAGAGGTGGGTGGAATCATTTCCCTTTGCTCTCCTTATAGACCACAGAGTGGGCAGATCCTCCTGACTTGAAGCTGTTGATTATCTTTGATACAACCCCTATAGTCATAAGGACCAAACAGGAAATTTCTTGGTCATCTCAGCAAAGCACACATTCCTCTGCAAGGGTCTGTAATGCACATCTATCTCCACCGGAGGTACCTCTTTCTGCTAAATGTTCACAACCAATAACCTCATCAAGTAGATGGAGAACACTCAAATGATCGAGGTTTTCTCTGATCAACCTCCAGCTATACACAAATTAGATGCACAATTTAGAGAGAAAATGCCCAAGATCTGAGCTTGACAATAAAACAATTGTGTGGAAGATATCTTAGGCTGATCTGGAACAATCATGGGAAATATGCTCCTATCATAAAAAATCCTGGACAATTTAAGACATCCCATAGGATGATGAGTCCACATAGCAACTGTAAGCTGTAATAAACCAATTGGGTTTCCCTAAAATAGACTAGAATGCATAAATTTAACCTGGATTGGACTTCTCTGTGGTACTGAGGTGTTAGGATACTGATCAGACACTCAACAAAGCATGAGTGATTGTTTTCCACAGGAAAGACAAAGAAACCATATGTAGTTTATCTGAATAATTTGCTGAAATACTCTTCCTACTATACTTAATGTTCCACAAAATGATTAGCCTAAGGAATTTTTCTGTAAAATCCTAAATTAACAAAAGAAATAACTATAAATTCTCATATTTGATAAATAACACAAAGTATGTTCAATCTAATTCTAGAAAATCAGTAAGGTTTGGAGAAATAGTATTACATTAGGAGGTTAGGTTGGAAACTAACTGGAACATCTAGCCTCTGGAAAAGTAAGATGACTGTGTTAAATGTGTTCATTTTTCATCAAAAATTCACAAACAATACAAGAATATGCCTGTGGAACTGTGAAGAGAGAAAAGATCCTACAAGGAGAATCCAAGTTTTGCTTGTTTAAGTAGATACATTAGAAATGGAGACATTATACAAGGAAGTTGATGTGATTTGAGAGCTACCAGGTAGAGCCCTCTGCCCTCAAAATATCTCTCTCATTATTTTCCGCCTTGAGAAATTCATTCCTTAAGGTTTAGAAGGCTTTTCAGTCTTCATGTATCATCAGATAAAACTCAAATACCCTTTTGCAGGATAACATTTCATGGGGAAATACTGAACTAAGAAAAAATTCTGTGAGAATAGAATACTTGCTAAGCATTAAGGTGGGGAAGAGGTTAGGGTTTGATTATAAATAGGAGGAAGAAGTGAGAGAGTTACAAAGATAAACTTTGTCTCTTTAACAAACATGCTTAGGTAGAAGCTGATGATAACTCACACTGTCCCCTAATGTTACTTATCTGAGTGTGCATCTGCAATTTTTAATATGTTATTTACCCTAGATACCACAAAATCCATGTAAATTTAATCATTTTGGTTTTAATTGTGGCTGGAAATCACCAAGCAACTGTAGGAATATAGTAGGAACTGTATCAATAACTTATCCTTCAGTACTTAAAGGATATATGATTTTATCGGTGTGAGTCCTTTCTCCACCAATTCCTCCCATGCCTTACCAAACGGTCTCTGTGAGCTATTGTAGTTCCCTAAAATTTATCACCAGGGGGCTAACACTCTGGTAAAGAGCCACTCTGACACTTAACTGGGTGGGTCTTCAGGCAATGACATATAATCTGTCACCAACCCATATCCAGTCTTCCTTGCATTCTACTGGAGTTTGTGCTTCATTGGCAGAACCTTTGAGAACCCAGGGTTACCACATCACAATGGTGTATTAGAGTAAAGTTTTAGTGGAGGAATTATTAAGCCAAGACAGTGATGATCAGTTTCCAGCTTTAAAAGAATTTAGGATTTGACATTTTTATCAAACTTTCTAGCTGGGCTGATCGAATTTATACAATTGAGTCAAGACTGAAAATACTCAAACATTCAATTGAGTATTCTAGCTCGGCTGACCAAATGTATACACTGGATTAAGATGCTCAACAAGAATTTCTTACTAATAACTATGTACAGAATAGCTTTACCTCTGGTTTTTCTTGATTTTGATCCACATTAAGTAAAGTTGGTATTTTAGATGTGTCAGTTTTCTTTGGTTCCCTCTTCAGCCCCTTTATCTGTTTAACTTTTATAAAGAGACAGAATCAATACAATTTAAAATTCCTAACCTGATTTTTTTTTTTCCTTCTCATGGGTTTTATTAGCAAATTCTAATGCATGTAAATGCCCTTTACTTTTAGTTTCTTGATTTACTATCAAGATATTAAAACCTAATTGTAAGTCCTGATGGTAAATAGGCCAAAGACAAATTATTTTTCTAGAAAACCTATATGCTACCAAATAAAAGATATAGGATATGTCTTTTTAAATTCTGAGCCAAATTCTTAAATAAGCAGTTCAGGAAAGTGTTTCATTGTGTACTATCCAAGCATAATATTACTGCTGTTACAGTAACTTTTCACCAGATGTCACTGTTCTTTAACTAAATAAAATAAATACTATATGTAAGGTAGCACATTTCATTTAGAAATTCAATGCTTGTTAGAGAACTTAAGTCATTAATTCTCAGAGTGCTTCTTGAAGGTTTGAATATTGTATTCCATCTACTATATGAAGAAAACTGAATAAAGTCGTTTGTTCCAAGTCATATAATAAATAAAAACCTAGGTGAGAACCTATACCTAGACCAATGTTCTAACAACTCAGTGACAGATCTTGCCATATTAAGCAATAAAAGCAATGATCTAATAAGAATTCCATTTTTAAAGCCTTTCCTAACTCCCTTTTAAACATGTGATCAACAAGAGACTATCCTTACTCACATTTAAACATGACAAAATCCCACCAATTAAAAACTCATTTAAGTTTGAATCTCTTGGCAATTTATAATTTTTTTTTCTATAAACAACACATCAGAATTAAGGTTTTACTTTAAAAAAAAGTCTTGTAAATAATGCCATTTGAATCTGTACAAATCTAAGCAACAAATTTATACCTTCCATTCCTTTCATCTCCTTTGACTGTATTGTGAAAGGCAGCTCTGGGAAATGTATCTCTTTCTTGTCATTCCTTGAAAGATTCAGTTTCCTTTTGTTCCCATTTGCTATTTGGTCGTTTTGAGCTGTTGGCTCATGAAGTATGCCCTTCTCTGTTTGATTCTAAACAACAACAACAAAAATATGCGGGTTTAACTCTTCACAGAATGATAGGATGAGTAGAGACCTCAAGTTAGTCTTCTGTCTCCATGGGAGACTGCATGAAAATCATCTAAAACTGCTGGTTCTTTGTTCTTAAATCAGTCCAAAGAGGACCTTTTATTACTTATTATCATATTTTCTGACTATGTGTGAAGAAGATACAGTCAGGAATGGATAAAGGGAAAATGGAAAAGGGAAACTGTTAAAAAGGATAGAGGGAGGAGTGGCTAGGTGGCTCAGTGAATAGAGCACCGGCCCTGGAGTCAGGAGGACCTGAGTTCAAATGCGGCCTCAGACACTTAACACTTACTAGCTGTGCCCTGCCTACCCCCTTCAAAAAGCAAAAAAATAAATAAAAAAGGATATTGGGAAATGTATAGCCATTCTAACTCCGATAAATATTTTAGAAACTAAGGTTTCAAGATTTTTTTTTTGCTTTTTTTTTTTGGAGGGAGAAAGGCAGGGCAACTGGGATTAAGTGACTTGCCCAAGGCCACACAGCTAGTTTTTTTTATGTCAACTACTCGGGTTTGTACTCAGATCCTCCTCACTCCAGGGCCGGTGTCTACTCTCTGCGCCACCTAGCTGCCCAGTTTCAATACTTTTTAATATGAAAGAACCATAAGAGGCATGAAAAATTACATATGCGTAACTATTCAGAAGTCAGAAACTTCTATTTTTAACTTCTATTGTTTATATTTCATCATTGTACAAATCACTTCAGTTTTGAATAACCAGATTTTCCCATGTGTTATAAAATAAGATTGTGCATTTTGTTAATTTTTTCTAATTAAATTTTTTTTGGTAAGTAACTATTATATGAAATCTAGTTAGTGATAATTTTAGCGAGAGAAAATAAAAAGAGCTGACCTGAAAGTGCTATATATTGACAAGTCACTTGTTTCACACACACATAAAAAAAAAGAAGGAGAAGAATCAGATTTAATGACCTTTAGAGATGTAAAGACTTTCCTGAAGTCAAACATTAAATAGTTAAGTCAGGCAAGAAACATTGACTCTGTTGAGGACTTAAATCTCAGGGAAAAAATTTAATTTAAAATCAAAATAATAAATTGGAGTAGGG
This sequence comes from Pseudochirops corinnae, assembly GCA_028646515.1. NCBI lineage: Eukaryota > Metazoa > Chordata > Mammalia > Diprotodontia > Pseudocheiridae > Pseudochirops > Pseudochirops corinnae. Next base: position 308,170,042 of record CM053585.1, on the reverse strand, counting down.
CCTCAAATGTAACAAACAATGGAAATGAGGAATAAATGTAGAAAAAGTTCAGATTTAAATGATTAGCTCCTTGAACTTACTTGAACAGGGCCTGCATCCTCTTGCTTGTTGTTAGACACAGATTGTATAAGAGACTGTGAGGAAGTCCTTCTCTTTTTAGCTTTTTCAGATGATTTATTACTGAGAAATGAATATGAAAAGTTGTTAAAACCCCCTTGGGAGGCCATAACCTCTGCTTTTGCTGCAATCCAGGATAACCAGCACATATAGAGCCCTCTCTCAACACCAGCACTAATGCCAGTCCTTGTTCACTCACAGTAGGCAGAGCATAGAGCCAAGGCAGAAGACCAACAGCTTCTGGTCACCACTAGGCTGCTAGAGTTGTTCATATTGAAACTGCTCATCTCCTATTGTCTATGGGAGTCCATGGATCCTACTTACTATGTACCTTTGTGCTTGGGTTCCTGGTGTCCCACTTAGCCTATTAAATCCTGGCTTCTATTCCATGTCACTAAGTTTTTCTGCGGCTGAAGACTGCCCTTCTGTCCCCAGGTTCTTAACCTGTGTTCTTTATATTCCCCTGACTCAGACCCAGCCTGTAAACTTGTATCTTCATGACTTCTCCCTTCTTGTGTTCATCTCCTGGATACTTAGACCTAGCCTGTTCAATTATACCTCTACTGTTTAACCTGATCCTTTATACTCATAGTTACCTTTGACTCAGCTTCTCCTCTTGTGCACCTGTTCTTAATCTAACTGATCTGGCTAGTCTGATCCTGAATCCACTGACCTCCTTAGGCTTCTTCAGGTTTACCTGATTCTACAGCTATGCAAGAACCATCAAAACAAACGATAAACACAAAATTGACCCAATATAGAATTCTTTTCCTAAACTATTTGATTATGCAAGAGTATTTCCAGTTTTCCTTTGGCCAGCAGGGACATCCATGATTATAAATAGAGAATACTTTGTTTTACCAGGACCTAGTATTGCTAGAATTTACACATATCATCTTTTACAATCAAGCATTTTGCAGACACTATTCATTCTTCTCTCCACTAAAATTCTCCTTTGATGTTTTATCATGCATCAAATTCTCAAAGTCTATACCAGTAGAGTGCAAATTCTAGCAAGTCCTATCAAACCAGAGAGATTTCAAGAACTGATGATGAACTAACTGCCAGAAGATCAATCTAGCTAAATTTGAGGGGTTCTCTATTGGTATGGTGACAAGATAATTAATTTTTCAGCTGCAGTAACCTTTGAAAACCATCTGTTATAAAGGGAAATCTGCATTATTAAAGGGAATACACACCCCAACATTTAAAGATTCTTGAGGTATTGAATAAGTAGTTATTTTTTATAATATGTCTGTTAAACAAAAGGCTAAATCACTTTTACCATCTATTAATACCCTTATGATTTCCAGTTACTACTCACCTTATATTTGTGTGGGTAAAATGTGAGTTAAGATTTGCAGCAGTCAAATTACTGCTATTTGGATTGATGGGTGGCATGGTCATACACCTGCTAGCATGGGTATCTTCTTTCATGCTGTTAGAATCAGTGTTGAGATTTGCAGGGATAAGTGATTCTGTTGTTGCAGGTTTGTTATCTTGAGAAAGAGTGTGAAAAATTTCCAAAGTGTCCCATTGGCAATGTCCACCTTCGTGGTCCATCTTTTTATTTTCAGAAATGTCTCCTTTCCCTCCTTTTATTTTGTAAACTCTAACTTTTATCTCCTTGGCCTTTTTGTCCTTTTCTCCATCCTAGAATAGATATATCCAAATTCTGAATATAGAAAATAACTTAGTCAATAGAGTCCTAAGAAAGGTTTTCTATATTACAGTTTTCCATAAACAAAGTGGTATTTTTCAGGAAAATAAACATCCAAATCCTCACCTTTCCTATAGCTGAACTACTTGGCAATGTATTCCCATGTGTTATTTTTCTGTCTTCTTTAGTGAGTTCAGTTTCTTTAGAATTCTCTTTGGGTTTTAAGAATGAATTAACTTTTGCTTCTTGTAGTAACTTAGCCCTCAGTTCTGGTATAAATCTGATAAAAAAAATTCAAACACAAAACTATATTGCACAAAATGCTGTATCTTTCCATTCTATTTGCTCTAATTTACTTATGAACTATGTAACAAAACATGTATACATGCTCCATGCTGAATCAAGTCAACAACCATTTACTGAGCGCTTACTCTGTGCCAGGCACCTACTAAGCAATGGAGATACAAAGAAAGGCAAAAAAAATTTCTATCTAATTCATCTATACTGCTTATTAATAAAGGCAAGTCTTCCAAATAATCTTTAAAAGAAGGAATTCTATATACTTGGATGGCTTTACAAATTAAAAATAAACAAATACTTCCAATGAGCAACACAACTCAGGAAATATAATATGTTGATTTCAAATCATTAAAGCCTGCTGTCTTGACAGACAGCATAACACAATGAATAAAGTGATGAACCTGAAGCCAGGAAGATCTGGGTTCAAATTCTGCTTCTGACACTTATTAGCTGTACTTCTTTGTGCAAGTTACTTTCAACCTGAGTCTTTATTTTCTCATTTCTATAAAATGAAGGGGAGTTAGACTACATACATAGCCTCTAAGATTCATTGTTTATAATCCTATGCTAGGATACTAGGAGATCTTTCCTTTCTGTTGCCAAATCATAAACTATAAAAAAAATGTATCATAAGTCACAATCTCTATTTTGCTTAATTTAGTTTTTTATGGGAAGGTACAAAGGGGGAAGTGACAGTTATTAAATGGAAAATGGTTGACGTGTTAAAATGCATCAATAAAAATTAAAAACAAAGTATAAACTTTAACAAAACTAAAAGTAAATATTTTGGTTTTGAAGAATTATATTTAGCTATTTGCAATGTAGGACTAGAGTTCAGGGGGAAAAAAAGATGTATTAATATAGATCTGGGGCAGCTAGATGGTGCAGGGGATAGAGCCACTGGGCTTAGAATCAGGAAGTCTCATCTTTATGAGTTCAAATCCAGCCTCAAACACTTACTAGGTGTGCGACCCTGGGCAAGTTAATTAACCTTGTTTGTCTGAGGCCCTCATCTATAAAATGGGCTGGAGATGGAAATAGCAAACCACTCCAACGTCCTTGTCAAGAAAACCCCAAATGGTGAGCTCACAAGGCGTCAAATAAAAATGAAACAACTCAACAACAAAAGCTATAAATCTGGAGGACATCAAATAAGAGTACGGAAAGAAAAGAGAAGGGAGTCCAAGACAGAGCCTTATCTCTAACTCTCTAAAACTTATCCATATTCTTTTCCCACATTTTCCTCTCTGACCTGATTAAATTTAAAAATGAACTCCCTGGAGTCTGAAAATAAATGACTAAATGCTGTAATCATAGCTGGCATTTATTTATATTGTACTTTAAAGTTTACAAAATGTTTCATATACATCTGATCCTGACAGCAATCCTGTGAAATAGGTATTAAAGGCATTATTAGCCCCGTTTCATAAATGAGGGAGTTGAGGCTCAAAGATGATTTTAGGATGGTTACACATAAGAAGCATCAGAGGTAGGATTTGAACCAAGATCTACTTTTCCAAGTCTACTGCTCCAGCTACTAGGTCATGTAGCATCTCAAACAGTACCAGAATAAGTTATTCATTCATGAGTAACTTTTCCCCATTACTTTTTGAAGCACAAATGGTAATCACGAGGCTGCTTTTTTAAAAAGTCTATTTTACCAATCAAGTATTTGAGAGCACTTTTGTACTCAATACTGTGGGGAGTTTTTAAAAGCTATATAAATTATGGTCCCTGCCATGAAGAAGTTTACAATCTACCTACACCAAAACCTTAATACTTATTCTAATCAGCCCTACCCTTCCCAAGGTCCATTACAACATGAATGGACCTAGTCCAACATGGTCTGAAAGCAACTATAGTCAACAAGAAGTACATCAACTGTTCCTTCTATCCCTTTGACTTATGGGAGTAGGAGGAGTGGACCCCAACAGGCATCTCCTGCCTCATTCCAATGTGTCCTTTGGAACTATCTTAAATATCATCTTTGAACTTTTCAGTCAACATCCTGTCCCCTCCTTACTTTAACAGAAATCCGATTCTCTTTTGAAGGCACCATATACTTTATATGCTTATATATATGTGTGTATGTGTGTGTGTGTATGTATGTATGTATATGTATATACACACACACACACACATATATATATATATATATGTATACTTATATACTTACTTTATATACTTTATAACCCTCTTCACTGGAAGCCACTACTCTTTTATTACACAGGGTCAGGAGAAGACATTGGCATAGTCTTTACTTCTTACTGCTACTACCTCTAAACTATTCCTTTGCCACTATTCCTCAATAACCAGTCTTCTTTTGAAGTCCACGACTGTCATTCATACTAATGCTTCCCTATCCCTGTTGTTTCATATATCCAACCTTCAGATTACTCCTAATTTTCTTTTCAGTACTAACCTCCAGGAAACTCTCTCAATTTTCTCAATAACTTTAATACCTTGCTTACAATCTTCTTTGCTATTTCAAGTCCAGCCATGTTCCTCAGGGGCTTTAATGTTCATCTTGTCAACTGGCCCCACAATTCCTCAAATATCTCAATTCCATTTATGTCTATTTCTACTTCACTGAAGCCTCATAATGACCTCTAACTTCCCAGGTCCTCAATTTATTTCATTGTTTCCCATGATGGATGTTACTGATGACAAGATACCAACATTTTAGATCTTATCATATCACAGTTTCCAGAACTTCCAAGATTCTACTATCTAAACAAAATTTTCTGTTCTACCTTTCCTACCCTGCTATTCACAATACATTTATTCTTCAGCTTTATCATGATCAACCTCACCACCCAAGGCCCCCTGCCCCCATACCTATCTTACTTGCCTTGACACTCAGCTCTGACCTCATGGTCTACCATTGTAATGTTACTACTAGCTACTAGAATTTCTTGCCCTTCTAAACCTCCATCATTTTGGGCCTGCAAATCTTCATCTCTGGAAAATCCCCACCATCAAGTTTCTCTACCCCTACTTCAGAATTGAGCATCACTGGAAAAAGTAATAAAACTAAGCTGGTTTTATCTATTACAAATTTCGGTTGATCTTCTCTTGCTGCTCAATGAACTCCATTTCATTCACCACTGACTGTTCCAAACCTTTTTTAAACCCCCTTGCTTTCCAACCATAGCTCAAACCTCCACAAGTATAGTTGATTACTCAGACTACTACTTCACTGAGAAGACTGAAGCTATCCAATCTAAGCTGCCTCAGGTTCTTTTCTCTATTACACAAAAGTTCTGAGTACTCTCTCTTTTCCTCTAGTCATAGCACAAGAGATAGCTCTATTTTTCATTAAGGCCTAATTATTCTCCCTATGCCTTTGCTTCTATTTCCTCAGTTCCTCCACAATATTGCTCTAATAGTCATTCCCTCTCTCTGAAGCACTTTCAATTTCTTACTCTTCACTGATTCTTTTCCATTGCCTCCAAATATGCTCATGTCCTCCCAATTTCCTTTAGTTGACTATTATTCACCAGAAAGTTGCCTTTCCTATTTTTCTTTTCCCTTCTGTGGCCATATTTCTCAAAAGAATTGTTTAGATCCAATCATTCTACCTCATCCATCAACCACCCTCTCTTCAAATCCTTCTCCTTTAGAGTCAAAGATATCATATTTTAACTATCTCTTAAGGACTAAATCTATTGGCCTTTTTTCAATCCTTGTTCTTCTTGACTTTTTTGTACCTTTGACAATGTCAATCACCCTCTCCTCATTGACACTCACTTCTCTCTAGTTTACATGACAAAGCTTTCTCCCGGTTCTCCTCCTACTTGTCTGACCTCTCCTTTGCTGGATCTTTATCCATATCGTGCCCACTAATCCTGGGTGTCCCTCAGTGCTCTGTCTTGGGCCCTCTTCTTTTCCCCTCTATATGATTTCATTTGGTGATCTCATTATCTCCTATGGATTCAATCATCATCTCTATGTAGATGACTCTCACATCTACTTTGTTCAGGCCTAACCTTTGTCCTGACCCCTAGGTCTTATATTTTCAATGGCTTATTAAACATCTTGAAATGGATATGCCATAGATATATTAAACTCAACATGTCCAAAACTAAATTCACTATTTCCCCCCTAAACCCTCTCCTCTTTCCAAGTTTCCTATTACCACCATCTACTCAGGCTTGCAACCTAGGTGTCACTCTGAACTTCTCACTCTCTCTCACTCCCTGTATCCAATCAATTGTCAAGTCCTGTCTTTTCTCCCTTCATAACATCTCTTATATATGCCCCTCTTCTCTCTTTTAATACTGCCACTGTCCTGGTGCAGACCCTTATCATTTCATGCCCAGACTACTGAAATAGCCTGCTACTGGCCTTCCTGCCTTAAGTTTCTCCCCACTGAGCTATCATATTGATCCTCATAAAATTCTCCCTCACCTCTCATATCTGATCATATCATCTCCTCCTCAATAAATTCTAGTGCTTCCTCATTACATTCAGGATTGAATAGAAAACTCTCTGGATTTTAAAGCCCTTCATAACCTGGTCTCTTTCTACCATTCTTATCTTCTTACACCTTATTTTTTCTCCATATTCTCTGCAATCCAGTGATATTGGCCTCATTGCCCCTCCTTGCACATAACATCACCATCTCCCAGCTTCAAGCATTTTCCCTGGCTGCCCCCCATGCCTGGAACACTCTCCCTCCTTATTTTTGCTTTTTAGCTTCCCTGGTTTTCTTCAAGTCTCAACTAAAGGCCCACCTTTTATAAGAAGACTTTTCCAGTCCTCCTCAATCTTAGTGTCTTCTCTCTGTATTACTACCTCCAATTTATCTTGTATATATCTTATTTGTACATGATTATTTACATGTTGTCTTCTCTGTTAGACTGTGATCTTCTTGAGGGCAGAGACTGTCTGTTTGCCTTTCTTTTGCATCCCATGCACAGTATTTATTAAGCACATAATTAGTGCTTAATAAATGCCAGCTGACAGGCTGATTTCCTTCCTATTTCATTGTCTACTTCATTGATTTCTTGTTCCTTTGCTGTCCCTTTGGAGTAGCTATTACCCCATGTTAGGGATTTTGCCCTCTTTTCTCTCTGCATTCTCTTCCCTGGCAATCTATTTATTCCTACAGATTTCATTATCAGTTCCACAAGAGTTAATGCTCAAATCCATATTTCATGGCCTGTTCCAGTTTCTGAGCTCCAGATCCATATCTTCCATTGTCTATAAGATGAAACAAGCTTATAAGTGTACCTCCAAAACCTACTTCTTCTTCAGACTTTATTTTTTGGGGAATGGCATCACCATTCACCTTATCTTCCATGTTTGAAACTTTGGGTCTATTTTTACGTTTCATTCTCCCTCACCTTTCATGTACAATCAGTTACCAAGTATTGATTCCTCCTCAGCAGTATCTCTCACATCCCTTCAACTTCCCTCTGTTTCCACTGCTACTATCCTAGAACAGGCCCTCATTATCACCTGCAGTATTGAAATATCTTCCTGCCTCCATCCTCTTCACTCCCTAATCTAGCCTTTCTGCCAGTGCTGGGGGAATATTCCTTCTACATAGGTCTAGTCATGTCCCTCCTCTGTTGAAAAATCTTCAGAAGCTGGAGAAGGAGAGACAAGGTTACCTGATACAAAAGAGAGATACAATATATAAGGTGCTATTGTATGGCTGACTCTAAGTGCTGTAAAAGGACAAGGAAGATGACAATAATATGATGATTTACTTAAAGAACCCTAGAGATTCAACTAAAAAATAACTGAAACAACATTAGGAAAGTAACAGGACATAAACTCCCCCCAAATCATAAGCCTTTAATACTATTAACAAAATCCATTAGGAGGATATAGAGAGGAAAAATAATTTCAGTAACTATAAAATATGTGGTAATCAACCTACAAAGACATACTCTGGACTTATGTGAATATAAACACAAAAATGTTTTAGTCTTTAAAGAAATACAGTAATTCAAAGATAATTGGATAAATATTGATTTCCATAATCAGATACTATCAACGTAATAAAGTAAGAATACTACCTAAATCAATTTATAGATTTAGTGTTATGCCAAACTAATAATACTTCAGAGAACTAGATAAAATAGTAGCAAAATCCATCTGGAAGAACAAAAGGTCAAAGACAATAATGGATAAAAAATTAGGACTAAAGATGACCTAGAAGTACCAAATCTCAAACTTTACTAAAAGCCTGTAATCTTCACAATTATTTCTTACTGGTCAAAAATTTAAAAAGGTGATCAGAAGAACAGGACTCATAAGCAATTGCACATGGTAGCATACTGTTGCATAACTCCAAGGACACCAACTACTTAATTACCAACTTAAGGACACCAACAAAAAATGCTACAAAAACTAGAAAACAATTTTCTGGCAGAAATTAGTTTAAGACTAATATCTTATACCATTTACAATATTAGCTACATATGTTAGAGGAGCAGGAAAGAATACACCATTCACAGTAGGAAAAGAATTATTGACCAAACAACAGATAGAGAGAGGGTGACAGGAGATAAAATGGATAACTTTGTTTCATAAAATTTTAAAGTTTTTACACAAACAAAATCAACATAGTTAGAATTTGAATGAAAACAATGAACAAGGGAAAAAAATTCTTGCAGCAAATTTCTCTGACAATACATTCAAATCTGAGATTTGACAGAGAACTAATACAAACATATGAGAACAAAAGCCATTCACCAACAGATAGATGGTCAAAGGATATGAATAGGCAGTTCTCAATAGAAGAAGACAAGTTAAGAATAACTATATGAAAAAAATGGTCCAAATAACTTATAATAAGAGAAACGTGAATTAAAATAGCTCTGATGTTTTACCTCACTTTTCAGTGGACAAAGATGAAAAATGCTATTGTTGGAGGGACTGTGGGAAGATAGGCACACTGATAAGTAGTAGGAGGAGCTGTGTAATTGTCTAACCAAAACAATTTGGAACTATACCCCAAGGGATGCTAAATTGTACATACTGTTTGACCCAGTGACATGTAATTATATCAAAACAAGATCAAAGACAAAAGGAATGGATCTATATGTACAAAAAATATTTATAGCAACACTTTTTTTATTTTGGCAAAGAACCGGAAACAAAACGTAAACTCAATTGGGGAATGGTCAAACAAACTGTAGTATATAAATGTAATTAGATATTATTGCAACAAGTTATATACATTCATATGTATAGAATGTGATGGAATACTATTGTACTGTAAAGAAATGATGAAGGGGATGCTTTCAGAAAAACCTAGGAAGATTTGCATGTTACAGAGCAAAGTGAACAGAATTAGAAGAACAATTTATACCATAATGACAATATAGTAAATAAAGACAATAAACTCTAAAATTCTTAGGAACTCTGCTCCACACAATGACAAACCATGATTCTATAGGACTCAAGATGAAATAGTCTAATTATCTCCTAATAAAGATATGATGAGTTTGGATTGAGACTTTTTAAAAAATATGGCCAATATGGAATTTGTTTTGCCTACCCGTGTTGATAACAAAGGAACTTTGTTTTTCTTGCCTTCTCTATTGGGAAGGAGAAGGCAAGAGGGAGAAAAGGTAGATATTCATTTAAAAAATTTTAATTAAAAAACAATTTTAAATGTTTGATTTTTAAAAAGAAATAATATTTTACCATAAGAAATTATGAAAGGAATGGATTCAGAGAAACTTAGAAAGACATATGAACTGATGCAGAAAGAAATGAAAAATAACATAAAAGTAATTTACATAAGGATCACAATAATATAAAAAAGAACTCTGAAAAATTTCAGAACTTTGAGCAGTGGCAAATATGACTTTAGAAGACTGATAGTGAAATATGCCTTCTCCCTCTTGGCAGGGAGATGGACTAGAAGAGCAAAATGAAATATACATTTTCATACGTTGCCATTGAGTTGATTTAACTTAATTATACTAATTTATTAAGTGGCATGTGTGGTTCTGTCTGAGGTGTAAGGGGATAAGTAGGTAGTGACAGAGATTAAAAGAAAGAAAAGCACATCAATAAAACACTAAATTTCCATTGAAGAAAATAAAAAGGAGTTCAGAAGGAGACACAAAAAAACTTTTACTACCTTTTAAAAGGTTCTGTGAAGGATATGAACCCATGAACTTATGTTATATACAATGTTTTTTGAAAGGATGTATTGGTTGGTTGCTATCCTTTGTTCTTGAAGAGGACCAAAATGACATTGTTATCCTAACGTCAAGTTTCATTGTGTCCAACTGCGGCTGATCAGATCAATACAAGCTCAGAATGCTCTACCACAGGTCAGGCACAAATAGTCTGGGTGAACATTTGGGATGGATTCTCCAAATTTGTGCATTCTGTGTTTCCTTTGAGTTGTTTTAATTCTGCTTTGCTCATAGGGCACAGCACCTTCTCTGCTGTGAGTACACCATGCTGAGCAGTCTTGTGCTAGTGTCTCCCATGTCACAATCAATTCCAAAGTTCTTGGGCATCATTCCCCATACCTCGGGGATACCAATATCATAAAATCAAAAGAATGAAAAAATAGAAGAGAAAGTAAAACATCTCATCAGAAAAACAACTATTCTAAAGAACAGATCAAGGAGAAATAATATAAGAATAGTCAGACTACCTGAAAATTATGATAAAAAAAGAATCTTGATACAATATTACAAGAAATTATCAAGGAAAATTGCCCTGAAGTTCTAGAAAAAGAAAGCAAAGAAGAAATAGAAAAAAATCCATCCATCATCACCTGAAAGAAATCCCAGGAGGAAAACTTATAGAAATATTATCGCCAAATTTCAAAGCTCCCAAGTTAAGGAGAAAATGTTGGAAGCAACAAGAAAAAAAATTTAGATATTATGGTGCTGTTATATAAGACCTAGTATCTACTATGTTAAATAACCATAGTTCTTGGAATACTATATTCCATAGAGCAAAAGAGCTGGGGTTATGACCAATGGTAACTTACCCAGCAAAGTTTACTATAATCCTGAATGGAAAAAAAAAAAAGGACATTTAAAGAACTGAAAGACTTTCAGGCTTTTGTGACAAAACCCCCAGAAACTTGAGGGAAAATTCAACATACAACATCCAGGAGAAATATAAGGTAAACATTAAAGACTAATTATAAGGGACTCGATGATATCAAATTGTTTACTTTGTATATGTAAAAACAGCAGTATTCTGATGATTATTTGGGTAGTTTGAAAGAAAGGCTTAAGCTGAGTTGAGTATGATGGAGTGAGAAAAAAATAAAAGTATGTAGGGAGAGATAAAAAGGAGTAATTATCTCATACAAATGATGCAAAAAAAGGAAAAATTGATATATATCACAAGCTAGTAGGGGGTGAGGTGGGTAGTACTGGGACCTTATTCTCATTTGGAATGGATTAAAGAGGGAAATAAATAAATAAGTGTGTGTGTGTCTTTGTGTGTGTGAGTGAGTGATATATATATATATATCTCTATCTATAGGTAGAGATATGTCTCCTAAATTCAGAAAAAAATAAAAGATCATGGGAATAGGGTGTGGGCAGTGGATAAGGAAGTGACTTTTAGAGAGGTGGGTAGGTTAAGGAATAGGAGTATAAGGTAGTGGGTAGAAGTAAAGCAGAAGAGTGAGGTGAGATAGGGTAAAAAGGGTGAGAAGGACAGTGAGGAAAAATAGGAAGGAGGAAAATACACAAAAAATAATTGTAGCTTAGAATGTGAATGGGACAAATTCACCCATAAAATGCAAATGGACAGCAGATTAAAAATTGGAATTCACCAACATGTTGCTTTCAGGAAACATTATAAAAATGAGAGGGGTGGCTAGGTGGCACAGTGAATAGAGCACTGGCCCTGGAGTCAAGAGGACCTGAGTTCAAATCTGGCCTCAGACACTTAACACAAAACTAGCTGTGTGACCTTGGGCAAGTCACTTAACCCCAATTGCCCTACCTTGCTCCTCCAAAAAAAAGCAAAAAAATAAAAAATAAAAATAAAAATGAGAGATACACACAAAAGTAAAATAAAGTACAGTAGAAGAATTTATTATGTAAAAAAAAAGCAAGGATAGTAATCATGATCTCAGATAAAGTTAAAGTTAAAATAGATTTAATCAAAAGTGAAAAACATAGAAACTACACTATGTGTTAGTAACATTATTCAATATTGTTTTAGGCTAGGGGTAAGGAACCTGTGGCCTTAAGGCCACATGAGGTCTTCTAGGTCCTTAAGTGGGACCTTTTGACTGACTCCAAATTTTACTGAACAAATCCCTTTATTTTTATTAGTACATTTTTATTTCTCTTTTAAATTTTATTTTTAAAATGAACATATTGAAAATACCAAAGAATAAAATAAATTCAATGAAATAGTCTTCCCAGATTGACCAGCACAATTAGGACATTAGTAAGCCATAAAAGCTAAACTGATGTCTGCTATGCTCATTATTTAGTTAAATTCCCCTGCCTCACTGGCACCATTGCTGCATGAGGCTGGTTGGCAAGAGTTTATAGGGGTCAAGTATGCCAGTCTGTTATCAGCTTTTGAAAATGGTGCATTGTTTTTCTGTTTGAAGTAGAATTTGTGAATAGTTGCACAGCTCAACAGAATTTTTAAGTTCTGTCTGCTTAACAGCCAATCATGTCAAAAAAAAAAAAAAACCCAAGAGAATGCTGAAGGAAGAAAACAGATTTTTTAAAATGAGGATAGGGAATTGCAATATTACCTTGTTTCTGCTAAAAATAAGATGATTTGCTTGCATTGTGATACTGCAATAGCAACATTAAAGAAATTCAATGCTCATCAGCATTATAATACTCATAAGGACCACAAATATTTTAAATTAGAGGGGAAAGGTTGTATTGCAGAAATTAAAAGATGAAAAAGCAAAAGTCAAGTATTTTAAGCAGCAATAAGACCTGGAACTTATGCCTCTGAAGCAGCTTATAATGTAGCTTATATATTCAGGAGAAAAAGGGAAGCCATTCAGTGATGTAGAAATTGCAAAAGAATGGATTGCCAAAGTTGTAGGATGCTTAGACCTCAATAACGTTTCAAAGTACAAACAACTACCTCTTTCAAGGATAACCATAACTGATGAGCAGCATGAATTAGTCTTCAACTTAACAGAACAACTTCATGCAATACTACAAAAGGAAAATATATATTATTCAATTGCTTTGGATGAATGAACTGATACTATTGACTTGGAGCAGGTTTTATACTCCATTCAGGTCGTAGCAAAAGATTTTCTTTGCTATAAAGAATAGTTATTTGCATTGGGCATTCTTGCTAATAGAACATGGCGAATAGATATCTTCAACAACTTTCAAGATAAACATTGTGAAGTTGGACTGAATTTGGTAAATTTAGTAAGTATATGGATGGATGACGCACCTTCCATGAGAGGAAAACATGAAGGCTATACGGCACAGATTTTTAAAAAGTATTAACAGATCCAGATGCTCTTATTTCTTTTCATTGTATTTTGCATCAGCAAAATCTGTGCTAAAGTTACTATTTTAAGTGACACTTTGCAACATGTTATAAGTATTGTTAACTATATTCATGAAAATGCAACACAGCATCACCAGTTTTGTAACATGCTCAAGATGAACGATGAGGTATTCAGTGTGGAATTGCCATATTATTCTAAAGTGCACCGGCTATCACAGGGACAGGAGTTAGCCAAAATTTTATGTTAAATTTTATGAAGAACAGAATCAGCAACATGAATTTTTGAAAGAAGATTTCTATAGAAATGCTGCATTTCTGTGTGATAGCATGTCAAATCAAAATGACTTGAATATTTCTTTACAAGGTAAAATTAAGATATGCAGCAAAAGAAATCCAAGTATTTTTTTTAAAAAGCTATCTTTTTTAAAAACTCTCCTTCAAAAGGAAATTTCAGATGAACATTTTCCCTAGTTAGCAAAGGTCATTGATGAGCAGAATGATATATGCAAATCATTTGAAGAATGCATAGCTGTTATAGACCTATTAATTGGAGAATTACAATGAAAGGTTCACTGACTTTCAGAATCATGACATCACACTCAAATGTGGATTTCAGTCTCACCTAGTTGATGTCACCAAAGCAGCTGAAGAACTACAGATTAAATTGATTGAGTTCTTAGTAGATGATGTTTTAAAGTCATTGCTTGATGCTAAGAAAGATCCAACTGGAATATGAAAAATATGGTAGAATACTCATGTTTTTGGCAACATGCCCCAAAAATACTTTCTTGCTTTTCAACCACTTATTGCTGTGAATCTACATTCTCCTACTTAACCCAAATCAAGATGCCCCTAAGGTCACAAATGACTGATACCCATCTAGAGGATCAACCGAAACTTCAGACCTCCATGTTGCAACCAAATATTCACATGCTTTCCAACAAAAAGCAGACAAAACAAAGTCGTTAAAAGATTAGTTAACATTAAAATTAACGAATAGTTTTTATATTTTGAAATTATTATGCATGTACATTTTTAAGTATATCTAACTGAAGTTCCTTGAATGCAGCTTTATTTGATTACCACTAAATATTAATGTAGCCTTCCAGCATGAAAAGGTTCTCCATCCCTGTTTTAGATCATTTAAAATACTTAGACAGTATATAATACCTAGGCATATACCTCCGAAAACAGACACAAGAACTTATAAATATAAAATGCTTTCTATATAAATAAACTCATGTCTAAATAATTGAAGCAATATTTATTGTTCATGGGTAGTTTGTAAAGCCAATATAATTTTTAAGTGGCAATTTTACCTAACCTATTTATTCGATGCCATCCTAATTAAATTACTAAAAAATATTTTATTGAGTTAGAATAAATAAGAACAAAGTTCATTTGGAAGAGCAAAAGGTCAGGAACTTCAAAGAAACCAGGAAAAAAGATTTAAAGGAAGTAGATTCAGCAGAATCAGACCTTAAACTATATGGTAAGGGAGAGCATTGCTGAAGTATAAAGAGGATAATTTCTATTATCTTAAGTGAAAATTTTCTTATATAAATAAAACCTATGTTGTCAAGAACAGAAGGAATGCAGAAGATAGGGAAAAAACTTTCAAAGACAATCTTTCAAATAAGGATGTGATTGAAATACTTGTTGTGGTATAGGAAATGATGAGCTGGTTGATTTAGAAAAACATGGAAAGACTTGGACCTATGAAGGAAGATGCTATCCACCTTCAGAGAAATATGACAGGTAGAACTAAGCATAGTACAGTCTTATATTTTTGTGTATGAATGTATATGTGTATATGTTTATAGATATATATGTATATACACATACTATGTTTACACTTAACTGTAGCCTTCTTTAGGGTGGGGGGAGGTGAAATAAAATAAAAAGTGTACAGAAGAGAACAAAAGAAAATCAACAAAGAAAAGTTGGGCAGCTTTGAAAACAATGTGTAGTATTTATTATTTAGACTTTCTTGAATTGGAAATTTATTGTTTTATACTGAATCCTCTTTTAATGGTCTGCTGTATACATGGCAATGTATTTTTTTCTTTTCTCATTCTATATTTAAGTTTAAAATTTTAAAATGTATTTTCAAAAAGTATGTATTATAATATTTATATGCACACTTCTTTTTGTTCATTTCTGTACATCAAAATATTTGTATTTGATTATATTCATAATAAAAAAACAAAACAATAATGGCAATGAGTCAAACCATTAACAGGTACTAAAGTAGCATTGTCTCTGATTAGCTAATATCAGGAAAAATTCAGTAAATTGAAAACGTCCTTGTCTGTTCCTTGCAATTTAACTCACCCTGTTTTCAGCCTTCTCATAATCCCTGCAGACTCTCTGCTGCAGACAAAATGGACTACTCTGTGCCCCATAAACATGTTCTCTAATTTTCTAGCCTTGTCTTTGCTTGCTCTGCCCTTTTTCCATAGGGAAGTCTCTCTCTCTCTCTCTCTCTCTCTCTCTCTCATTTTCACTTGTTGAATCCCTACCCATATTTTAAAGCTTAAGCTAAATGTTACCTTCTATGGAAACTAGACATTGATCCTGTTTTTTATATTCTGTAATTAATCATATTCTGTAACTCTATTCTGTATTGCATGTAACAACCTAATCCCTTTTTCTGTCTCTGAGTATAGAAGCTCAGGAATTGAAGTTTAGTCTCTCTCTCAAGTTAGATGCGAAGGTTTTAACTTGCCCACAATCACTGTTAGTTAAAGAAATACACTGAGCTAAGTTTAAGAGGTTCAATACTCTCATAAAACACTCTAACAGTCTAACTCTAAAGGAATTGTTATCCTAGCACCACCTGCAAATCACTTTGTACCAGGAAGGTTTGTTCTCTTTCATAACTCCAGCTCCTGAGAAACTCCATGACATCTGTGTGCTTTCCTTGAGAGCAGAGAAGCTGACCTTATCCCACCTTAACCTCATCTTTACCAATTAAAGTTGGCCTTATCTCATTCTCAGGCACCCATGAGTCTGCTACTCCTACTCCTAGTTGACTATGAAACTAGGCCTTATAAATTCATAAAGCATTCCCTTCAAGACAGAGAAGGCTGACCTGATTCCACATGTATGTATGTCTGCTTTCTTTAATATAACCAATCATGATCCCTCTCTCCCATGATGTTGCCAACCCACACCAATGGTATGATTTCCTGATCTACTCTGTTTTGTTCTTTGTTCTTTGTTAATAAAAACGAGCTGCATCATCAGTTCTTTGTCTTTTGGCTAATCAAGGGTCATTAGATCCATTCTCTTGGCAGGTAGTGCACCTGTTAATAAAATGTTATTTTGTTCAGGGAAATATGCCTCAGTTTTACCTTTTTGTTGAATTTCACTCCAGACACTTCTCTTCCGTG
The DNA here is from genome assembly GCA_028646515.1 of Pseudochirops corinnae. Taxonomy (NCBI): domain Eukaryota; kingdom Metazoa; phylum Chordata; class Mammalia; order Diprotodontia; family Pseudocheiridae; genus Pseudochirops; species Pseudochirops corinnae. The sequence continues at coordinate 308,153,116 of CM053585.1, read as the reverse complement.
AGTTCCATTCCCTATTGACAATTATCTTTTCTTTCAGACCTGACAGCACTTAGCTGTGATTTTTTATCTTACAGTTAGCTATATGTGGTCTTGGGTGATCCAATCTATCTGCACTTAGCACTTTGTTATTATGTACACTTAGCACACAGTGCCTGGCATATGGTAGATATTTAATAAATACTTGTTCCCTCCCTTCCTCCTCCTCTCATCACCCATCCACCCCCTTAGACTACAGGTTTCATAAGGGCAAATGTCATGTTTGATCTAAATCCTGAGTCTCCCTGAGCTAGTACCTAGCAGTGCTCAGTATACAGTATGCAATTACTAAATGTTTATTCATGAATGAACAGACAAATAAATATAGTGTGTGTGGGGGGAATAAGATTAACATACAAAGCAGTTTTAGAATAAACTAATCACAGGATTTAAGATTTAGAGACCACTGACCCCCTCATTTTAGAGATGAAGGGGACAAGGAGCAAATCCTCATTAAGAACCTACTATGTTAACACTGTAGAAATCTTGTCTCATTTGATCTTCATGACAGCCCTGGGAGGAAGTTGTTATTACTCAGGGAACTGAGGCAAACAGAGGAAATGTGCCAGTATCATACAGCTACTAAGTGTTTGAGGCTGGGTTTGAATTCAGGTTTTCTGGACTCCCAGCCCAGAACTCTATCTATTCTACCACTGAGACATACATCTAAGTTAAAATCTCAACTCTCCACCTTACTACTTCCGTGACCTTGAGTAAACCACTTCCCATCGCTGGTCTGTTTCCTCATCTCTGAAGTTAAAAGGTTGAGATAGATGATTTCTAATCCCCTTAAGCTTTAAAATTATGATCCTGTAATGTAGGTGCTACATTGTACAGAAAAAGGACTATCAGTGCTATGTGAAGATGGAGGAAGGAACCATTAATGTACTTTGGCAGTATCATTGTTCTTGGTTAGTCAGTATTGGAAAATAAACCCATATTCCCAATGGGACTAAAGACAAAATTCCTGTTGTTTGATCCAGTTGACTACTACTTGTTTATAATCCCTAAAGTTTATATATGTGGACTCACTTTATTCATTTTTTTCTAACATACATTACCATCTATAGCTATGCACATTATAGACACTTCCAATATACAAGACTCTAAAGAAATCTGTCAGCTCTTTCAACATAAAAGTTTTAATTTTTAAAAAATGTTAAACCTTTAAATGCTTACCTTTCAATGAACCCATCTCTAGTAAAATAGTCATGGTTCAGAAGATCTGTAGATGACACCCTTTCAGCAGGATCAATTTGTAAACAAGCCTGCAAAATAATAAAAATATGGTTAAAACCACTTTACAAATTTCTTTACAGAGTACAGTAGGCATTTGGCTCTTTTTTTTTTTTTTACAACTGAGAAAAAATGGGGTTGCCTAGGTCTGAGCCATTAAAAAGATAAAATTAGGACCCAGTAGTTTATGGGTCTGAATCCTCTTCTCCCTGTCCCTACCCTTACCAATTTACCTAATTTACATTAAATAAGCATATTATCACAGGTTAAAATGTTTTGTGCTAGAGGGTGTAAAGTTATATCTATGTAAGTCAAGTATGTAACTAACACAGTAACACAAAACACTGATGACACTGTTATGGTCACTTAGGGAAAAATATAGAAAGTTCTGGTAAAAAAAGACTCTGGTGACTGAATTACTGATTTTGCCTAAAATGATCAAGATTAAAAATATAAATGCAGCAAATTTCCAATCTTGAACTATAGTGGAATGAATATTTGATTAGAAGTTAGAAAACCTGAATTTAAGTCCTAATTCCACAATTAAATAGCTGTGTTGTTATAGAAAAGACACTTTAAAGTCTGTGAAGCTCAGTTTTCTCATAAATAAAAAGGGTCTAAAACACTTATGCAATTGTTATCTCACAAAGCTATTGTGAACTAATGTGATGAGACAATGTATGTGAAAGCTAGTTGATAACTACAAAACAACTTACAAATATTAAAGACTGTCATAGAACTATAGAATTTAGAGCTGAAAGGGAGCATCTATTTAGAGATCATCTAATCTAACCCTTCATTTTATAGATGAAAGAACTGAAGCCCAGACAGAGGGAACTTGCCCCAAAACATATAGGCAGTAAACAGTGGAGTCAAGGTGCAAACCTAGGTCTAAATCCAGGGCTTCATCCACTATACCAGTGGCTTATTATGGGACTATTATAACTCTTCACATAAGTAGGGCAAATACTAACAGTTCCATCTTACAGCTAAGAAAACTGCGACAGAGACTTAGTGATGTGGCAAGATGTCTTGAACCAGAACCCAAATCCTTTTACTCTTAGTCAATATAATACCATGCAATTCCACTTAGTAAGGCTTCGGCCTCTTCCACATAACCTTTAGCAGAGCAGTCCTACTCTTTTCTCTGTTCTCAGGAGAAATAAAAATAACACTGATCAAAGAAATAGTCCAAAACATGGACAATAAAAGGAAGAAATGAGGTGTTTGGATAACATTTAAATGAGAACACAAAATTTTAAATAATAAAAGATCAGTTACATTATAATTACAAATGAAATAATTTTATAAGTCAAAATAACAAAAAGGGACCAAAATTTAATAAACGTCCCTAAATGATTTACATTTCAAAGTTCCCTTAAAAATGACAGATTATGCAATATTTTACTCTTCCCTTCAAAAGGCATAAACTTGAATTGAATCATAAAATAGAGTTAAGAAACCATTACCTAGTACGTGATGTGAATATCCTTATGTCCTTAAAACTGTCACTTGCTAAAATTATGCAGATGGTTTTAGAGCAAGATTGAGATCCATTGGTAGAGTTTATAAGGAAAAATGTAAAATATCTGTCTAACCCAGACTCTTCTACAGTCAGATAAATCAGATATCATCTGAATAACATAATTCAATGAATTACGTCAACAGAAAGTATAGCCTGTATCAGACTGCAAGTTGTCTTGGGGTGGAGGAAGGAGAGGGAGGGGGAAGATTTAGAACTCAAAATCTTATAAAAGTGAATAATGAAAACTAAAAATAAATAAAAAAAATTTTTAAAAAAGAAAACAGAAAAAGACACTTTAGCATTTATGATCTTAAAACCAACAGTATTTTCCAGCAGCCAAACAAATAATTTCTGGAAAAGCTATATTCCATTACAAAGTTTACTAACTACTCTAGATTATACTTTACATTTCAGTGTTTTGGGATCAATAAAAATCCAACAATATCAGAGAAGTTCAAAATAACCATTTTTCCAAAGGCTTATATAATGTTTTTGTTTAAATTCATTTCAATTAAAAACTTGACATCAATGTTTCTCCACATGCTAACACCACAGTATATAGGGCATTACAGTGCCAAACACGGATAACATAGGCCACTTGAAGCTAGAAACATGAGATATGGGGTGTCCAGTTTTTAGAAGGTTCTGGACATTGGAAGTTCTCAGAAGCCCTGTTTCCCGTTTCCTGTAGTAGATTGGATGACCTATTTATATTTTGCTGTATAGATTTACCCTAATTACAACAGCAAGTCATTATGGTACAGGGGAAGAAACAGTGAGCTGATTTGTGTGTCAAGGAACCTTAAAAAGAGTCCTAGCTCTGCCCTTAAGTGGAAGGTTGGATTAGATGATTTCTGATTCCTTCCAGTAAATTCTGTGGTTCTATAAATGATAATTCGAATTTCTCTTTTATATCTAAGATATACATTTGTAAAGATACACTGATTTTTCCAATAACATTTTTTACATACTAGTATACTTCAATTTCTATTAAAGTAGGATTTTTTTAAAAGCTATTCAACTTTACAAACAGTTCTGGGAAATGAGCCCTTGCTCTCTTCTAACATACATGGACTATGTCTGCCAGTAATCCATTTAGCTTTGGATACTTTTTTCTTGCATTTTTAGGGTGCTGAACTTGAGGAAGAACTACCCCAGCAAAAATGGGACTCTTGGAAAAAACATTCTGCAAGTGAGGTGTCAAATTGCCTGAAAGAAGAAGAAAAAAACTTAGAGTTGAGGAAGCAGCCAACAGTCAAAATAACTAAATAATCAAAATGCTATTTTTGCACATGAAGCAAGAATAACTAGAATTATAGACATAAGTCAATAAGGCTTATGTATGTTTAATTTTTAGAGCTGGAAAAAGAAATAACAATTCATTGCATAAATATCTCAGTATTTCTAATTAATCTGTCAACAGGTTATAGCACAATTTAATGCAAAACCACCAGGTTCTTTTCCCTCTCTGAAAAGAGGGGGTAGCAGATCTAATGCCCCAAGAAAAAAAATTTTATCTAAACATTAAAACTTGGAAGTATTTCTATGTGGATACATCTTAACTATTCATTATTATTCATTAAGCTAGCCTGAAGCCACATTCATGAAAGCTTAAATCTGACAATAATTTGGAACTTTGAATGGATTCAGTGAGGGAATGAGGCTGCAGTACAGTGTAGTAGAAAGAAGACTACACAGAGGGCTAAGATAACTGGATTCTTGTTCTAGTCTCAGTTCTGTGTAAGTAGCTAACACTTAACTTTGGATAAATGGATATAAACTCTCTTCTTCCAGCTTTAAGATTTTATAACTCTATGATCAAAGAAAGGTAAGAAAAAAGGATGTCTTAAGACACTGGAGCATATTAGCATAGTCAGCGGTTCTCAACCTGTGGGTTATGTTCAATTTGTAACAATGAAAATACATCCTGCATATCAGATAGATTCATAACAGTAACAAAATTACAGTTATGAAGTAGGAACAAAAATAATTTTATGGTTGGGGGTCACCACAACATGAGGAACTGTATTAAAGGGTCACAGCATTAGGAAGGTTGAGAACCACTGGCATAGATGACAACATATACAGATCACTTCCCAATGTTTTGCATTTCTACTGTTCTGATTACTTTGAATCATTAATTAGTTCTTGCACAGGGACCCTACCTGAGTGGTGACTCAGGGAGGCAGCAGGAGAAAGGAGAAAAAGGTCAGCCCCAACTGGTGTTATGAAAACCCCGAGATTCATAGATCATAACATAAAAGAACAAAAGGACCAGGTTAAAGAGATTCCTCTTCTCCAAGTCCTTATAACCAAAATCCATAGACGTAGGTGCTGCAAATGTTATATGTTAAAAGAATAATCAATGGAATCATTCAAATGCCTCTGCTTGCTCACAGAAAAAACTCATTCAGAGAAAAAAGAAGGCATCAATTAAAATTTGCCTAAACACCTTTTTAAAGAGACACGGACCATCTAAATCATTTCCCAGAATTCTTTCTAAATTCTAAGGTAGCTATAATAACTATTAAATAAATAAATGTTAAATTAATCTTATTACTAGCTAATTGAGTAAGCATATTAATAAACACATTCTTTGCTCCTTTCAGGCAACTCAGAGATGGTAAAGATAGTATGCATTTCATTATAACGTGAAAGCCAACTTGCCCCTTTCCATAACTTAATCAAATATGGCCTCAATGCTTTTGCATATTATTTTCATAAAGATTTCATAGCAATGGGAAGAGAGACATAGGATTAGGAGTTCTTCTTATTTTTCTTAATATTTTCTCCATTACCTTTTATGAGTAATAATTTGACTAGGAAAGCAAAATGACATCATGAAGGCTCTTCTTTCAAAGGCTCTCTCATGCATATATTAATATCTGATTGTCCTTTTAAAATGCCACAAAAGAGAGAACTCTGTTCAACCCCCTGAATTTCATTCTGGCATAATACCAGGAGACAGTCACCAAATATGTCACCACTATTACGGAGGATATTCAGTGTAGAGTCCAAATGACAGAATGACCCATGGATGGTGATGTCCTCCAAATGTTTCTGTGGAGGATTTTATGCTGATTTCATCAACCCTTAGAATATTGCAGAGCATCTTAAATGAAATCCATAGTCATGCAAAAGAATTTGGCCTAACTATTCACACGGGAAAAAAACAAGTAGATGAAGACTTTCTATTGTACCAGACTATGATAGGCAATTGGATGAACAGCCCATAGAGTTGATCCATCAGTACATATATCTTAGACCAATGGTTCTCAACCTGTGGGTTATGTTCAATTTAAATACATCCTGCATATCAGATATTTACATTACAATTCATAACAGTAGCAAAATTACAGTTATGAAGTAGCAACGAAAATAATTTTATGGTTGGGGGTCACCACAACATGAGGAACTGTATTAAAGGGTTGCAGCATTAGGAAGGTTGAGAGCCACTGTCTTAGACAGTCACTGCAGATGGACAAGGAATAGGACCTATAATTGAATAAAAGGAAGCTAGCAGGCTGAATTGCCTTTGGGAAATCACACAACGCTTTTAAGGACCCCAAGTTTCTCAATGAAACAAAAGCCTAAATTTTTAACACTAGTATTCTTCTGGTGATGTTATATGGCTGTAAATAATTAAATACCCCCAGTCTCTGAGGAATTAAGGTTGCAGGCCACATAAAGGGCAATGGAGAGATATTTAGTGGGCATAAATATGCTGCAGCATATTACCAATGAATCATATACCAGAAGTGGCATAAAAGATGTAAGACCAGAGGTGAAGAGATTGAAGAAATGTAAGACTAGAAAAGAAGGTGGGTTGATCATGTAGCAAGATCAAGGGATAACAGGTAGACAACTCAAATGCTACACTGGTATTCATTCAATGTCAAGAAATCTAGAGGAAAGCCCTAGGCACCTTGGTGGACTCTCTGGGGTGGATTAATGGGAGGACATGCACAAGAGTCACAAGGATGAAAAGGTTTGAATGAGTGGTGATTTGCAACATTAATAAGATCACAGAGTTATCAAAGTATAGCTAGAACATTTGTTATAAGTATGGCTTTTGATACAGCAAAGTTGTACCCATCTTACAGAACTTGTTATAAGGGAAGAAAATGTGGTGGAGTGGAAAGAGCTTTTTTTAAAATTTTTTTAAAAATTAATTTATTTGTTTACTTTTAGTTTACAAGATTCAGTTCCACAATGCCTTGAGTTTCAAATTTTCTCCCCCTGCTTCTCCTCTCTCCCTCATGGTGGCATGCAATCAGATATAGGATCTACAAATACCTTCATATTAAACATTAGTCAGGTTGTAAACAAAGATTATAACCAATGGAATGAAAGTGGCAAAGAGGAAACAAAACAGGAAAAAGAAAGAGAGCAGGTAGTTTGCTTCAATCTGCATTCAAATTTTGTCGTTCTATCTCTGGATATGGACAACTCTTTCCACCATGAGCTTTTTGGAGTTGTCTTATAATCTTGCATTGCTGAGAAGAGCCCAATCTATCAAAGATGGTCATCATACATATGTTGTGTCTGTGATTGTGTACAAATTTCTCCTGGTTCTGCTCTTCTAACTCAACATCAGTTTATATAAGTCTCTCCAGGTTATTATGAAGTCCGTCTGCTCCTCATTTCTAATAGCACAATAGTATTACATTACATTCATATACTACAACTTGTTTAGCCATTCCCCAATTGATGGGCATTCCCTTGATTTCCAATTCTTTGCCACCACAAAAAGAGCTGCTGTAAATATTTTTGTACATGTGGGTGCTCTTCCCACTTCTGTGATCTCTTTGGGATACAACCCTAGGAGTGGTATTGCTGCATCAAAGGGTATGCTCTTTTTTGTAGCCCTTTGGGCATAGTTCCACATTGCTCTCCAGAATGGTTGGATCAGTTCACAACTCCACCAACAATGCATTACATATACATATATATATATCATATATAAGCATGGGGACAAATTTGCTGATATCTTTGTGAACAATATGACTTGCTGTTGTAGCATAAAGACAGTTGCTATTCTTAATCAGCAGAAATGGGCTGAGTATTTGCATTTTAAGATATATTGAAAATCAAATTAATGTGGTTTGTTTTATTTCCTTTCTTTAGTGCAACAAAATATTTCAGTAATACCTACCTACTTTTATCACAATTTTATGGAGCAAATCCAAGTCAGAGCTGCTAGGAAGATAGGGGTTCCCTGTGGCCATCTCAATGATCATGCAGCCTAAAGCCCAAATGTCCACAGGTCTAAAACCAGAAAAATGGCAAATAACTTTTCAATGAGGAACTAAACAAGAAAGTTTCATTTAATTAATGATTGTCTTTAATTTACCAAGGATCAAGCTTGACAATCTTTAATTTACTAAGAATTAACTAAAGAAATGAAAGTGATAAAATAGTTATAATTTCCATCAAATCACAACATGATCTTTTAAATACAAAAATTCCAGGTTATATTTAAACATAATCATTCTTTATTTAGGTATAAATCAATTTCCTTCGATTTAAATTGCCTAAAAGTTCTGTAGCAATTCAGATGATAGGTGTCTCTATATTAAAATAATTGCAGAATTGGGGCAGCTAAGTGGTGCAGTGAATAGAGCACCAGCCCTGGAGTCAGGAGCACATGAGTTCAAATCTAGCGTCAGAAACTTACTGGATGTATGACCTTCGGCAAGTCACTTAACCCCAATTGCCCAGCCTTCCCGTCTCCAAAAAGTAAAAAAAAAAAAAAAAAAGGTAAAATAACTGCAGAATTAATGTATATAGTTGAATTTGAACAATTGTGTTCTATTACTCATCATATACTTAAGGACAGAAAAATAATTATCATAGTACCTCATTCCCAAATATTTTCTAGTATATATGTAATTTATTAATCTTAACTCATTTCTAATATGAGGTAAGAACCAGATGTTAGCCCCCAATAGAACAAAACAGGATCTAGGATTTTTTTTTAATAAACAATTTTTAAAGCATCATTATTTAAAGATAAAAAAAATCAAGTAATTTATGCTATCCATAAAATAATCCTATATTCTATTATACTGAGCACTTGTCACAAAAGCAGCACAATTAAATTCATGTAACAATGAATCAGGAATAAAGAGGTTAAGATCAGTTTGTATAACTCTGCAAGCTCAAACATTATGCATGCTATTTAATGATGAAATAGAAAGTCAGAAGTAGCTTACTTCTCAGAATTTCTAAGAAGTAAATGGTGGCTTGTTGCTTTTTGTGCAAATTTACCACTAAAAATAATCTTTTCCTCAAAACTTAAAAGTAACTCTACAGAATGCCATGCATAAAACTCATCCTCCACTTCTGAGACATCTCCCCAAATTTATTCTACTTTGCTCATTCACAGATGAATAGATAGGGAGCACTGGGAATTGATTTTTCTCCCCGAACATTCCCTGGATATATATTTCTTATTGGTATGGGTATCGTCTTACTTAACAATTGAGGAAAAGGAAAGCATATCATCTTACCAGTGCTGGGTAGATAGAAGTGTTTAATAAATGGTTGCTGATTTATTAGCAATAACTAAAGGCACAAAAGACTATCTGGTTAATTGTTGCTATATCTGGTTAATGGTTGTTTAAGGCTTTCATAATATTTGGCTTAATTAGAATGTTCTTGTTTGCTATTGAAATAATCTCACAATAACTAGAATATTCACCAATATCCACAGTATTTCTGCTTGATTTTAGCTGTTGAAAAAAATCAATGTCATTCTGAAGGGCTCTAAATGTAGCAACTGTTGTAGGAATAACAGAGTCATGAACACTATGAATAATTTTCTTCAAGCATTAACCTGACAAATGATTTCAGAAAAAAATGAAAATCTTTTGAAATTTAATACAAGTTCCTTTCTAGCACCTTTATTTATATGGAGGTAAAAACAAAATCTGGAGTTTCCCCATCAGAGTGATCATTCTTAGGAAGAATACAGAAGATGGTTCCAATTTAACATTCATTTTTTTCTTCACATTTATATATAAAAAACTTGTCCCCTTCATATTTTTCTATGTTTCTTATCCATCTCTCAAATTCTATAATCCTATTTTTGCCTCAAATTGTAAATCCTTTAGAGACCAGGCAATTTTCTAAAGCTCTTAGAAGAGTACAACATGAACAGCTCGGTTCAGTTAAGAAGAATCAATACAAAACAAGGGTCACCATTTCACCTCCAAATCTGGCTTGTATAAAATCAGAGTATATTTTATGAATATTACTTTCTAGGGTAGCAAGAGATGAAATGGGGAACTGCTGATTTTCTTCAGTAGAGCATATAGAGCAGGATATGTGCTCTAGCCCCTTCCTCTTATGGAATGAGGCTACTCTGGTGTCTGCTCCGAAGCCCCTTTCTTCATGAAGAGTTACTGCCATCCCACAGTAGACCTATCTTGATCTACAGTAGAGTCTGAGTGATACAGAGTGGTCTCTCATTTGACTTCAATAGTCCATACCTGAGAGATGTATGGAAACCCCACAAAGCCATTTTCTATTTCATTAGCATATTCTCCATGCTCATAGAATCTTCTCTGCCAGATCAACTGTACCAGTTTAGAGTAACCTGGGAAACTGTTCCTTTTGGTCTTTCAGTCATAGTTACATCCCCCTGGGAACTTGAGCCAAACTGGTATGATCCATGTGCACAGTCTATAAGAGGAATGAGAAGAAACAGCTCCACCGACTTATAGGATTCTTTTACTCTGCTTTCTCTCCCTTGGATCCAACGGGATCTGCTTGTAGTCACTGTGTTAAGTACAATACTGAAAACCACTGGATCCCCAGACAGTCCAAGGTATCTTAAACTCATGGCATGCTGTACTGGTCCATCTTAGTTATCTTATTCAGTGACCAGTAGTCTATAGATATATACGTGTGTGTGTGTGTGTGTGTGTGTGTGTGTGTGTGTGTGTGTGTGTGTGTGTACTGCAGAAGTCAAAGACGATGGCATTCACAAACAGCTCTTTCAGACATTTTGGGGGAATTTTCTATATCTAAGAAGGCTCTCTCCTGAGGTCACTCTTGAAAGGATCAGGAGGCACTGAGTTGGATTCTCTGTGCTATGTCTCAGGCATCCCCACACTCTACTCAGTCACTGAGTACACTGTAGCACTGACAGTTTGTCTCAAATGATCATTCTGTTACATAGGCACTAGAGGGTCACTAGAATCAAACTTTTATGGTTCACTGTTAAGATAGAGGCAGGTCTGCTAAGAGATGGCCTACTAAGTAGTACCACTCCTCCTAGAAAGGGGAAAGAGAGTTGAGGCCAGAGGATAAAGCAGCCTCATATAGAATAGTAAGGGGCAGTGTGTATGTCCAGTTCCATAAGAGATACCTCAGTCCTTCAAATCAGGGGTTCTTCTGATCACTTCTGCTACACATAAATATATATTTCAAAAAAGATATCACATATATTAGACCAGTGGTTCTCAACCTTTCTAATGGCGCGACCCTTTAATACTCGTATGTGGGCGTATCTGCATGTGGATGGACCCGCCTGGAGATGGACAGAGGAGCTGTGTCTCGGTTCCTAAGACCATCAGAAATATGTGTTTTCTGCTGGTCTTAGGTGACCCCTGTGACAGGGTCGTTTGACCCCCAAAGGGGTCACAACCCACAGATTGAAAACCACTGTATTAGACCAGTATAGTAACTAGACACTTAATACATGTAATTGGAAATTTATTTCTGAATTGGTAGTGAAGTAAATTAGTTATACAAATTTCCCAAGAATATAATGGTAGGAGTTACTAGTAGGCACACAGTAGGGCAATGAACTAGAAGGCTTAATGTATGCACTGATGTCTTATAGGGAGATTCAGAACTAGCTGGCTGCTACCATCCCTGCTACAACTATTCAGAAGAAGAAATGGAAGCAGCAATAAGTTGGTATCTCTTGGGCCTCCCTTAAGGTGCAAGACCCAGAAATGCTTCCCAGTCCTGGCCATGTTAGATGTGTCTTACTGGAAGGATATAGTGGAGATCAAAAAAGTATATTATGGGAAAATAAAGGGAAGAAAAGTGAAGCATATATTAAAACATACTTACTTTCCGTAAGTAGTATCTTTTAATACTAATTCAGGCGCTCTATACCAGCGGGTAGCCACATAGTCTGTATAAATGTCTCCAGGGGCTGCTAATGTCCGAGCAAAACCAAAATCACAGAGCTTGGTAATTCCAGACTGAGATACTAAAATATTCTCAGGTTTTATATCTCGATGAATAATCTAAAAACAAGCAATAATCATTTTAGATAAATTAAGTTTCAATAACTCAGGATATTCTCTAACTTCTCTATATATGGCAGTTATATATACCAGCAGTTAAAGTAGTAAAGCTTTTCTCTACAGATGGAAAGGATGCTCAATGTCTATGTTATGTATTAAGTTTCTAGTTCCTGGTCCCCTACCACATTTCCCTACATTAAAAAGAATTTGGGAAAAGATAAACTGTCACAAAAAGTCAGTGACATTCACCAAAAGGAAAAACAACTAAGTATTCCAATTTACTGTGAAATACTGTGGAATACACAGGAAAATTTATTCAAGGTAAGCAATCTGGGGTCTTTTCTTGGGTGTAAAACTAACTTGCTGTTATCTGACTCTAAGCCTTATTCTCCCTCTAAAAGATGGGGGAAAAATATTAACATAGATTTTTTTTCAGTGTTTAGGACCATTAAGAAAAAAATGGATTATACAAACCTACTTAAAAGAAAGTGAAAAGCTTTGTTTACAAAATACCTTGGCATTCTGAGAAGCAAAAGGTTCAGTTTTAACTACTCTTTATAGCAATTTCAGCTTTGTAAATATTTCTTTTTCTTATAGTTTACCTAAATTTTTAATATAAAAGTGTTTATATACATACATGTTTGTTCTGTGATCCCTTTCCAACTCATTGATATTAAACTGTGAATATTTTTTCTCATATTCTAACACATTCCAGAAAAAAGCTGAAATTGAGAATTTTACAATATATTTGGCACTTTTTATTCTTTTTAATATAAGAAATTAGGTAAGATTTGATGAAATAAAATTAGTTTTATATCAAATTAATAAGTTTTTATTTTGTTTTCTGTGCCTGAGAAACAAGGGAATGGATAGGCATATGGGAACTCAATGTTAATTCATTAAGCAAATATTTATCAAGTACTTCCTTGTAAATACCTGTGTTTGGTGTTCAGAACATCCAATAAAGGCATTTTAAGGACAGGTAGGATTTTTGATAGATAGAAATAGAAGGGTGATGTTGCAGGAGAAGATATCAGCATGAGCAAAGTCACTGAAAAGTCTAGTCTGGCCACAGTGCAGTGTATCATGAGACAGCATAATAAAGAGGAATAAACACCAGTAAGGAGACCTGGGTTTGAATCCTGGCTCCAACACTTACTAGCTTTGTGACATTGAGCAAGTCACCTAATTTCTCTAAGGTCAAACTTCTTTACCTGTAAAGAGATAATATTATCTACCTCACAGGGTTGTTTTGAAGAAAGTACTTCAAAAACCTTAAAGCACTAAGGAAGCATGAGTTATCATTACATGAAAAATAAAGCAGTTAAAATTATGTATACCATGCTCTGCTCTCTTTTGGAGCAAGGACAGACTAGAGGTAAGAAGCCTCATTTCTACCTACCAGTGGTTATCTCATTTTATGATAAGAGTAAATAACTTAGAGAAGTTGTTCGATAAGATCTAAGCTTTAATAACCACTCACCTCTATTCACAAAACATCTTAGAGATATTTTAAAATGTTATTTGCATGCCAATTAAATTTCATTTTAAACATATGTACATGTGTACACATAATATATACACACGATACATGCATATATGTGTGTGTATCTCTCTGTATGGATGAGAGACGATGTGAGTTGAGCCATTAGAACGAGAGCTATTCTTGGAGCCATGAAGATCTAGGTTCAGGTATTGCCTTGGACCTGTATTCACTGTGTGACCTTGGACAAGTCAGAAACTCCCTGTGCTCTCAGCAGATCTCTTGGACTAAAAGATGCAGAGAAGGAGTCAAACTGCATTGATAGGTAAAATTCCTTACCAGGTTCCCTACACCCATGGAATCTCAAGTCAGTCCCAATTTCTATTCCTATATTGTCACACCCCAAATTTTATATCAAATTCATATATGTAAAGATTAATCAAGCAAAATAATTGACTAGAATTTGAATTAAATGACAATTTGATACTATTATATTTTGAACTTCAATTTTGTAGAACTACATGGTACAAGCACATGCAGGTCAATATTACATTCTAATTTACAACACCATTGTTCCATACAACTTTATATACTTGAATTTAAACATCCTTCAAAATTAGGAAAGGCTCAACTTTTTACTATCTGATAATCTCAGAAAGATTTGCAGTTCTGAATCATGTTAAAGATTCTATTAACTAAACTTTCCATCTATTTGTCAAATCTTTACATACAGCACAATGTGGAGACAATTAGATGTGAATGTAGCACAAACAGTGTTAAGTATCCAGAGAGACAGACACGCAGAGATGCTGAATGAAGACGTCTGCAAAAGACCACAAATCAGTTTTACGACTAGTCTTCTGATTTTAATATAATCTCAGAACACTTCTTTCAGATGGAAGAAGATGGTCTTAAAATGAATGAAATGAAACTCCTAAAACAAGAACCAAGACAGGACTCATAAAGGATCATAAATTAGGGAAATATGGGTTGCATCCTTCAAGTTTCTTCCTCCACACTCTAAGGCCACATCTATACTCAAAATAGTTTCATTTTGAGAACCTTTTTCTTGGATTATCTCTTTATGGGGGAGGGAAAAATAAGTGAAACAAACATTTTGTACAAAAATTTGCAAATATTTCCACTATATAAATGTTTTAGAAAAATTCAACTGATTCAGTAATCCCAAAGACTTTTTTAAGCCACTACAATGAAAACAGTAGCATTTTATTTGAAAAGTCTGAGATATTAAGATAAGGTTTTTATTTAGAAAATGACAACTTGATGATGAAATCAACGTGATCCAGGCTTAAACCATGATACCCTGGCAATATACATACAACTCTGTATACTGCAATATAAATGTGGGTACTCCCTTTAACACTGCAGATCACATTCATACCTTTTCATCCTACGTGACTGGTGCATTTTATTCTTCAGTTGTTTCAGTAGTATCCAACTCTTTGAGACCCCATTTGGTGTTTTCTTGGCAAAGATACTGGAGTGGTTTGCCATTTCCTTCTCCAGCTCATTTTACAGACAGGGACCTGAGGCAAATAGGGTCAAAGGACTTGCCCAAGGTCACACAGCTAGTATCTGGCTAGTAGACAGATTTGAACCCATGAAGATGAATCTTCCTGACTCCAGACTGGCACTCTATTCACTGTGCCACTTAACTGCCTGACTCTTGTGCATATCCTCCCATAAATCTACCTTGGAGCATCCACCCAATGTGCTTAGGACCTTCCTCTAGCTCTCTTGACATTGAATGAATATCAGTGTAGCATTTGAGTTGTCTACCTGTCATCCCTTGGTCTTCCTACATGACCAACTCACCTACTTTTCTGGTCTTACATCTATTCAATTATATTTTTTATGCCACTTTTGGCACATGATTCATTGGTAATATGCTGCAGCATATTTACGCCCACTAAATATCTCTTCATTGCCCTTCATGTGGCCTGCAACCTTAATTCCTCAGAGACTGGGGATATTTAATGATTTACTGTCACATAACATCACCGGAAGAATACTGGTGTTAAAAATTTAGGATCTTATGTCAATGAGGAAGTCAGGGTCCTTAAAAGCATTGTGCGATTTCCCAAAGGCAATCCAGCCTGCTAGCTTCCTATTATTCAGTTGTGGGTCCCATTCCTTGTCCATCTTGCAGTGTCTGTCTAAGATATATGTACTCATATATCAACTCTATGGGCTGTCCATCCACTTGCCTATCATAATTTGGTACAATAGACAGTCTTCAATTACTTGTTTTTTTCCTGTGTGAATAGTTATGTCAAATTATTTTGAATGACTTTGGATTTCATTTAGAATACTCTACAATATTCTAAGGCTTGATGCAATTGGCATAAAGTCATTCATAAATAGAAGCATCTGGAGGACATCACTGTCCATGGGTGATAATTGCTATTTGGACTTTCCATAACACCTTTGGCAAACACATGTCATCTGTTTTCTTACTCAAATGATAATAATCAAGAAATTGAGTAAAGTCTTTTCTGTTTTTATGCCTTTTTTTTTTTTTTTTTTTTGCTTTTTGGAGGGGGGATGACAGAGCAATTGGGGTTAAGCAACTTGCCCAATTATCTAGCTGCCCTTGTTTTTACACTTTTCAAGGAATATCATATAATTTTGATATATGATAGGAAAAACACATTGTAGGAAAAGAAGCTTCAAGGCAGCATTTTGATTTACCAAATCAAAAAAAATTTTATCTTGTATTATCTGTACTTTTTAGTAAATTATGTGACTGTAAGTGTAGGTGGAATCATTTGTAATTTTCTATTTATTCTTTTGTAAAGATGGAAAAGCATGTAATTATTGATTTTTTTAGGAATCTTTGTTTATTTTTAGTTTACATCATTCATTTCCACGAGATTTTGAGTTACAAATTTTCTCCCCAACTTTCCCTTACCCACCACCCCAAAACAGCGCTCCCACTGAATACTTCCTCCCCCAATCTACTCTCTCCTATATCCTACCCCATTACCCCTCCAACTTTCCAGCAGGGCAAGGTGGATCTCTCTACCCCAGTGCCTGTATATCTTATTTCCTAGTTGCATGTAAATAATAATAATATATCTATATATCTATATACACACATATATTTTTTAACATTCGATTTTAGAACTTTAAATTCTAAATTCTTTCCTTTCCTCCCTTGTCACCCACCTCCACTGTAAAGACAAGCAACTCAATACAGGCCATATATGTGTAGTTATGCAGAACATCTCCAAAATGGACATATTGTGAAAGACTGACTATATTTCCCTCCTTGCTATCCTGCCCTCCACTTGTTCTAGTCTCTACTTTGTCCCTGTCCCTTTACAGAAGTGTGTGCTTCTAACAACCCTCCCCCTCAACCAGTCCTCTCCTCTATCATCCCCCCTCTCATCCCCTTCCCCCCTACTTTCCTGTAGGGCAAGATACCCAATTTAGAGTGTATGTCATTCCTTCCCTAAGCCAAATTCAATGACAGTAAGGTTGACCCATTCCCTTTTGCCTTCCTGTTCTTCCCCTCCATTGTAACAGTTATCCCTTACCTCTTCTTTATGAGATGATTAACCCCATTCTGTCTCTCCCTCTCTCCTCTCAGTCTATTCCTCTCCCACCTCTCAATGTCACCATTTAAAATATCATCCCTTCCTATTCAATTGATCCTGTGCCCTCTGTCTATGTACACACATATATACACACTCACATACATATTCATATGCATATATACCCTTCCACAGACATGTGTATGTATATATGTGTATATATATGTATATATATA
>CM053585.1:308073595-308135277 GCA_028646515.1 Pseudochirops corinnae | reverse complement strand
TGGGTGACGAGGGAGGAAGAGAAAGAATCTAGAATCTAAAGTTCCATAATCAAATGTTATAAATATATATATATATATATATATATATATTCAATTATTATTATTGACTACATCCAACTTGAACTTGAGATACACAGGCACTGTGGTTGGGAGATCCATCCTGCCCTACCGGAAAGTCAGAGGGGTGAGGGGGGAAGACATAGGAGAGAATAGACTGGGGAGGGGGGATACACTGGGATGGCTGTTTTGGGGTGGTGGGTAGGGGAAAGATGGGGAGAAAATATGTAACTCAAAATCTTGTGGAAATAAATGATGCAAACTAAAATAAAATAAAAAAAAAAGAAAAGAAAAATAGCTATCTTTAAAAAATTTAAGTTGGTGCATGAGTTCCCTGAATAGCTACACCATCAGTGCCTCATTTTCTCCCTGAATGAAGTTTGTTTCTGTTATTAAAAGGTCATTCTTTAGTATTTTACACATGGGATTCTACCTGTCCTTTCTCTGGACTCTTTAAATCTGCTCTTCCACAATCTAGGGCACACATCAGACTATAAAAGGAATGGAATGACTTGTAGATAGAAGCATGTTTTAGCCAGGAAGACCTGGGATCAAGCTCTGCTTCTGAAAAACGTACTGGTTGTGTGACCCTGAATAGTCATATAACCTTTCAATGCCTCCAAACAACCAAGAGTTTAACTTATAAAGTAGGTGCCAACCTGCACTGGTATATGGAACTTCTTAAAAATGAGATGTCTGTGCCAACTAAATCATAGGTACAGTTTTTTAAAAAAAGTCACACTACATTTGGCTTCCTTCCTCTCTATCACGGTTATAAGATGGAATGGTCACTTCTTCCCATGGTTTATAATATCATTTTCACTGCAGCAACTAGTTCCACCTTATTGGTCAGAATCATTTCCAGAAGAACAGTTCCCCTTATCACTTCCTCCACCTTAGGAAAAATAAAACCAACATTAGCACAAGTTAAAAATGTACTAAATTATTCTGCTTTTGGAAGGGAGGGAACTAAAGCAAATGGTCCATATAGTTGAAGTCTCCCATCCTTTAATATCCATCCAAGGTTGGGATGTATTCCTTAAACTTATCACCTGTTAACTCCTCTCCAGATGCTTTTGCTTATACTCCCAATGCTATTATTCTTATTTCTTCCTCCATTCATCCTTCTTTGAAAAGTTACTTTTATTGTCTTTATTTTTACATCACCTTCACTCCTGAATATATTCTTCTCTTCTTCTTTATACATGAAGCCATCTCTTGTAACAAAGGTTAAAGAGGAGAAAAGGCAGTTCAATGACACCCACACATAAACTGTACATCTAATGGCATAGTTCCACATCTCTGCAAAGAGAGGTAGGCTCTTCTCTGGTGCCAAGTTTGGTCATTGCAATTATACAGCATTAAGATTCATTTTTGTTCTTTCCATTTACATTGCAAGTCATTAATTATAGTTTTCCTCATTCTATTTACTTTATTTGGCATCAGCCTTCCCAAGCTCTTTTGAATTCCTCATAATCATCATTTCTCATAGTATAGTAACCTTCTAACGGACCACATTTTGTTTAGTCACTATTCAGTTGATGGGCATATACTTTTTTGTTGTTCTTTGCTACCATGAAAAGGGTTGCTATAAACTTTTTGGTATACATGAGACTTTTCTTTCTGCTTTTTACCTCCTTTGGTTAGCTCTGGGTCAAATGGTTTGGAAATTTCAGTCACTTTTTTTTTTTTTAGCATAATTCCAAATTGCTTCCCAGAATGGTTGGCCCAATTCATAGCTACTCTAACAGTATATTAGTGTACCTATCTTTGTGTAGCTCCTTCAACATTATTCCCATCTTTTATCACCTCTGCCAAATTCTAGGAGGTGAAGAGAAGTCTGAGTTGTTTATGATATTAATTTGTTTTATGATAAATGATTTGGAGAGGTCTTTCACAGGTTTGATAGTTTGCAGTTTCCCTCTCTGTTGATCCTGTTATGCTTTCCTATATTTCTCACATGACTATATCTTGGTTCTCCTACCTTGAGTTTGTCCTCTCCCAATCCATTCTCCACACGGGTCAAAATAAGGTTCCTAAAGCATAGAACTTACCATGCCATTCATCTGCTCAAGAAACTCCAAGAAACTCTTTATTGCCTCTAAATACAAACTCTTCTCTTTGTCATTTAGAGCCTTTCACAATCTGGCTCCAACCTCTCCCATTTATCACACATTATTACTCTTTACGTATTCTAAGTTAATTCAATTTCTTGCAATTCTATCTCCCATTTCTGTTCCTTTGCACAGGCTGTTCCCTCTGCCTAGAAAACTCTTCCTCTTCCCCTTTACCTCAGAGAATTCTTCATTTACCTCAGAACATAACTCAGGTACCACCTCCTACAAGAAGGAATAGGCTCGTGCTCTCTCCCAACAAAAGAATTTTGCTAACATACCATATATATTTTGCACTTAATTATCAGTGTACATGTTATTTCCTCCCAGTAGAATATAAGTTCCTTGCAGGCAGGGACTTTTTTGTATTCCCAGCACCTAGCACCAGGCTTAGGAGACAGTGAATCACTTACTAAATGCTTGTTGAACTGAATTGTCCTTATTTGTTCTTTTTTAAAAATATGGTTATTTTCCCCAGAGTTATACTCTAATTATGAGTCCCATCCGATCAAGTATTATTGATAATTATGAATTCAAATTTGCCTCATGTTGAATCACTAGTTTTCTTTTATTACTATTAATGTTTCTATACAGATGAGACCATGCTTTTTATTAAATTTTTTTTCTTGAGCATCTTCTTATGAGTTAGATTTTCTACTGATATTCTGCTTATACCTGTTACTCTCTATGGTATCAGCTTGACATATGCATTCAGTTTCCTCTCTTCTTCCTTTTAGTTTACAGCTCTAGTGCTCAAAGTTTTAAGACTCTAGTCCTAGGCAAATACGTTTTAACTGTATCTCATTAGGTATAATGTATTCTCAATGTTAAATCACTATTGTTTACTCTCTCACCATTTACCTGTATTCCTACCTCCCTTGATGGTGATAATGATAGGAGTACTGAACAAAGTCATATCTGTGGTTTCATTTATTAAGCAACCTTATATGATCTTAAAAAAGGCATAGGAGGTACCTTATTGGACTTTAAAATATCATTTTGCTCTAAACCAAATGATCTTAGTAATAATCATCTCTTTAGTATTTTCTATTCTCTACACATTTATCCATTTTTTGACTTTGAAGACATACTCTATTAAACAAAACAATTTTTATAAACCTGCTTTTCCTTCGCTCTCATTTTCATCAAGGATACTCTTGATTCATACAAACCTTTGTCATAAAAATTTGTATAGAGATGAAAAAATTAGGCATATATGTTGATATTGTTTAATGGGCTAAATGGTTGCCTTTTTTGGTAATAATGTCTATTATTTTTCTACTCCTTTGATATCGTTTCTTTTTGAGTTATTTTAAAAATCACTTCATGAAAGCCTTCAAATTTTTACCACCTCTAACATCAAATTCTTCTTTAATATCCAGTAACTATTTTTGACTTAATATTTTTGTGTAATTTTTATTTATTCATATAGTACAGGTTCTGAGGGGCTGGATTCTAAATGTAGCAAATTTTACTGTCATCACTAATGAGAATATATCACTGTAGTCATGCTGGCAAACTGGTTCCATTTTGCATCTCTATAATCTTCTTTCCAGCTTCTTCTATAAATTCTCCTGTGATGACCTTGGTAATTTTTATAAATCTTTATAAACTCATTTTCCTCCTCTATTCTTTTTTAATTGTTTTGTGAGGCAATAAATAGCATTCTTTTAGTCTTGTGTCCTCCTCTTCTATGATGAGTTGCAAATGAGTTTATAAACTAATATTGCCCTTAGCTGCCATCTTTTCACTTGACAAGGAGATTAAATGTTTGCTGGTAAAGGTACTGCCTAAGATTCTTGGGCTTCTTCATCATGATGACTGTTTGACACTAGGTAA
Organism: Pseudochirops corinnae; assembly: GCA_028646515.1. Lineage (NCBI taxonomy): Eukaryota > Metazoa > Chordata > Mammalia > Diprotodontia > Pseudocheiridae > Pseudochirops > Pseudochirops corinnae. Next base: position 308,131,267 of record CM053585.1, on the reverse strand, counting down.
ACTTCTCTAAGAAACTGTGATATTGAAAATCAGTGTCTTGTAACAAATTTTCAGAAAGAACCGTTTGTCTGAATAAGTCAGCTTGGAGGTATGGTGTTTTTGTATTACATGCACTTTTGTATGGTGTATGGTACACCTTCAATAATCCTAGAATTCATTTATGTTGTCAATCACACACAAAAAGTCTTTTTAAACATCAGCATTTTCTTAGTGATGCTATATGACCATGAACATGACATAACAGCTGTCTTCAAGGATTCTGAGCTCTGTCACTTGGCAGTGAAATTTGATTTATTCTGTTTTGTCCCAGAGTGTAGAATTGGTGTCAGAAGCGCTCTTTTAACAATTAAGAGCTATCTAAGAATGAAACATGCTGCCTGGGAGTGGGGAAAACAGGTGGGGAGAAGCACAGGGCATTTTCCATACTTAGAGGTCTTTTTTCCCTAAGACTAGGTGTCTTCTTATCTCGCCTATGCTAGAAGTGCAATGGCCACTCATGGCCCTGATTCTATTGCTAATCAAAATGAAAATTATGACCTGCTCCATTTTTGACCTGAGTCAGTTTACCTTTTCATAGGGAGCCTGGTGGCCCCCTTACTCCCAGGGGCTCAACATATTGTTACTGGACTTAGTGCAGGCATCTAATCAACTTTAGCCCTACTGCAGCCCATAACTCCTAAGCTCAAGTGATCTATCAGTTTCAGCTTCCTGGAAGCAGGAATGACATGTAGAATGAATGCAAGAGAGGGGCCAAAATTTGCAAGTCTCAGTGACTGGAAAAATGGTGGTGCTCTCAACAGTAACAGAGAACTTTGGAATAGGGAAGAATTTATGGATGAAGATAATAAGTGTTGTGTTGGACATGTTAAGTTTGAGATGTCTAGGGGACAGCTAGGCTGAGAAGTCAAAAAGGCTACTGATGATAGCTGAACTAGAATTCAGGCTAGGGCTGGATATACTATTCTGGTAATTATCTGAACAGAGATGACAAAATGAACTCATGGGAGCTCATGAGATCATCAAGTAATATAATATGGAAGAAAAGAAGAGGTCCCAGGACAGAGTCTTTGTGGACACCCACAGTTAGTGGGCAAACCTTAGAAGAAGAGTGGTCATCACAGGCAGGAGGAGAACCATGAGACCTCAGTGTCATGAAAATCTAGAGAGGGGAGAAGAGGAAGATCAACAGTGTCAAAGGTCAAGAAGAGAAGAGGATGATCAACAAGATCAACAGTGTCAAAAGTCAAGAAGGATGAGGAATGAAAAAAGGCTATTGGATCTGGCCAGAAGAGGAATCACTGGTAACTTTGGAAGGAGCATTATCCGTTGAATTATGAGGTCAGAAATCAGATTAAAGAGGATTTAAAAGTGACAGGAGAGGAAGCAGAGGGACCTAGCATAGACAACATTCTCAAAAAGTTTAGACAAGGAAAGACGAGAAATGTGGTAATAGCTATACGGGATAGCCAGATCAAGTGAGGGTTTTTCAAGGATGGAAAAAAGATTAGAATAATCATAGGCAGTAGGGGAACAGTCAATAGACAAGGAGTTAAGATTAGGAGAGTGGAAAATAATATATGGGAAAATCATCTAAAGATGACAGGGTGAGATTAAGGAAACATGTCAACAGGTTTGCCTTTGGAAGAAGGTGACTTCTTCAGTAGAGATAGAAGTGGGAGAGTGGAGGAAGATGTCTAACAGAGATGAGACAAAGCTGAACAAGAGAGACCTTGGAGGGAGTGGTGTCAATTTTTTCAGTAAAGTGTGAGGCCAGGTCCTCAGCTGAGAGGACTTGAGGAGGGGTGAAATGGTTTGTAATAGTTCTGTGTTAAGTGAGAAAGCAAATTGATTAAAGAAGTATAAAAGGAATATAGAGCAGCCAGGTGGTACAGGGGATACTGTGGAGCCTGGAGTCAGGAAGACTCAACTCCCTGACCTCAAATGGGCCTCAGATACTAGATATATGAACCTTGGGCAAGTTACTTAACCTTGTTTCCTCTTATGTAAAATGAGCTGGAGAAGAATGGCAAAGCACTCCAGCATTTCTGCCAAGATAACCTCAAATGGGGTCACCAAGAGTCTGACACAACTGAAAATGACTAAACAGACACTTATTAGCCCTATGATCCTAGACAAGTCTCAGCCTGTTTTTTTCCTTCTTTAGGACAGGAAGGTGGCATAGCAGATAGAGGGTAGGGCCTGGAGTCAGAAGACATGAGTTCAAATCCAGCCCTCAGACACTTACTAGCTGTATGACCCTGGGCAACTCACTTAATCCTATTTGCCTTAGTTTCCTCATCTCTAAAATGAGCTGGAAGAGGAAATGGAAAACCACTCCATTATTTTTGCCAAGAAAATGAAGTTTCCACAAAGAGTTGGAAACGATTGAAAGTGACTAAACAACAAAAGGCATTTGCTGTAGTGAGGGTCCAGTTAAGGTTATGTAATATAGATCTATAGTAAATGCAGTCCAGCAGGGTTTCTGTGAAATTTCTATGACTGTTCACCAGCATGTGAATAAGGAAAAGAGCGGTGGTTAGTGAAAAAGATGTAAGGTTGTAGTTTGGCAAGGTACAACTGGTGACTGATGGGGACCAAGGAATTCATATGAAGGGTAATATTTGTTGCTGTTGCTGAGTGATTTTTCAGGTATGCCCAACTCTTCGTGACCCTATCTGGCAAAGACACTGGAGTGACTTGCCATTTCCTTCTCCAGCTCATTTACAGATGAACTGAGGCAAACAGGGTTAAGTGACTTACCCAGGGTCACAGAGCTAGTAAGTGTCTGAGACCAGATTTGAACTCAGGAAGATGAATCTTTCTGATTTCAGGTCTGGCATTCTGTGCCACAATCACCAAGAGTCAAGATAGGGAAGGGAGGACCATGTTGCCAGTGCAGGGTTGATGCCCTGGAAATAACTGAGCAATAGGGATTAAAGGTCTGGGTGAAGACACATATGAGGGTTGGGGTCATAAGAAAAAGCGAAAGATGGAATGGTGATTATAAAGAGACAAAAGCATTCTGGGGTTCATGAACATGGTGGATGAACACTTGTAGGTAATAGTAAGTTCAAAAGTATAACTACCTCTGTTTGTAGCTGAAGTGGAATGAAATGATAGTTCATGGGCATTTACTAGATTGAGGAACTATCTGGATTGGCCAATAAATTTGAACAGTGTGAACCTCAGGGGAGGAAATGTTGCTGAGTGATAGTGATAGAGGAAGTCTGGAAGTGTTAATGGAAAGCAAGGAGTATTCTGAATATCCCACCAGTGAGTTAGGGGATATGAGTGAAATTAATACTGGAAAGTGTAGACAGGGATAATGCCATCAGGAGGAAGCCATGTCTCAGTGAGTACTGAAAGATGGAAAGAGAAAGGAAAGTGTTTAAGATGAAAGCATGTTTCTTAACTATGGAGCCGGCATTCCATACTGCACAGTGTAACTGGTGGGTAGATCTGAAGATAGACATGGTGGGCAGGGGAAGAGGAGAGTAACTGAGTAGGATGGGAGGGAACAAGTAATTAGAGACAGGAAATGAGGCTTGTATTTTAGCAGCCAGGGTTCAGAATCACCAGGATGAGGATGAGGGGAGAGAAGATGCTAATCATTAAAAGAATGAATTCTGGCAGAGCTGGAGAGGTCTGTCAAAGGAGACATGTAAAAAGACTTCAAAACCCTTCCTCAAGATCCAAACTCATAGTATGTTGTATCCTTCGAGGCCCAGGATGCCTGTTGAAAGGAGAAATAAGCAAAGGTATCACCTGAAAGACTCCAGCAAGGAAGCAGGAACTGTAGTTCAAACTGGATAAAGTTCAAGAAGGGCCTCTAGAGCCTTCAGAGAAAAGTCTCTGAGGCAAGAAAGTCACTGTCTGGGTGGCCTGGGTCAGGAGCTGACTCAGGGCTCTTGGCAGTTTCCACAGCCAAGAGGCCAGAGGCAGGAGGCCTAGATCAGGGCTTGAAGCACAGCTCCCTAGGAAGACCCTCAGTCAAAGACAGAGACCAGAAGTTAGGGTTGATGCAGGGGCTCCTAAGTCTTCTCCCCTCTTTTCCACTGATTAAAATCTTACCCATGTTTCCAGGTTCAAGTCTAGTTCTTAGCTCATTTTTGAAGCCTTCTTCAACTAATTGGGTTATATCTACCTCAAGATGGTTTCCTCTTTTCTCAACTCCTACAACTCTTACTGTCTTTATCCCTTAATTGTATATTGTCTCTTACTGTTAATCAATAATCCTCACTGTCTTCTTTCCAATTCAATCATAAACTCCTTCAGAGCACAGTAACACATCAGTTACTCAAAAATCTCTTAAAGAGATCATATAAATCAAAATCAAATTAGCAAATATTAAGCACATACCGAGTGCAGAACACTGTGGAAGGCTTTGAGTAGAAATAAAGTTTAGATGGGGGCAAATAAAAATGTAACTTTACTCACTATCAATTCATGGTAAGTGCATTTTATTGACTTTCCCTCATTTAGAGCAGATGAGACAGTGTCACTGTGATATAATTCGCTGAAACTAAGAACATATGAAAGAAACTCTCTCAACTTTTTTCCTCCAAATCTCACCTTCTCAGCATTCTTCTTCACTCATCTCAGATGAAGTTATCTTTTGTTAGAGCTAATCTCCCCCATGTGTAGTCCTCCTGCCCTTCTCAACAACTTTCAAAACCAAGCACAACCTCCATCTCATGCATCTTCGGTCTTCATCTCTCCACCAGCTCTTTCTCAACTGCCCACAAATCTACTCAAATCATCCCTTCCACCCTTCCTCTTCACTCCCTCTCCTTGCCCAGGCACTCCCACTCACTCCAATCCACCCAACAACCCATTTAACAGCTTATTTATACCCAACATCTCTGTTTCCTCCTCACCCACTCTTTCTTTGCCAGTCCTCGGCAATTTTACTCTTCCCCTCCCTGCTAACACTTTTCAAAGACCAACAATAAGCTAATACAGCAATTTCTTTTTCAGTCTTTATGCTTCTTGACTCTTTCATAGTATCTTACACTTACCTCCTGGATAAACACTGCTTTGGATTTAGAAATTATACACTTTTCTAATTCTCCTGTTTATTCTCTTCCCAATACCTTAAAATGGATGTTGCAGATATTTTATTCTTGGTCCACTTCTCTTCCTTGGTAACCTATTTACTCTTTAGGTCTCAACTACTATCTCTCTGCAGATGTCTCCCAGATCTATATCTACAGTTCTAACTTTTCTCTCAAGTTCCATCCAGAACTCCATCACCAACTAAAAATTTCACTGACTCCACAAGTTCAAAACTGATATTATCTTTCTCTCCCATCTCTCCCAACATTAAAAGATAGAATTCACTGTCAGTGGTAACACCATTTACTCATCCTCCAATGTTTGACATCTCAATGTTGTCATTAATTTTTTCCTCACTACAACCAGTGATCAAATCTTATTGATTCTACCTCTAGTTCCCTCCTCTTTATTCCCACTGCTACTGCATTAGTAGAAATCCTTACTGCCTCCTGCCTGTATTATTACAAGAGCCTTCTCACAGCTCTTTTGCCTCTAGCCTTTCTCCTCCAATCTATTATTCATTCTATTGCAATCTTCATTATGCACAAATTTGATTATGTCACTCCCTTGCTCAAAAATTTCCAATGGTTTCTTATTATCTACCAATTTCAAGCTCTTACCTGGCATTCAACCAGTCCATAACCTGGTGGTCTTTCCAGTCTTAGTAATGCACTATTTTCTCCTACTTAGTCTATGTTACAGTCAACCAAACTGCTGTCCCTACTAAAATAATCATGCCATGCATTTTCCTGTTTCTTTGCTTTTGCTCACTCAGCTCCATATCTGGACTAAGCTGCCCTCCTTCACCTGTCTGTTAAAATCTTGCCTATCCTTTAAAGCTAATATTAATTAGCTCTTCTACAAAGCCTTCTATGATCACTCCAGTGAGTAATTAAGTAATGACCTTCCTTTCAGTGGGTTCTCACAATCCAGGTCATTTGTACCTCTCTAAGGTCCTTTTTGTGTGCTATTTTATTAGTTATCTGTTTATATGTGTCACTCCCTACTAGACCATGAGCTCTAATAGGGCTAACTTTCATCCTCATCTACACTTTGTAATTCAACACACACAAGTCATTGAATGTTTGGTGAACTAAAATGTCCTAGAGAGGGTACAAGGCAACATTACATTTCTTTATAATGCATTTCCCCTAAGTAAGGTTGCAAGGCCCTCCATGCTTCAGCAAAAATTTCTTTCAAAAGAGGACTCCAGAAAGTCAAGGTAAGCAGGATGCCATATCCAAAGTCCACATTCCCATCAAGCCTTCCCCTCTCTGACCCACATTTCTGATCCTGAAAACCTAGCTCAACACTCCTCCAGAAAATCTTCTAGGATTGACCTCACTGTACATTCTTATATTAGGAACACCTTAGTCCCCCATGTCTTCAATTCGCAAAATATTAACATGTACTCAGAATCACAATTAGAAGAGAACTCTGAGGTCCCCTAATCCAATCTGTACCTGAATAGGAATCCCCTCTATAACATTCTCCAAAGTGGTTATCCAGTCTCCATATGAAGACCTACAGTGATGGAGAACTCAATAATTACAGAGGCAACCCATTACACTTTTGGACAGCTCTAATTATAAGCAAGTTTTTCTTTGTATGCAAATAATTTCTCTACCTCTTGACCTTGTACCCACTGCTCCCAATTCTGCCCTCTAGGACCAAGCTGAAAAAATATCATCCTTCTTTCACATGACAGGTTTCCAAATATTTGAAAGTAATTATCATGCTCTCTCTCTTAAGTCTTCTCTTCTCTAGACTAAATATTCACAATTCTTTTCATTGATGTCATGTCAAATATCATGGTCTTTAGTCATCTCATCACCCATCATGGTTGCCCACTCTCCTCTGGATGCATCTGAAGTTTGCTAATGTGCTTCCTAAACTACGGCACTTAGAACCAAAAAATATTGCAGATGTGATCTGAATATGGGCAGAATATGGTGGGATTATCATCTCCCATATTCTGGACACTATAATTACATAAATGTAGTCTGTGACAAGTGTTAGTTTGGGCTGACATTACACTTGTTGATTTATACTGACCTTTTAAGCATATTCACCTCCCACATCTTCTTCATATCAAATTTTGTACCCCTAAAGCTTATTACTGTGCATGGTTTTTAAAAAGGTTTTATAAATTTATAAAGGCTTTGTAAATGCTTTCTGATTGACACCCACACTTCCTCCATTCTGTATTTTGATTCAAAAAATCAATTCCACAAGTATAGGATTTTGAATTTGTCAGATTTAGCTCACTTTTTAGCCCTCTTTAGTTTGATTTCATTTTTGAAAACTTTTTTTTTTAGAGAAAAAAGGTTTTCAGAAAACTGTTTGAAGCACACTAACTTGTATAAAGATCTAAAATTACTGAATGGAGGCTGAAATATTATCAGATATTTTTATATTATCAGAGACACTATTTAGATCTTTTGGAATTCCAATTCCATCATGAGATGTCCATTTCCAGTTTGTTGTATCTGGAAATTCTATAAGTAGCCTATTTATGCCTTCACCCAAGTCATTGATAAAAAGGGTTGACCAGCATAGGTCTGAGCACCTATTCATCCCCAGCAGATTCCACTAGATACCTCCCTCCATAATGACATTTCATTACTCACTACTCTTTCAGCTTCATCATTTGATCAGTTACAATTCTATCTCACATCTTTCCATTTTGTCCACAAGGACAGCTTTTCAAATGCCTTGCTAAAATACAGGCATTCCCCTGACCCACCAGTCTAATATATCTGTCAAAAAAAGAAAACATTATTTTGTCTTGACCTATTCTTCTTGAGTCCATAAAGGCTGACAGTTTTTACTTCCTTTTCTTACTTCTTACAGTTAATTGCTTTGGTCTTTTGTCTTAGGTATGTATTCTAGATACTCAAATATAAGGCCCTTGATTGTAGTCTGCTACTTATTTTTATCAGTTCCCAACAGCACTTCCACAATCATTTAATCTTATTATAATCATTATATATATATATATATATATATATATATATATATATATATAAAATCATAAATAGCAAATTAAATTTAATGATAAAGAAGCTTTTAAATAGCATGAGGCTTTTTATAGTAAGCCTAAAATTCTATCAGTTCACTGTGAAGCACTTACATTATTGTTGTGAAGATACTCAATTGCTCGAAGAATCTGGAAGAGGTATTTTCTTAGTCGTTTACTCTCAAGTCCATGACAATAATGCTGTAACTCATCTAAAACTGTGTGATCGATAAATTCAAATACCAAATGAATTTTCTTTTTCTGTCTAAATACTTCAATCAGATTGACCAGGTTTTCATGACGAAATTGCTATTAACAAAAGAAAAACAGGTTTTCAGAAATTATTCCAAGCACCATAATTTGTATAGAAGCCCTACACAATACTGAATCAAAATTAAATTATCATCACTTTTCCTCTAGTATTTCAACTTCAGAGTCATAAATTAAGTGAATTTTGGTACACTGAAGGATCTTCTTTAATTGAAGGCTTGTTAATTTTTTCAGTTTTTTAGTTTTTCACAACTGCTTTTTCCAAGATAAACCAGTCAGAAGTAAGCTGATGTTGATATTTGGTAAAGTGTCAAAGAGTCAACTTTTAAGTTCTACTTTTAAGTCAATCCAACATCTTTACTAAGTGGTGATAAATAAAAACTTTATATCAGTAGAACTTTGAATTTTTTTTTAGAGCTTACAACTTTAAACTGATTTCAATGACATAGTAGAGGTTACAGAAACAATTAACTGTACTACGTGGTGCCTATATGGCATAGAACCACCAGTTATTGTAACTTCACTTAGACACTAGGTCCTGAAATACTAAAACAATGGAAGAAGTATTAGGTAGTCAGCCAAAAAAATGACCAATATGCAAGAGAATTACTTTAAAATGCCTAAAACCTTCCCAGAAGGAATTTTTACTTTAGATGAGTGCACATAACTTAAACATAACTGTAGGAACTTAATGGGAATTTGTGAAGCTATCTATGGTGGTACACTGCCATACATCCACACTACCAAACTAAATATGCAAAAGTTTTCTCTGATAAGAACCATTTTGATTTTTTACCAAGATTCCTCAAAATCATCTTTCACTGTTAAATTTGTTTAGGGTGTCAAAAATATTATCTCAAATCTCCATTTAGAAAGCAAAAATAAGGATAATTTGTTCAATGCTCAGTTATCTGAGATAACAATATATTTCAACTTAACTCACATACTCAAGGACTTACTCTTACTGAGGTAAAAGTTACTGAGCTAATCAGTAATTTCCCTAACAGAAAAAACACACAATACAGCAAACATTTTGTTTCCAGCATTAAAATACAATAAGTATTTTCTTTTGACTGGCTTTTGACCTATAATATATACTATCTTTGAATATAAACTCTAAATTACAGTAATAAGTTGAATTACGAATTCTTATGAGGAAAAAAATTTATGTGGTAATATTGTCCCAATTTTACCAAAACTCTTAATTCTAGTTGAAAGAGGTACATTTTAATGTTACATTTATTAGATTACAAAATATTTCATGGTAAAACATTTATTCCAAGGGCCATGTGGATTTTTAAAAAACTATAAATTGGGGTCTTATGTAATTTCACTCTTTCAGTACATCTAATGTGACTAAAAAATAAACATTCCAAAAATCTCTGTAAAGTTTTGGTTTTTTTAAAAATTTTTTATCCCAATTCCCAAGTTGGCAAGATGTGGCATCATAAGGATAATGGTAAAAAGAGTAATTACTTCTGATCACCACAACATAAACCACTAAACCAGCAGTTCTCAACCTTTCTAATGCCACGACCCTTTAATACTCTGTATGTGGGTGTATCTGCATGTGGGTGGACCCACCTGGAAACAGATAGAGGAGTGGTGTCTCCATTCCCAAGACCATTGGAAATATATTTTCTGATGATCTTAGGTGACCCCTGTGGAAGGGTTGTTCAACCCTAAAAGGGGATGCGACCCACAGGTTGAGAACCGCTGCACTAAACCAAAAGAATAATATAGTTTCCAGGTCGGTTTTTATTGTACCAGATGGCCTCAAAGTCTGAGTGCAATTTTATGCTATGAGTTTAAAATCACACTCAAGCCTTTTGGGCCACTCTATGTAAAAGAAAAAGGTAATGAAAACAAGTATGTTTTAAAGAGTAGATATACAACAGTAGATTATCCAGAACAAGTGGTCAAATTTTCCCTAAACATTACAATGAAATAAAAAACATGCCCAACTTTCTTTTTTTATCCTAGTTCTATTACTTTCTTTTTCTGCAGATGCCAGTTGCGTTCCACAGAAACACATCCACTAATGATGTTTCAAAGAGCTTTTATAGAAGTTATTACATCTCTTCACAGAAATTAGATTTAGTTCAAATTGTCAGTGAGTTAAGATTTTAAATAAGAATTCTATCTATCTCAAACTATAAAGCACTCTAAAACTCAATGACATCAAGCTAAAGTCATGCCAGAAATAAGCAAATCAAAGATAACACATTTGAGGTATCTCAAAATAATATTTTTATTTAAGTCATGACATTAATACACATTTTCACAAATGACTTCAGTCTTGTGACAAATTGGTCATTTTTTTCCAAATGACTAAACAGAAAAAATAACCAGCTACAATACCCCAAAGAAAAGAAACAAGACTCAAAAGCATTTTCTTTGGGAAGAGTTCTATTTTTATCTAAGTATGATAGCAATAAGGAATATTTTCATTAAGAGCATACAGTTTTAATTTAGCACATATTACAATTACAAAGTGGTCTTGAATAGAGCACCGGCCCTGGAGTCAGAAGGACCTGAATTCAAATCCAGCCTCAGACACTTAACATTTACTTAACCATGTGACCTTGGGCAAGTCACTTAACTCCAATTGCCCTGCCTTCCCCCCCCCCAAAAAAAGCAAAAAAAAAATATGAAGAACTTGTGATTTCTTCACTGTAAGAACCTAGTGTTGGATGACTTATTAAAGAAATCTTTGGATCACAAAGTTTTGGTGGTAGAATCTGAACCTAGACTTTCTGACTTTGACTACAAGTCTAGCATTTTATGTTGCCTTTTATATTCTCTACAAAATGATACCAACTATTCCCTTTTTCATTCTATTGAATTAAGGGCAGAAAATACCTATACTTTTCTTCCTACAAAATTGGTAATATCTAATATAGATTCACATACTTAAGGAAAAAAATGGCAAAGCACTCCAGTAGACGACCCTAAATGAGGTCACAAAGAATTGGACATGACTAAAAAACAATGTAGATCCACAAGAGGCAAAAATATTATTTTTGCATTAAAGAAAAAACTGCCTCCCTAATAGGTGATCACTATCTAGGTTCTATATATAGCTCAAATTAAAACAAATATCTAAACTAGACAACACTATTCTTAAATGTTTTAAAAAGAAAAGCACTACCTTATAAAATCTAAACAAAACTCAGGGAGTTTTGCTTCACCCTTCCACTTCATATCCTAGTAAATGAAATATATGCATAATTATTTTGAGCATTACATGTGGTCAAGGTTTATATACTACAATGAGGCTCTTCTCTCATCTAATTTTTTTTTCCGCGTTTGCATTTTATGATTTCAAAGAATATTTCTATGTAGATCTGCATTTCTTCCCATCTCAAAACTGGATAAGGAAACTTCAAAATACAAGGAGCCTAAAACTGAACTCATTTTCCCCTTCAAACTAGTTGTTCCTAGAGAGTAGTGATGCCCCAATTCCCCCGGTCACTTAGGCTGGACTTGGAGGGAAGGGGATCAAAAGATGTAGATTAGATTCCTGACTCTGTCTTTGCCTCCTGGTATGACCCTGGTGAAAGCCTCTTAAGCTTGTTTCCTCTTCTCTAAAATAGGGTTAGTGACACATGCACTACCTAAAGAATGTAAGGCACTTTTTAAAAACTTTAAGAACTGCGAACAATTATCGTTGGCAGTCATCAAGTCTGGTTAAATTCTTCTGAGACCATTATTTCATGTTTTTATCCATACTCAAAGAACCTTAGCATGAAATTTCAAGGTCCTTCGCAATCTGGCCTCACACTACCTCTCCAACTCTATCTTCTCTTGTTTACCTACAGAAAATGATCTACCTTCTATACATTCCTACCTCCCTACCTTCTCTCTCCTGGTTACCCAGGCCAGAAATACCTACCCTTCTGTACTTTTATCTATATGCTACCCAACCTGTAACATCCAACTCAAATTCTAAATGATCCTTTCCCAAACCACAGGATTCCTAAGAACCTGTTCCTATAGCACACAGTGTTTGTACAATTCATTTGACCTTTACACTTTATTAACCTGAATTGGTTTTTTATCTATCTAAATGTCTCCTTTAACTGGAAGTTCCTGGGGAACAAGGACTGAACAGGGCCTGGTTTTTTGTGGACAAAGAGGTATGCATTTTCAATTGCTTAATCTGAATGATTTTTTCACAAAATAGGCTTTAAAAATTTGAATTTTTGTGAATGCATACGTTACTTGTGCTATAATTCCAAAATACCTACTTTCTAAAACTTCTCTTATCACTTTTCCCATAAATCATAAACAATAAAATTTATGATACCTCCTTTTTCTACTGGTGCATGTATGTATGTATGTATACACACACACAAATAGCATATAATTTATTGAAATATCCTAATAAGGAAACAACTTTTATTTCCTAGTCATTTCTCTTGATTTACATAGCAAGTAAGGCAAAATAAGCAAACCTTTAGAAACTTTATTTCTCTCATTGCAATTTTGTTGACAGATTTTTCCGGTTTTTCATAAAATATCTTAATGGCCACTATCTGCCCAGTATCCTTATGTTTACACTTCATGACTGTTCCATAACTTCCCTCTCCCACTTTTCCAAGTGTTTCATACATCTCCATTTTCAAGACTGGTTTCTAGTTCTTCAGGGAAATAAAAGGGGGAAAAAAAGACAAATGGTTATACTTGAATTTGCTCCAGTCTAGAAATCTATCTCTAGAACAAATCCATTTGAACTTGAAGTTACTCCTATAGAAAACAAAGGATTTTGAGTATTTAGAAATCTGTGAACATCTGGTCCCAAATACAAGACGAATAAAACAAAATCCAACTTTTCCTGCCTTCCCCGAGTTTCTGCTTTTCTTCTGGGGCACTACCCTCTCGCTCCGCCTAACCTTGTGATTCTGTCCCCATTACACATGGAATTCCTAACTGTACTTTTCATATGCCTTCAACGACCCCCATCAAGCTTTGGGTTCCCACACAACTTCAGTCATAATCCACTTTAACAACTGGGGATTTATGGCACCTCAGTCCTTCCTCATAAAACATGGGACTCCCATATTTACCATCCCCCAACAAACCTGAGATTCCTCGAACCTCCTACCTAAACTCTCTATAACTTTCCCCAATCTCGACTGTCCCAAGGTGGGACTGGCAACCTATCTCACCGCATACCCATCTAGCTCTCAGCTCCCCCTCCTCAGCCCCAGGGCAGGTCTCAGTCCTCCAGGCGCCCCATCTCCTCCGCACCTCCAACTCTCACAGCCTCACCAACCCCCAGGGTCTTTTACTCCGCCCCCCACATCACCGTCTCCACCCCCGGTCAGAACCCCTCTCAGGAAGTTCCCAGAAGCCTCAGTCCCCTCACGGGTCACGGTATGACCTCGTCCCCCAGAGACCTCAGCCCCAAGCTTACCCTCCCCGTGCCCCGCCGGCATAATCTCCCATTACCTAGGCTCCCACACTGCCTCAATCCTCCATCCCCCTCCTCAAACCCGCGGTTCCCAGGCCCGGCTGTACCATCCCCCTCCGCTCCGCCCCGCCGTTGACCTGGTCAGGGCAGCCGCCGCCGCTGCCTCAGCCCATCCTGCGGCCCCACGGTCCTGGCTCCGAGTAGTTGCAGCCCGAGGACGCTGCCTCGCCGAACCGGCCTAGCCCCGCCCGCCTGCCCTAACCACCCACTACCATAGCAACGCCGACGGGGGGGTGGGGAATGGGGAGGGTGGAGGACACGGGACGCGGCGCGAGCAAGACCGGAAGCTTCTTGAGCCCACCTGGTTCGGTACGGCAAGCAGAGAGGGACTGAAGGGTAAAGAAGGTGGGCCGAGGCCTGACCTTACCCTGACCCTGCCGGGGGGGGAGGGGAGGTAGGTGTGGCAATGGGAGAGAGCGCAAATGGGCTGGAGAAATGTCATCTGTCAACCGCTTTTTCGCCGGTGGTAGTTGGAGCCAGAATGGAGGGCAGACGGGTCAGTGACCGGGAGAATGTTGGCCGAAATGTGAGGATTCGGACCTAAGAATCCGCAATGAAAAACCAGGACCCGGCGGCGGGAGAGCGGGGGAGAGGCGCCCCGGGGCCCGCCAAGATCCCGACTCCAGGTTCTCGGCACCCTCCTCTCCGCCCTCCCGGGCTGCTGTCGTAGCCTTCTCAGCCGCCAAAATGTTATTTTCTCGCCCTGCCTCCCAACTCCACACCCCGCATTGGAAAAGAAGGAAAAGCAGCCCCCTCTGTCAGAGGTGGGAATCTCTGGAATCACGACCGGTCATTGTTCGGCAAGCATTGGTTAGGCACTTAGCAGCAGACGAGCATTTATTAAGCATGTATGTACTGAACTGAAAATAAAACGAAAAGGGGGGGACCAACCCCCCAAACAAAACACTGGTCCCTGCACTCAAAGAGCTCACATTCGAACGGGGAAACAACATACAAATGTCTGTGTACCTACAGTATACAGTGTAAATGGAAGGTAATCTCAGAGGGAAGGCACTATATCGTGATGCAAAAGGTGGGTTTTGAGCTGAATCTTGAGGGAGCCCAGAGTCCGAGCTGAAGGGCAGAGTATTTCCAGGAATGAAGGACAGCAAATACAGATAAAATGGAGCAGGAAGAACTGGAGTGACTAGGAATTAGGCCACGTTAGAATGTGGTGGAGAGAAGGAAAAATGTGAGAAGACTAGAAAGGCAGGAAGGAGCCCCATTATAACAGCTTTAAATGTTAAAGAGGAGTTTATAGGGAGAAAACTGGAGAAATGTCATAGGGAGTCACTGGTGCTCACTGAGCAGGAAAGTAACATTGTGATCAGATCTGTATTTTAGGAAAATCAACTTGGTATCAGAGCCACAGATACATTAGATAAATCACTGAAGCAGGAAGGCTTCAAATAATTAGGCTATAGCAGTAATCCAAAATTATGAGGGTCTGAACTAGACTTGTGACTACAAGAGCAAAAGAAGGAGATCTATAGGAGAGATGTTTTGAAAAGACAAGATTTGGTAATGGCATGTTTAGGTGATTGAGAAGGCAAGGATGATACCAAAGTTGTGAGGTTAGGTGATTGGATAATGGCATCCTCAACCAAAAGTTTGGAAGGGGTTTGGGGGAAAGTAATGAGTTTTATTTTAAACATGTTAAATTCAAGATACCTACTGTTTAAACTGTCCAATAAATAACTGGAAACGAGTGGCAAGTTCAGGAGACCTAAGGCTAGATATATAGATTTGGAAATCATCTGCATAGAGAAGATAATTAAACCCACGGGAGCTGATGAGATCATCAAGTGAGAGTGTATTGAGCAAAAAGAGGGCTCAGGTTGGAACCTTGGGAGACACCCATCTTAGTAGGTATGAAATAAAGACCCAGTAAAGGAGATGAAGTAGTAGTTAGATAGGAGAACCGGAAAGAGTGGAGAAGTTGAGAGAAGATGGTATATAATCAGGAAGATCTGGGCTCAAATCCTGTCTCTTCCAAATACTGCAGTTGTGACCATAGGCAAATCACTTAATCTTAGTGCCCCAGTCAACTCTCTTAAAAGTAAAGTTACCAAAAATGGCCATTGTACATCACTGCAGGGAATTTCCACCCTGGAGCTCCCCATATTAATGAAATCACAGGTCCAAACCAAAACAAGAGAAGAAAGACTTTCTGGATCATTGTTTAAGCAGCATTTTGAGAAAGATAAAAGACAGATATTCTATGTGTGTCATAGGGATGAGGGGAAATATGGATGTGCCTTTGTGAGTAAAACATCCTATTTTTTTCTAGAGGAACTATTTTAGCTATGCTGCGCGTTTCAAATTTGTTTTCTATAGCTGCTAGTCAGAGCTATAGTAAGAAAGCTTTTAGACAAATGTGAGTTTCCTTTCTGTTATTCAAAACCATGGCCATAATGGTAGAAGTGCTATAAATAACACTAACAATCCCCACAAGAAAAACCAACTGGATCAAGAATATTTATTGTTCAGAATATCAATTGCAGTTGTAGTTGGATGAGTTAGTCCATGATTACATATATATTTTGGGGGGAAATTTTTTTTTTAATAAATTTTATTATAGTTTGCATCATTCATTTCCACAAGATTTTGAGTTACATATTTTCTCCCCCTCTTTCCCCCACCCACCGCCCCAAAACAGCCATCCCAGTGTGTCCCCCCTCCCCCAGTCTATTCTCTCCTATGTCACTTCTCGGTAGGGCAGGATGGATCTCCCAATTTGGGGGGAAATTTTTAAAAAAGAAGAAGAAACTAGACCCAGAACTGAAAAGTTGTGTGTACTGGATGTTTTGGGAAAATGGCATACCTCTTTTTACAATCCCAAACTTTCTGACACAAAACTGCATTTAGAAACATTTAATATAATGCGATAGTGAATGGCCTCACATCTTTGGCATCTGTCTCTTTCTCTTTATTCACATGCCTGTTCTAGTTCAGGTCCTCATCACTGTTGGCCTGGACTATTCTAATAGTTACCTAATTGGTTTCTGTATTTCGCATCACTATACAAACATTTCATTCCAATCAAACTGGCTTATTTGTTCCCTGTATTTGATATTCCACCTCCTATCTCTGTGCCTTTACATGACCTTTTTTCCATTACTGGAATGCTACGCCTCCTGACCTTCTCCTTTTGGAATCTCTAGTGCCTTTCAAGGCTCAGCAGAGGTGCCACCTGCTACAAGGCCCTTCCTCATCTCCTCCAGTTGTTAGTGTCCTCCACCTCCCCACTTCCAAAATTACTTGTGTTGTTTACTTTATATATACTTTATATTAACTGTTTGTTATATATTGTCAGTGGAAAGTAAGCTACTGGAGGGCAGGTACAGTTTGTTTGTTTTTTTAATCTTTGTATCCCTGGTGCCCAGCACAGTGTTTTACATGCTACAAGGAGATGATAAATACTTGAATTACATCAGATCTAAACTTTATATTTCACTTAGTACCTCTCATAGTACTCAACAAAGTAGTTTTAATAAATGTATATTCTATTCTTTGTGATACTTTCATAAAGTCAAATAAATGTTGATGTTCAGTTGTATCTCACTCATTGTAACTTCATGGACCACAGCACACCAATACTGTCCATGGAGTTTTCTTGACAAGGACACTTGAGTGGTTTGCCATTTCCTTCTCCAAAAGCAAGCAGAGGTTAAGTGACTTGCTAAGGGTCACACAGCTAGTATCTGAGGCTGAATTTGAACTCAGATCTTCCTGACTCCAGGACCATCATTCTATCTAGTTGTCTCTTTGATAATGTCATCAAATAACATTCATGATAATGTTACAGCCTGTTTAAAACTCAGAAGACACACCCCCTCCCTGCTTCCTTATTCTTTACTAATCTCTGGGTCGTTTGCAATTACCAGACATAAAACATTAAGAGGGGAGAATATTTGTGTGAAGTCTACTAAGAATCACACCTTCAAGCCCTAGTCAGAAAAAAAGAAAAAGAAAAAAAGTCTTCAATTAAGAACCTTGTCATTGGGCTCTAATAAAATTAATGGAGTCCAACTTTTTTTACGAAGCATTTTTCAAAAAAAGGTATATATCTCATATACCATACATAAAAGACTGTGTCTCATCTATATTATAGTAATCTTTTTCTTTAAAAAAAAATACATTTCATTTTTTCCAATGAGCAAAATCTACCTTCTCTCCCTCCAACCTCAACCCACCTCCCCCTAGTTGAGAATGAAAGAAAAACAAAACCCATTACAAACATAGTCAAGCAAAATAAATTTCTCTATTGGCCATGTCCAAACTGATAATTCTGCATGATCAAGAGGTAGGTAGCATGTCTTATCACTGGTTCTCTGAAAGTGTGGCTTTTCCTTACAATGATTAGAATATTTAATTCTTTCAAAGTTGTTTGTCATTACCATATTGTTATCATTGTTCTCTGGTTCTGTTCACTTTGCTCTCTGTCAGTTCATACAAGTATTCTCAGGTTTCTCTAAAACCAACTCTTTCATTTTTTTATAGCACAATAGTATTTCAGCACATTTATATGCCATAACTTGATTGGTCATTCTCCAACTTATGGAAACTCCCTCAGATTCCCATCCTTTGCCACCTCAAAAAAATATATGCTTTTCTGTACATAGAATTTGTTTTGTTAAGGACTAATCTCTCCCTTAATCTGCCTTTCCTCTAATTATCCTGTGTCCTTTTTTCCTTTCTCAATTTCCCTGTTGAATTAAATACATTTTTTTACTTTTGTATTTTTGAAATGTATTTCAACTGTAGTGTGTCTGTATGTGGGTATTCTTTTCTCCTTTGACAAGTTCAGATAAGAGTAAGGTTCAAGTATCAGGTATTCCAACCCACCTTTTCTTTCTTGTTTGTATAGATGTCTGCTCACACACCCTGATTATGTGAGATAATTTTCCCTAACTTTTCTCCAGTGTGATCTTCTTGCCCTCACTTTCAATCTTTTCTAGAGGTCCTCAAGCCATAACAGAATCACTCCAAGACCTTGTCTAATTAGTTTACATGACACCTGATGATAGTGTTCAGAGAGGACTCATGTATCTTTTCCCCACATTTGTACGTAAATTAGCAGATCCTTATTTGGTCCCTTAAGTTCCCTCATGTTTGCATTTTTGTTTCTCTTAATTCCTGTGTTTTAATTTTGAACTTTCTGTGCAGTTCTTGTCTTTTCATCAGGAATGCTTGGAAATATTCTGTTTTGTTAAAGATCCATTTCCCTTCCTGTAGGATTATATTTAGTTTTACAAGATAATTTATTCTTGGTTCTAAACCCATATCCTTTTCCACGTGTACTATCATACTATAAGGTCTCTGGTCCTTTATAGTGGTTACTGCTATGACTGTGGCCAGAAATCTTGTATTTTTTTTTTATATGGAAACTCTGAACTTTGACCACAATGTTTCTGGGAGTTTTTGGTTTTTTTTTTTTCCCCAGGAAGTAGTCAATGGATTCTTTTTAGCTCTACTTTACCCTCTGGTTCTAAGAGATCTAGTCAGTTTTTCTTTAAGATTTCCTGAAATTACCTGTGAGATCTATGTAAAGGAAAAGAGTTTGTGACCAAACAAGAGAAGGATTCACAGGAGGTAAAACAGATATTTTTGGTTATATAAAATTATGAAGATTTTGTACAAACAAAATCAATACAGCTAAAATTAGAAGAAAAGCAGGAAACTGGGAAAAATCTTTGTAGCATGTTTTTCTGATAAAGGTCTCATTTCTAAGATATATAGGCAACTAAGTGAAATTTATAAGAATCATTATACAATTCACAAATGGTCAAAAGATACGAATAGACAGTTTTCAGAGGAAGAAAAGCTATCAATAGCCATATGAAAAATGCAGTAAGTCAGTAATAATTAGAGAGGCAAGAATCAAAATAACTTTGAGGTACTATTTCACTTCCATCAGATTGGTCAAGATGATAGAAAAAGGAAAAGTGACATGTTGTGGGGGAAGCAGCTATGGAAAAACAGATACACTAATGCATTGTTGATGGAGCTGTGAACTAGTCCAACTATTCTGGAAAGCAATTTGGAACTATGCCCCTAAAGCTATTAAACAGTGTATTGACCACCTTTGACTAGCTATCCGAAGAGATTGGAAAAGGACCCATATGATTTATTGCAGCTCTTTTTGTGGTGGCAAAGAATTGGAAATTGAGGAGATGTCCATCAACTGGGGAATAGCTGAACAAGTTTTGGAATATAAATGTGATAAAACATTATTGTGTTGTAAGAAATGAAGGAGTTGGTTTTAGAAAAACCTGGGAAGACTTGTATGCACTGACAGGAAATGAAGTGAGCATAACCAGAAGTATAATTTATACAGGAAGTATAATAATTTATACAGTAACAGTAATATTGAAAAGATAATTAGCTTTGAAAGCCTTAGTAATTCTGATCAACACAATGAACAAAGGACTCACAATTAAACACACTATCCAACCCCAAATAGTTGATGGACTCAGAATGTAGATTGAAATATATTTTCTTTTTTTTTCTTCTTTTTTTTTGGTGGGGGGACATGACTAAAGCAGGAATTTGTTTTATAGGTCTCTATATATTCGCAATGGGTTTTATTTTTCTTGCCTTCTCAGTGGGTGGAGTAGAAAGAAGGTGGAGGGACAGAATTCAGAACTGATAATAAAACTGAATTTTAAAAAAACAAGATTTCCTGAAACCCTTATTGGTATATAAGCCCTTTTTTTGGACACAGCTTTCAGGTAGTCCAATAATTCTTAAATTTTTTTCTCTTTGTTTTCCAGATCAAGTTGTTTTTGCCATGAGAAAACTCACATTTTCTTCTATCTTTTTGGTCTTGAGACTTTGTTTTAATATTTCTTGTTATCTCATAGACTCATTGGCTTCCATTTAGTCCATTCTAAATTTTAGAGAGTTTGATGCTTGAGTAAGGTGTTGTACTTCTTGTAACAAACTCTTCATTTCCTTTTCTAATTATTTCTTCAATACCTCTCACTTCTCTCCCATTTTTTCCCTCCAACCTTCTCATTTATTAAATACACACGTTTTTATTTTATTTTTTTGTTTCATTGTAATTTTTATTAAATATTTTTTAAAAATTTAGTTAGTTTTCAACATTCACTTCTATAAGATTTTGAGTTTTAAAATTTCTTCCCTCCCTAAGACATGAAAGATGTCATGCAATCTGATAAATTCTATACATGTACAATCATATTAAACATATTTCCACATTAGTCATGCTGTAAAAGAAGAATCAGAACAAAAGGGAAAAAACAAGAAAGAAAGAAAAAAAGAAAAATAGTATGCTTTGATCTGCATTCAGACTCCATAGTTCTTTCTCTGGATGTGGAAGGCATATTCTGTCTTGAGTCTTTTGGAATTGTCTTTGGTCGTTGTATTGCTGGGAACAGCTAAGTCTATCAAAGTTGTTCTTCACACAATGTTGCTGTTACTGTGTACAATGTTCTTCTGGTTCTCCTTACTTCACTCAGCATCAGTTCATGTAAGTCTTTCCAGGTTTTTCTGAAATCTGCCTGCTCATCATTTCTTATGGTACAGTAGTATTCCATTACATACATGTGCCACAATTTGTTCAGTCATTCCCCAATTGATGGGTGTCCTCTCAATTTCTAACTCTTTGCCACCACAAAAAAGTTGCTATAAATCTTTCTGTACGTGAACAAATACACGTTTTAAACTCTCTTTAAAATGCTTGCTTCAGGGGGGCAGCTAGGTGGCACAGTGAACAGAGCACTGGCCCTGGAGTCAGGAGGTCCTGAGTTCAAATCCAGCCTCAGCCACCTAACACTTATTAGCTGTGTGACCTTGGGCAAGTCACTTAACCCCAATTGGTGTGCCCCTCCCCCCTCCAAAAAGCAAAAAAAAAAATGCTTCATTTCTTCTAGGAATTCTAGTTGAATTTGTGCCCAGGTCATATATTTTTTTGAGTATTTGCTTGCAGAGATTTTGAAGTCATTCTCTTCTTCTGGATTTGTGTCTCAAGTGTCTTTGGTTTTTATATTAAGGTTATTTTTTTATTTATTCAGTCTTTCCACTTACTTCCTGCTTTCAGACTTGATGTTAGGCCTGGCCTCGATGTGCTTCTGGAAGGAAGGTCAGGGCTGGTCCTGTTTATTAGAGGTATCAAGTATTATTTTATTTCAGGATCTCAGGGATAGCTCAGGCTGGTAAACTGCAAGCTTTCTTGCAGTTTAATTTGTCTAATCACTGCCCCTGATTTGAGTCTGAACAACAATAGACTGCTGCAGGCAGGACTCACCCCTTATCCGGCAGCTGGAAAGTTCTGCTGGTTCAGTGACAGAACTATAGGATTCCCTTTCATCAGGGAATGGACTAGATACCGGAAGTGAGACCCTGCTCTGCTCCTGGGATCGGAGCCAGACAGCTCATGCTTACTTCTGAACTTGTTAATATACCATCTAGAGACGATGGCTGCTACCTGCCCTGGAACACTGCTAGACACAAGTTATCTTCATCTACTCTGGGTCTGTGACCTAGAAATCAGTATTGGATGACATAGCTGCCAGGTGGCACCAGCTCCCTTCTGGTGGCCTATTATGGTTCTAGACCCCTTCTTGCCCTAATGCTAAGCCTCTCTCTGGGTATTTAAGTGCTCTAGATGACCACATGATCCTGGCCAAACCCTGTTCTCAGTGTCTACAGATCTCTCTGTTTCTCTGTGCCAACCTGGGCCAGAAAAATTAGTCACTATGATGTTTTTCCTTGTATTTCCTCAGCAGTATTCCATATTTTCTTTATGTTTGGAGGAGTTGGGGGAGGGGAGAGGTTTGCTGTACTTTTTCCCACTAATGTACCATCTTGACTTTGCCTTCCTCATCTATACTTTGTATTCCCACCAGTCCTTGTCTAACACAAGCGCTCATACAGGTCTTTAGTAAATGTTTGCTGCATTATTGGAGATGTTAATGGTTACTACAGAACATTTGTAACATATTTAAAATGTGAGGGTAATCATATTCATTATATCTTGAGCACAGTTCTGCATAAGCCTTGTCCAAGCATTGGGTAACAGACTCATCTGCTGCCCTAACCTTACGTTACTTCTATTCTGAGAAACTCAGCTTGCCATGGGATTTTGATGGCCACAGATTTGGCAGCCATGTTGCCTTTTGGAGAATATAGCTTCTCCCAAAGGGAGTGCTATCTGTGTCTCCGCTCTGAGATTCTTTTTGTCTCTACTTCTATATAGTAAGGCCTGATCTATTGATAAGGTATAACTATGAAAAATATAAAGTCCCATCCTTGGACAGCTGCTGCTATTGCTTTCATACCTGCTTTATCCTTGATTAACTTCTGCATCTTAGATGTCTTAACACAGGTTGAATTCTTTTGAGTAGTTGTGAATCTCATTAAAGATACTCATTAATATTATAGGGCTTGATATAATCAGCACTGTGTTATCCATAAATAGGAACATTTCCATATATATTAATCCCTCTTCTATATGGGGTCTGTGAGAGTCACAGTCCATAACCATGGCATACACAATAGCAAATGTTTCACGCCTCACTTTATGACTCAGCATACTAATAATCAGAAGATCTTTGAACAAAGTTATTTTTTCATTACATTTAGCTCAAGGAATCTAATATGATCTTAATTCAAGCATAGGAAATCTTGCTCAAGGTGTCTATGGGGCTGTATTTTGCTTTTTTTGTTTTTGCCTATATAACTGAAAGTAATGCAATGCCAGTAATTTCAAGTAGGTGACCCAAGCGGACAAAAGTGAGATGCAAAAAAAACCCCTAAAAGCCAAAACCCAACAACAACAACAAACTTCAGTGCCTTCTAATCGCTTCTAGGATACAATATGAATTCCTCAGTCTAGTATGCAAAGCCCCGCAGACTCCTCTGACCTTTATATCTCAGTGAGAGAGTCTGATACTTGAATCATGGTGCTTGACTAGAAAATGATAGTTTTGGTTAGTAATTAGCTTTTAAATTGTGGATTTCTAGTAATTTAGTAATCTGGTAATCTAACCACAATCTGGCTTCAGTTTACCTTCTAGATTTATTTTGCATTTTTCCCTTTCACACATTCTCTTTCAGGCTGAACTAAATTACTATCTCTTCCCTTGAAATCAGCATTTCATCTTACTCTTCTCCATGTGCATATTTGCACATACTACCACATATGCCTGAAATGTACTCCCTTTTCATCTCTACCTCTCAGAATCCTTGTCTTCTTTCAAGAGTCAGCTCAGCTGTTGCTTCCATGAAGCCTTAGAGATTGTCCCAATTCTTTGTACTTTCTCCTTCTCAAATTATTGTCCTCTTAATTATATGGATATTTGTTGTATTCTCTGGTAAAATACAAGTTCTTTGAAGACAGGAAGCATTTTTAAAACTGTTGTGTTCACATTACCTTGTACATATTAGGCACTTAATGTCCATTGAGTTGAGTTGAATGGAAATGTCACCAATTACTACTAGCTCACTATTAGAGAAAATACTAAACATATTTGATCATATTAATAAAAAGAATAACAAAAATCATAGGATTATATCAATATACAGAAAAACTTCTGAGAAGATTCAATACCTATTCCTGTTTTTTTAAAAAGCCTAAGAATAGATAAATATTTACTTAATATGATAAATATGATTAATCTGATAAATAAAACCAAGAGCCACATTATTTAGAACGGGGATAACCAAAAGGCTTTTCCAATAAGATCGGGGCAAAGCAAGGGTGTCCATTATTATTATTATCCAAAATTTATATAATTCCTTAAGGTTTGAAAAACTTCTACAAATAGGATCTCCTTTGATCCTCACACAACCCTAGGAGACAGGTGTCATTATTATTCTCATTTCACAGATGAGGAAACAGAGGCAAACAGGGCTGTTAAGTGACTCGCCTAGAGTCACAAGGCTTGTGTGTACTAGTCTGAGGTGGGTTTTGATATCAAGTCTTCCTGACTACAAGTCAAGACTTCTATCCACTATGACACCTGGCTGCCTTGATTTACACCATTATAGTGCTAGTATTGTTCGCTGTAGCAATGACAAGAAGAAGAAATGCAGAGAATAAGCATAGGCAAAGAGAAAACAAAATGATCATCTTCTGCAGATGATATGATGATTTACTTAGAGACCCTCAAGATTCAACTAAAAACTAACTGAAACAATTAACAACTTTAGAAAAGTTGAAGGATATAAAATAAATCCACATAAGTCATTAGAATTATTTTATCTTACAAACAAAATCCAGCAGGAAGAGCTATAAAAAGAAATTTTCTTTAAAATAATTACAGGAGATATGAAACATTCTACCTGAAAAGACATATACATCAAATATAAGAACACAACTATAAAGCACTCTTTATACAAATAAAACCAGATTTAAATAATTTGGGAAATAGTATTTGCTCATGGGTAGGCTGAACCAATATAATCAAAATGACAATACCACCTTAATTAATTTACTAATTTAGTACCATAGCAATTAAACTATCAAAGGATTATGTTATAAAACTAGAAAAAATAATAAAGTTCATCTGGAAAAACAAAAGGTCATGAAAAGGGGTGGAGAACCTGCAGCCTTGAGGCCACATGTAGCCCTCTAGGTCCTCAAGTGCAGCAGCCCTTTGACTGAATCCAAACTTCAGAGAACAGATCCCCTTAATAAAAGGATTTGTTCTGTAAAACTTGGACTCAGTCAAAAGGCTGCACCAAGGCCCTAGAAGACCACATGTGGCCACATGGTTGACCACAGATTCCTCACCCCTGGTCAAGAATTTCAAGTGAATTGATTTTTAAAAATGAGGAAAAAGCAGTACCATATTTCAAACTATACTATGAAGCAATAATCATAAAAAACAATTTAGTACTGGTGAAAAATTGGAAAGGTTAATCAATGGGACAGATTATGTAAACAATACACAAAAGCAAATAAACACAATTGATTGGGGTAAGAAGTTACAATTTTACAAAAAGTGTTTGGAAAAACAGAAACCAGTCTGGCAAGAACTAGTTATAGGATGATGTCCTATATAGACATCCTATGATGTCCAAGATAAACTCCAAACGGAGATGACTTAGACATAAAGGGTGATGTCATAAGTAACATAGATAAGCAAGGAAAAAATTTCCTGTCAGATAGGAGATAAGAGTCCATGATGAAATAAGAGATAAAAAGATCACAGCAATTTTGATTACATAAAATCACAAAGTTTTACAGAAATAAAACCAATGGAGCTAAAATGGGAAGATAAGGAAGTAAATGGAGAGGGGGAACCTTTGTGGCAACATTTTGTGATAAAGTTCCCATTTCTATGATATATAGGGAACTGACTGAAATTTATAAGAATAAGAGTCATTCTTTAACTGAAAAAGTCAAGAGATACAAACAAGCAGTTTTCAGAGGAAGGAATCCAAGATGTCAATAGCCATATTTTAAAAAATGCTTTAAGTCACTAATAGAGGAAGATAAAACAACTCAGATTCTAACTCATACCAACCAGATTGGCAAAGGTGACAAAAAACAGGAAAAAAGTTCTGCTACTTTGAAGGATCTGTGGTCTTATTAAGTAAAGGTTCTCTCTTGGAGGCATCAATTCCTCCATACCTTCTCATTCTGTGCAATACTTGCCTTTGTCTTCAGTAAATCTCCTGCAGAGAACAAAAAGACTCAAAAATCTCTGATTTTTTAGTCCTGTCTTCTCTTGAGCACTAGATTCACATCTCCAACCACCTTTGGGATATCTCTACTTTGAAATTATTCTGCCAGTATTTCAAGATCAATATACCTAAAACTTCACTACTTCTATCTGTTGTACCACCATTTATTGGGTATTTTATTTTTATAACCTTAGGCTTATCTTTAATTCTTCTTTCTTCCTCACCTCATATTCTATCCATTATCAGGTAGTGCTATCAAAGCCTAATTCTACATCTTTTGAATCCCTAATGTCTCTTGTCTTACACTTTGGTTCCATATTACCAACTGCCTGCTAGACATCTCCATCTAGATAAATCTCAAACTTAACATGTCTAAAACAGAAGTCATTGTTCCCCTCTCCCTCAAAACCCTCCCCTCTTTCAAAGGATTATGGTTTGATTTAAAGGCCATCTAAGTCAAACTCTTCCTTTTGCAAGTGCAGAAAATAAGGCACAGAGAGGTTAGTATCTTGTCCAAAGCCAGGATTTGCACCCTCATCTGATTCCAAACATGAACTCATTTAACTATATAACATGATGTCTCAATTTCCCTGTTTCTACTGATACCACTACTATTCTTCCAGTCACTCAGGTTCACAGTCCGGAAGCCTGTCCTGGACTCTTTCTTCTCCTTTAATCTCCATATCCAATGAGTAGTTAAGTCTTGTCATTCCTACTTCTCCAACTCTCTCATATCCAGCCTCTTCCCTTGACTCATATAGCCTCTGCCCTAGTTCAAACCCTCATTGCCTTTTGTTTGGATTATTTGTAATAGCTTCCCTAATTGTATCCCAGTACTTTCAGTCTCTCCCTTCTTCAATCCATTCTCAACGCAGCTACCAAATTCACATTCTTAAAACTTACCTCTGAACTTGCCAGTCCCTTACTCGAATGTAAAATGTAAAATCATTAGTTTCACTTTTGCAATATGCAATATGACTCCCACTTACATTTCTAGTTTTCTTTCATCTTATTCCTCTTAGTACCATCTTCAATTCAATCAAACAGACCTGCTAGCAATTGAATCAAATGCTCCAACTCTCTAGTTTCTAAAAGGCACTTCCTCTGTATCTCTGTCTCAAAGACTGAGTTTCCTTCAAAGCATAACTCAGGTGCCATTTCATACATAAGGCCTTTTCTAATCCTCCCAGTTAATAGCACTCTTTCTATCTTGAAATTATTTTGTATTCAGTAGTCAGTCACCTAGAACTTATTAAACACTTAACTATGTGTTAGGAACTGTGCTAAGCACTGGGGATATAAAGGAAGACAAAACCAAAACAAAACCAAAAAAAACCAAACCCAACAATCCCCTCTACTCTTAGGGAGTCTAATGGGGGAAACATACAAATACAAAGAAGATATAAACAGGATAAACTGGAGGTAATCTGAATGAAGACATTAAGACTAAGAAGCACTAGGAAGGCTTCTTGCAGAAGGTAGGACTTTAGCTGAGACTTGAGGAAAGTCTGGGAAGCTAATAGATGGAGATGAGAAGGGAGAGCTTTCCAGACTTAGGGAACAAGCCAGTGAAACTCCTATCGTACATTTTCTTACAAAGTGTCTTTCAAAAAGTCACGTGTCCACTATAAGAGACTCTGTATCTCATCTATACTTTGTATCCTCACCAGCCCTTGCCTAGTATAAGTGTTCACATTGTCACTTGATACAGGTTTGCTGAATTGTTAACAATTTAAATATAGAGAATATTATTATTATAATAAATATATTATTATTATAAATATAGAGGATAGTATTACAAAACATGTAACAACATATATCAAGAATGGTGACAGCTGGTATTGAGAGGGTAATCACCAATTAACTGAAAACACTTTTAAGAGGAGTAACAGCATCAATGGCTTGGGAAATGCTTTGCCATAAAGTTGCAATAGCTCTTGATTTATTAGAGTATACCACAGGATCTTTAAGGTTTTTATTTTCTTTCCCTAGAGATAATAAGATGATATCTCAGTCTCACTTTTTATACATTCCCCAAAGAATCTAGAGAATATGCTCATCACTGAAGTTGCCAGATGGTAATATTCTTTCATTCTGCTAAAACCAGAAATTTCTTCCTACAAATGACAATACATTTCTGGGTGTATTGATATCATTTATCATTTACAGGCTCCTGATAGATTGAGAATTATACTGGGACACAGATTATATCATAATTATCTTTGTATCTCACAGGGATCTTAGTTACCTTTGCATCTCTCCTAACACCTAGCATGTGCCTTGCACATAATAAACAGTTCTTGAACAACAACAACAAAACACAAGGCCAACATTATATCAAATTCCAACCTGCTGTGTACCGATTTTTTTTTCAAAGCAGAATTAAGGATTTCTTATAGACAATGCCCATGAATTCTGATACAAATCCTCAAATGAAAGAGTTCATTCAAGAAAAAACGTTATGTTTGAAATTCTAATACAATTTTGAACATATACACAAACACATCTCCCCATACACACAATTCCCTGAGGTTTCCAGCTCTAGAATAACTTCGGTGCAGTGAAGAACAGGAGACGTCTATGCACAGGTGGACATTTTCATTCCTCTGGGGAGGGGCGGGGGTAGGGGGACGTCACTATTCGTTGTTGTCCATCGATAAAAACTCCCTCTACTATGGACCTACAGGGTGATCCAACGAAGTGACATTTCAACAGCTTTGAGAACAGTGTTTTTGTGCTCGCCTGTTTGTTTGGTTTTTTTGGGCGGGGGGGGGGGAGGAATTTAAGCCTTAAATTATAATATAGGCACAATTTTAAAGATTTTAAACAAGGCCCTGGCCCAGGGCGGGTACGTGTCTATCTTCTGAAAACTAACCAAGCTAGTTAAATTTGGAGTCTCGATCACCAGGTTGGCCACAGGGCAGTGACTTGTTCCGTCACAAGAACTCACAAAGACCGTCAAAGAACAAGAAAGGTTGTGATGTGCTCCAGGAGAGGGAGTGCCTGCGACGACGAAGCCCCGAAGTCTTGAAGGAAGAAAGGCAAAAAGAAATGCAAGCCTTCATTCCGACCAACCAATATGTTTGCTCTCTCCTGACTGGAAGCAAGGATAACAGCCGTGGCTCCTGGTGGGTGGCTAGGAAGATCTGTCTTTATAGACAAGCTATTTCCACCACCAGGGAACTAGCCAAACTCTCCTCGCAACTTCACGGTTCCAGTCCCCTTCTGGGAAACAGTTCTGCCTGCGTCACAGGGCCACGTGGTCTAGTTCCCTCCCCCTCCCCTCCATCTGAATTGTTGACAGCATCACCGAGTGTCACGTGATCTGACGTAATTGTCCTTCCTCTAGCCTGAAATCTCTGGAGCTGGCTGCATCACTCCCTCCCGCATCTCCGACTCCTCCCCACTCGGACGAGTCTAAGATTATATCCAGGGGGAACTATCCGAGGATTGGTTGTGATACGGCTTCACTTCCTCACTATGCAAAGGAAATGAGGCGAACATAAAGCATATTTCATTGAAGAATAGTGCTACAGTCAAAAACTCTATATTTTTCTGATGAAGGACGTAGAACTCGTTCAGAGTCCTCCCTTTCCTCCCCCTCCTACAAAGTCGCCATAGTGGTACAGGCGGAGGGCGGAGGGATCTTTTGTGCAGCGGAGGAAGAAGTCATTGCGGGTTGTTTGTGAAGCTTTGGCGGTGGCGGTGCTCCTGAGTGCTACGGCTGGGGGGGGTGGGGGGTGGGGAGCTCGGGACTCTTTTCTCTCACACAGACCGCGGGGGAGCGGGGGGATCATGTCGACCCCGGCCAGGAGGAGGCTCATGCGGGACTTCAAGCGGTAACTGCCCCCAGCAGATGTCCCTGTCCTATTTTCCGGCTGTCTTCCTGTCTTCCCCGAAGCCTTTGGGCAGAAGAGGAGACTGGAGACCAATCTCGGCGAGGCCAGGCCTCAGGGCACCTTCCTTTTAGCTCCGCGACGCGGCCTGGCCTGTCTCTTAGATCCCGGTTTGGGGCTGGGGGTAGGGCCCGGCTTTGAGACGGCTCCTGACCGGAGCTCGCTGCACTCTGTCGTCCTTCGGTTCCGGGCCTAGGGAATTCCAATTTTCTCTTCCCTTTCTTAGGTGAAAACGAGGGTGGGGGTGGGGGTAGGGGACTGCACAGGCCTCCTGTTTCGCCCACCTCTGCGTCCCCATCTGCAGAAGAGGGCGTCCGACACCCCCGTCTTTGGGGAACAGAGGGCCTGTCTTAGCCTCGTTTGTTTTTCTAATTGAGGAAGGCGATCGGACACCCCCATGTTTGGAGCCGGAGGGAGGGGGAAGGGAGAAGGAGAAGGAGCTGGAGCTGACTTCTTTGCCCGCCTGGGTCTTCTTATTTGTTATTTTGATGAGGCGAATGTAGGGTGACACCCCCACTTCCATCCTCAGTTTCGTTTATTTTTGTATGCCCTAGCGGGGTGTCCTTTTCTGTGGAAGCAGCTCCCCTTCCCCCAACCGGAATCTTAATTCTGTATTTTTCTAATTGAATCCCACACCCCTTCTTCGGGGTTGGGGCTGGGCCTTGAGTAACCCCGGTCCCCTCGGTGAGGGTGGAGAAGTTGGTGGAAGCTGGAGAGTAATCCTCTTCCTCCCCTCCCCCCTCACTCCCCCCGGGAAAAAAAGCAAAAACAAAAACAACCTTGCTGGGTGCTGAGCCAACCCAAACCTCTGGTTCCAGTCCTTTTAAAAGCTAGTTAGGGGTTTGGTGGGGATCAGCTAGCTCATACTCTCTAGGTATCCTTCAGTCACCAGAAGAAATGTTGGATAAACCTTTAAACTAGTAACTTTAAAGGTTTGAAGAAATGCCTTTCCTGCCACTACTGAAAGTGACATGACGAGCACTTGGGTCTCCTGTGGTGTATTTAGATTTAATTTTAGGATTTTTATCCCTTGAGAAGGATGGGATTTTGACAAAGTAGATTTTTTTTTAAGTCATATATTGACTTTTACAAACACTTGGAAGATACATAGGAATATAAGTGGTGAGGAAATTTCTTACTGAGCCTTATCTTTTCCTCAGCATTTTTTTTTTTTTGGCTTGAAGGGAAGTGTTTGGGATGACTTCTTTGTTCTGGGGAAACCTTCCTCGTTTGTCCTAAAGTTTTAAGTTCCTTAAAAATTAGGGTGCTTTCACCACACCCTTTTAACTGGTGAAGTGCTTGAGAGATCTTTTTCCTTAAGTATGAACCAGTAGTACCTTTTAATTCAGGATGAGCTGTTGTACGTGCCTTTTCTCCAGGAGAAAATGGTGTGATTTTGCTTAAATGCAGTAAGCTTGAAGCCTTACTAAAAAGAAAAAAAAAATTTCACTACTTATGTACAAAGTATTGTGTAATTTGCAGTGATATTTTGCAAGTAAAACTTTAAAGCTTTGCAGCTCTGCATTGAAGCCTTTAAAAGAGGGTTACCTGAATAAGGGGCAAAGAAGGTGGTGGTTAACTCCATATACTAGTTGTCTTTTTCCTTTTATTGGAAGGTAATACACTTTAAGCATTTTTCAGAAAAATTAGAAGAGTCACATGTATAATGTACTCAGCTTTTGATTTTTTTTTAAACAACATTTTTAAAACACTTTTATGGCTCAGATATTTCATTGTATGGTTAGTTTTTCTGAGAATTACCTAAGTAATAGATTTCCAGTTTGGATTCCAGGTACAGCTCGTTTTATTTTTTTAAATTTTGCTTTGGATCCAGCTTAATTCTGGCGACAAAACTTTTTATGTACTATATTTCTAAATTCCAAGAAATGTACCTTTAGAAGCATGCTGGAGTTAATTAACAAGCAGTTGTGGCCATTCTGGAGGATGTATCAATCCTGCAGTTTTGCCTGTTGACCGTCTATTGAACTAAAGAGGCCTTCATGTTTATCCTTGGGGGATGAGGAGAGGGGGTGGGGGAAAAGGTAGTGAATTGCCGGGTGTGAGTTATGAAGGGGAAATAAATCTGCACCACTTGCATATGAAAACTTCAGCTTCCTGTAATCGCACTACACTTGTTGTCCATTGGTCGCTGTTGTTCTCAGACACTGATATCCCTGGGTAGCTTCTTTGTCCTGAACTTTGACTTGCCTCTTCTAGAATCTCACTGTTTTAAAAGGCTTGCCACACCTTGATGAGCAGCTGAATCCACCCTTTAAACACTGGTTGTTTAGAACCCTTTTACCAGACTCAACCACCTCATTAGTTAGCTGCTTGACCGTGGGGGAGGCACTTCATTTCCCAGAGCCTCAGTTTCCCATCTACTAATTGTAGAATAATGGTGGTTGCATTACTTCACAGCGCTCAGTAGTTTTAAGGGATCAAATGAGATGCATGTATTATGAACTAATTTGCAATCCGTAAAGCCCTATTCCATTTGTTGCCACTTTTGTGTAGCTGTTTTGTTTAGAATCATAGTAGTCACAAAGTCATTACTAGTTTAAGTGACTACTATTTACAACTATCCTGCACCATTATGTACAAAATAACCTTTCAGTTATGAAAACTGAGATAAAAATTTAAAAAATAATGCATCATTTAGTGATCCTGTACTCAGAGAAAGCGTTGTTACCCTTTCTTCTAATCTAGGCTTTCTTGTACTTGCAACCCCTGTTAGTTCCTGCCTAATTAAAGTTAGGAGACTGACAGCCAGTAAACTGAGAGAGCTTATAATCAGGGAGCAGCTGAATGCTGAGTGAACTTGACCCTGAGGAAGGTTATGTGTTTGGTTGTTAGTCTGCCCCTGACACATTCACTCTCCAGACCTCTGGTGTTTTGTCAGTGTTTTTTAAGATACAACTTTTAAAATTGTTGAATCTGGAACTTCAAGAAAAGGTAAAAAACAATAAAAGAGATCTAACTGCTTTTTGAAAGTTATTTCTATATGCTTTCTCATCTTCATTATAGTTTAACTAAACACACCACTTGGGGTGTAATGGAAAGAAGTTTCTGTTTACAACCTGTGTGTGATCATAGTTAGTCACCCAACCTTTCTGAGCTTCAGCTTCCTCATATGTGAAATGGGGAGCTTGGACTGGCTTAGTGATGTCAGACTCAAGTAGAAAGGGGACTGACTAATCCAGAGATAGGGAAAGTTGCCTGGGGCTGCATACGGACTTAGTTTTAAATTTTCCTATTGTTTGTTTTATTTTCATTTATTTTGTTATATTCCCAATTACATTTTAATCTGGATCCAGCTGAGGGGGTGTGGTGAGCAGCACATTAGACACCTCAAGATTAGATGACCCTCATTTCTAGTATGATCCCAAGTAAATTGGCATTTCCTTTTCCTGAAATAAACTGAATAAAAACAAGGTGTTTATTTACTAGTAGGTACACTACTACTACTAACAACAATAATAACAACTAACATTTCTATATACTTGTGCCAGGCATCATGCTAAGCATTTTCCAAATATTTGACCCTTACACCAACCCTGGGAAGTGTTATCATTCTCCCCATTTTACAGTTGAGGAAACGGACCAGAGATTAAGTGACTTGCCCAGGGTCACACAGCTAGTAGGTATCTGAGACTGAATACTGAGCGCAGGCCTCCCAGAGGCCAGGCCCGGTGCTCTCTGCTCTGTCTGTTGTGCTGCGGAGCTGCCCCTGGGAGGTGACTGAAC
Organism: Pseudochirops corinnae; assembly: GCA_028646515.1. Classification (NCBI taxonomy): domain Eukaryota; kingdom Metazoa; phylum Chordata; class Mammalia; order Diprotodontia; family Pseudocheiridae; genus Pseudochirops; species Pseudochirops corinnae. Next base: position 308,097,150 of record CM053585.1, on the reverse strand, counting down.
TATCTGTGATTGTAATTACAAGCTGGCTTCCCAGCTTCAGGGTAACAAGGGTCAGGATAGACATGGGTATCACCATGTAGCTTGTGCAGGAGTATGTTAAAGATGGATGCTGGGACAGTGAGCACAGGGTGATGCAATAGGAGGAGGATGGGATTGGGAGGCAGGACCTGGGCTTGAATGTCTGCTGTGCTTCTACCAGGGCAAGTTACTTAACTCTCTGGGCCTCAGGTTCCTCACCACAAATTGCAGAGATGACTTCTAAAGGCAGCCCCTTCTAACCCTAAATCCTATGACCCAGCCATCAGAATTACCTTGGCAGTTGGGCTGTTCAGTTAATGCTATATGGGAAGTTCTCAAGAGAACACCATCTTATATAACCTAGGGAAGAATCATTGGTCCTAAATCCTATGAAATTCTAGAGAACCTGGAGTGCTATGTAATTTTTTAAAGGCAGCAAGGTTTAGATACCTCTAGATTTTTTTCATTCAGGGGTTAAAAAGAAGCCCTTGTCCTTTCAGCAAAAACATGGAGATACTTTAAAATAACATAGATTGATTAGAGATTCTAGAAGACTATGAAACAGTGATCCTGTGTGCTTTGGTGGGCTTTCTCCTTGGGTCTGATAGTACATTTTTTTTTGCTTGTGTTGCTTTAATTCTTAGATTGCAAGAAGACCCACCTGTGGGTGTCAGTGGTGCACCATCTGAAAACAACATCATGCAGTGGAATGCAGTTATATTTGGGTAAGTAGCAGATGATAACAAATGATAGGCCTCATCATCCTTTGAGCACCAAGTAAAATATTTTGCAAGTATTCTATGTAAAACTACATTGTATACAGGGAGTTCGTCTTCAGCTCTAAAAAGCTACACTAGTAAAATACAGGCTAGAACAGGTCCTATCAAACTAAAAAAGCTTCTGTTTGTGGTACAAGGACCTAACTAAGTACTGAGGAGTCAGTCACCAGAATGTTGGTCACTACATGATTCTTTTAAACCATAAAGGACCAGTAAGGTATGGAAAAATTGTGATCTCCTGCATCTATTGAGGAAATAGCTACATGGATGAAATCATGAATCTTTTGGAGTATTGAAAGTTAAGTTCTCATAAAAGAAGTTGAAAGTAGTAACATGAATCCTCCAACTCTAGAACTAGAAGCTAAGAAATTTCTACCAGAATTTTATTGTAGGATTATAAGAACTATTTCGCTTGTGTGCTTTTGGTCTTTTACACAAATTTAATTATGCTTTTATTTGTAAGAGCATACCAGTTTAAAGTTATGCCTTCAGTAGAATGGTAAAGGAAAAACTGATAATCTTCTATGTCAAGCCAGTCTGGGTACATGCACAGCCCAGAATGCATTTCAGCCTTACTGTGGGGGAGGGGGAGAAGAAAGCAGGGGAAACATCACTTAATGTGGCAATAAAGTAAATGCAAATACTCTGCAGGCCTATATAAAAAAAGTAGAAAATGGGTTCCTGGCCTCAATGACTACTTGTTAAATTGTAAACTTGATTTTTTTCCTTTACGTTTAAAATTCCATTATGCCTTTTGTATTTTGTTGTATTTTCATTCTTTCTTTATTCCATTTCTTTTCTTCCCAGGGTTTTGTTGTGGTTGTAGATACCAGAAGCTTTAAATTCAAATTACTGTGAAGTGATCCTTTTGATTTTTTTTTAAGATTTGATTCTTAATAACTTTTAAAAATAGGATCCCAAAAAAGTTCTCCCTTTGCTCCAGAGCAAATTTTTTTAAAGTCTGGTTGTTTAGATAAGTGGGAATAATCTCAGCGTGAAGAAAGAATAAACTTACATTTAACCTACTGTAGTAATTATTTGTATTAAAATCCTTAATGTACTCTGCACATATTATGTATTTAAACCTCCTGGGAAAGGTTAAATTGGTATGAGAAGAGGGGAAAAGATTCAGGACAAGAGAAGAATGGCAGTCAGTAGAATGTGTTATCTGTAATAACATCCACATTGAACTTAGCCTCGTTTCTCACAGGATTGATGCTTTGCTGTTGTTGCTTAGTTGTGTCCAACTCTTCATGACCCCATTTGGGGTTTTCTTGGCAAAGATACTGAAGTAGTTTGCATTTCCTTCTCCAGTTCATTTTACAGATGAGGAAACTGAGGCAAACGGTGAAGTGACTTCCCTAGGGTCACATAGCTATTATGTGTCTGAGGCCAGATTTAAACTCTGGAAGATGAGACTCTAGGCCCACTTCACCTAGCTGCACTAATGCTAGAAGATATTAAGTCACCTGGAAACCAGGGTAAATTGGCATAGGGTCATTCTGAATTGTCTTAAATTTAAGTGTTTTGATCCCCATCTTACAAGAGTATATCAAAGAGCCTGTGTTAATTGGAATTTTTTTTTTTACTCTTTCAGGCCAGAAGGCACACCCTTTGAGGATGGTAAGTGCTCCTGGTGATCTTTTCTTTGCTATCTCCTACATGGAAAGGATGCTTTTAAGTAGCAAGTTTGCGTATTAATACCTTCTGCATAAAACCTTTTCCTGCTGTTTGAAAGCCACTTTGAAAGTAGACAAAAAATTGTTGGCTGTTGGGAATTGACAGCTCACAAAGGACTTTCTCTTCTGGAGCTTGAATAAATTTCTGTGCTCTAGTTTATTGCTAGATAACAGACAGTAAACTTAGACAGGAACCATGTTGAGAATAGTTTATATTTAGATGTTTTGTAACATGCTGTGTCCATTAGGTGAACACGAGGAGGCTGGTCATGCTTTTAGGATGCTGTGACTATATTGGCATGGTGTACCCCCTGAGCTGTTTATAAACATTGCTGCCAGTAGCTTCATAACACCACTAGACTATTGCCACTCCTAAGTGGTGGTAAACATTTTTCATTCCCTTTTGCGCACACGTTGGATTATTTTCACAGAGAAGCAGAGAAATGCAGAACTAACTCTGATAACTATTTAATTGAACTCATTGAATTAGTTTTTTTATTTAAAATTTTTAATTTAAATTTTAAAATTTAAAATTCTTGGGATTGTCCTAAAAATGACATCTTTCTTAAATCGAACTATTTAAAATGATCAAATATCCAACATTCATCAATCAGAATTTTTAAATACAGTGTTTTGGTCTAGATGTGTGATTTCAGCAGTGTCATGAACTCTACTTGTAGAAACTCCTTCTGCTGTTGCAGATCAGTAGCTGTTTGTATACAGTCTTATGGAGTTGCCTGGCTTTGGTGAAGGATTAAGTAACTGTTGCCCAGTGGTCAAACAGCAAATATGGATCAGAAGCAGAATTTGAACCCAGTTCTTCTTGACTCCAAAGATGACCTTCTATCAACCAAACCATGCTATTTCTCAATCAAAAGTGTATAGTCCTTTAAAAAGACAGGTAGTATTTTATCTGCAGTGAGCAGTCGTGGCTCTCAAATACCTGTCTTTATAAAACTTATTTTCTTCATACTGTTTAAATTGCCAGCTATAATAGATACAAGTTTGAAGTAATTCATTTTTGCATGTGACTTAAGCATGCTAGAAAAATCCCAAATTGTAAACAGACAAGGAAATCTGATGCTGTTAGATATGGTATAATACTGAGGTATTTTAATCCAGTAAAGACTTTCTAAAATCTATTCTAAATGTCTAATGTTTCTAATGTCAGGATAGATTAAAACCAAATTTCATTTGACTTTTGAATAGACCGGAGAAATAGGTATGAGGTATTTGTCTTCTCTGTGTGTATGTATTTTGAGTAGTAGAGGTAAGGAAAGAAGCTTGAAGCTTGTCCATTAGACCTCAGCAATGAAAGCTGGACTAAGTTTGTTGATTTTGACTTTATAGAATATTGTTCCAATTAAGTGTGCTTATTTGGGTAGTATTTTCTTTGGCTACAAAAATGACTCAATTTTGTGAAATTGAGTTTTACTTCAACAAACATTTTAAAACTGCTCATTATGTACAAAGCATTGTTCTAGTTTCTAGAAATACAAAAGGAACTTCCTCTACCAGTGCTGACTACCACCCCTCTCTGTAACGTTTAGTTTTAGAGAGTTTTGTAGAACACCAAAAGGTTAACATACTTGCCACAGGGTCACACAATCAGTATGTTTCTGAGGCATGACTTTTGAACCTAGATCTTTGTGGCTCAAAGGCAGGCTCTCTCTCCACTATACCAAAGCTGCCTCTATAAGAAATCCAGAGATAAATGCAGAATATTTCCTTCACTTATGTAATTTGATGTGTGACTTGCATACTTAATAGTAACATTTTAGTATTTTCAGTGAGGTGATAGAACAACTAAACAGTTCCTCTCTACCATCGTTTTGCCTTCTAAAAAAAATACAGCCATTAGTTAGAATCCTAGCCTTAGAGCTAGAAGGAACCTTAGAGAGCATCAATCTAAGTCTCTTCTCTTCATTTTAAAGATGAAATCGAGACCCATAAAAATTAAGAATCTTGCCCAAGGTCACACAGGTAATAAGTAACCAGGCTACCTGACTTCAAATCCATCACTTTTTCCACTCTGTCATGATGCCTACCTTAACTAGAGGGACATTTTGCCTACTTATGCCTGTAACACCTATTCTGATTGAATGTAGGTAAATGAGTCTGTGTTGGAAATCCTAACTTATTCCTATCTCAGAATCATCTCACAGGAATATAATGTGTTCATGAGTAAGGGTACTAGTGTGTGATGCTACAGTAGGGTATTTATTTATGTTTGTGTGGTAATGAAAAGGTGCCAGATGATTGCTCATAAATTGTCCTAATTGTTTTATTGGCTTTGTTTTCTTCTGTCTTAGGTACCTTTAAACTAGTAATAGAATTCTCAGAAGAGTATCCGAATAAACCTCCCACTGTTCGGTTCTTATCAAAGATGTTTCATCCAAATGGTGAGTGACTGTGCATTAGATATTGTGAATCCTGAAGAGGATGAATCTAAGCCCTTTGAATTGTCACATTTCACAAAGAAGCACTTTTAGTGCTATTAGCTATTTTTTGCAATGGTCTTTTTGTCACCATCTCCACAGTTTTAAAACACAGTTTTAATGATCATAAGATCAGAGACTTAGAGATGGTTGATGCCTTAAAGGTTGTTTAGTCAAACCTCTTCCTGTTGTCATCTAATTAGAATAATCCTTCTTCCTGCTGGCATTATTTTTGAGAGTTATCCTACTATGGAGCCAAGAAGTTTTAGAAAATCTTTGCAGGAGGGCTTCACAGAGCTTTATTATGTGTGGGAAAGATTTCTGGGAACTCTTGAAGTACAACACGGTAAACTGTTATTGACTTCAATATTATGTTTGCAGTCTATGCCGATGGTAGCATATGTTTAGATATCCTCCAGAATCGTTGGAGTCCAACGTATGATGTGTCCTCTATTTTAACATCAATTCAGGTAAATTTTTTGTCTTTATTGCTAAAAAGGTGTAAATCGGGTATTCTTATGGTTAGGAAATCTTGGTGAAGAATTCCAGAAAGTACATTCTTGTTGACTAGGAGAATATAGGCTTCTATTTACTTAAGGGGCGCTGGGCAAGAGAGGGTAAGAATCTTGGGATAATAGTATATGAGCAAAGCAACATTAAGTTTGCCTAATAGATAAACTATAGTCCCCTCTTAGATACCAAAGCAATATAGTAGAAAATAATTAGAAATCAGTGAAATAGAATGACAGGAATTAATTTTTTTTGAGAGAGGGAGATAGTAGAAGGGAGATACTTTGCACATGATGGTGGTTCTGTGGTTTTTAATAGGCTCTCTAAAGCTCCCTTTTCCTCCTCCAATTTTACTGAAACACACACACACATCTCCAGCATTGTTTTCTCTCTACCTACTTTACCCCCTCACCAGCTCTACACATTTTGTTATGTGAAAGAAATTGAAAAGAGTCACCACCAGATGTTTGAAAAATAACACCATTCAGATTGAGCCTTTAAAATATTGCTAAACTATGACAATGTATCTAACAACCAGATTAGCTTATTGTCTCTTGGTTTCTGGAGAGTACTGTTCTTTTCTGATTGTCTTTGAAATACGATTCTGTAAGATAGTTCATAGTTACTTGCTTTTGAAGTTAAGTTCATTGTCAGGACTCTGTCATTATTAGAAGTCAAGTAGCTTGGTGTAGCTGAAGATTGCACTCATGTCAATAACTACTCCTCCTGAATGATTTCTGTTGTTTTTGTATCACTGTCACATACTCTACTTCAAGTATTAAAAAGGTATACTTTTCCTCTCTTCTCTATTTCAGTCTCTGCTGGATGAACCTAATCCCAACAGTCCTGCCAATAGCCAGGCAGCGCAGCTTTATCAGGAAAACAAACGAGAATATGAGAAAAGAGTTTCAGCTATTGTTGAACAAAGCTGGAATGATTCATAATAGACAACTGCTCTGTTCATCCTCATCATCATTGTTGTGTATAATTTACCTCTCAGTAGAAAGGCTACCAGAAATTTTAAGTGCCACAGGTTTTAAGGATTTGCATACCTAATGTGTCTGCAAAAAAGAAAAAAAAGCCCTTCAGTTTAGAACCTTTAAAAGCTTGTGTATCTTGATTAATGTACTTTTTATTGCATGGTATGAACTAAGTTATTGCTACATAAATTTGTAATATATCCTGTTTGTATTTTTTTTCCAAGTGTATAATGTTGGTGTGAAGTTTTCATGACAGAATATACACATTTTGTAAATCTGTACTTTTTTCAAATATTGAATGCCTTATTTTTGAATTCTTTAGATTTTTAAATTGGAGAAAAGCACTTAAAAGTTTTTTATATATAAATATTACATGTAAAACTGTTAAATACATAACTTCAGTGCAAGAGACTTTGTCACTTATTTCCTTAACTGACTAGGAGGGATTGATACATAAGTATCTCTCTCCAGTCATTTATATTTGTTTTATTTCTCCAATTTCAGGGGAATAATAGTATCCTCTCAATAGTTTGTCAGGAAATATAAATCAAATGTGTGCTTCTTTGACTAAATATCCATAGTCATTTAATACCCCAGTTCTGAATATGCATATTAATTACTCTTAGTAGAGTAATTACTATACAGAGCTATTTGGTTTCATTATGATGCTTAATTATTGGAGGATCACTTGCTTCTTCATTTCACTTAATTACTCTAGGAGACTGGTAAATTCTTGATCTTACTACTTATTAGCAGTTTTGGTGGGAAATTGAAACTGTTGGCATGAATTTTTTTGTTAATTGTGAATTTACTTCCTAGTAGAATTATAAATCAAGAACCAGAATTTTTATTTCATAGGCAAAGTTTTGGAAAGGAATTATTATTTAGCCCATTTAATGCCAACCTTTATTGTAGGTCTATATTTCTTTCTCCCCCAAAACCACACATATTTCAGGGTCTTCTAAATTGCTCTCATGGGGAGAAAAACAATCCCCCAAATGGTACAAAAGCTAATTGCACGTGAAGTTTGCAGGATCATTACGAGGCAGCAGTGCTTCAGAAAGCTAACACTGAGATTTGTGAGAATAAATGGGAAATGGCCTTGCATGTGATGAAACTAATCCTCTGGTGTTTGTGGTAGGTCTGTGCCTTTACAAGCCACTAGAGCAAGTACCTGTGGAAGTAATCTTAAGTATGTTTTTCATCAGATCCATGCAAGTCACTTGAGGAGTACATACACCTTATCATTGCAGTGGCACGCACTCAAGGGAAACAACAGCTCCCTCACAGATAGGAGCCGGACAGATGAGGTGGCACCCATAATGAACTTTATAAAAATATAGGAGAAGTAATTCCTGGGATTTCCCTTTAAGGATTAATTCATGTATTGCTGAAATCATATGGTATAATTTAAAGGGAGAAATTTTTGAGTTTTACAAACTGCTGCTTGGAAACCATTCACTGATGAAAATATTGATAGTAGCATCAGGAAGAGACTATTTAGAAGTGCTTTGGTATAAGTGGCTAATGCTTTTACAATTACCAAATATTTGTATACTTTCTGAATATATGTAATTTGAAAGACTGAATATCTAGTAGTTTGTGACAATAGAGAGGTGTGAGGTATGTCCGTTTTGACATGTTCATGAATACTGTTGGAAAATCAAAAAAAGATACTATTGGATAATCTTTCCAAATTAGTTTAATCCTCATATGACTTATCTTCCTTTCCTAGTTTAAACCCAGAGTATGTCAGAAATCAGTGGAAAATTATGAGTTTAAATTGTTCAACTGAAACCTTCAGAAATGGAGCTCTATAATTTTGTTTTTGTTGTTAAATAGAATTATTTTGTGGGAAAACTTCAGAGACACTTGTGAATACAGTCAAAAGCAAATTGAGGCTATCTCTTCTGTCTTTACCTATACAGTTTTGCAGATTCATGAAATGAGCCTTCATTATTTGTATTTCATATTGTAGTGCTCATGGGATGTTTGTAGCATTGTATTAACTAGATTAAGGATGTAGACCAAAGGGAAATAGGACTGCCCTCAAGATTATAAGCCAGAGAGTTGAAAAACATGCAAAACCATGTTCAACATATATGCTTGTGGAGGGTAAGGGCTTCCTGGAGAAAAGGTTTTTGGAAGGGTTAAATAACTGCTGTAGCCTAGCAAAGGAAACTTTTCCTACCAGTGCAAGTCAACATCTTTTCCTGCAACTTAATCATAGCTGTAGACACATTGAGAGACTAAGTGACCTACCTGGGATCACATAGCATGTGTCAGAGGTGGGACTGGAGCTTTCTGTTTTCAAGACCAACTCTAGATCCATTATGCCATATTGTCGTGTGGGTAGGCTTTAAGAAGAATAAACCTTGTTTTCTAGAGGCCAGAATAGGCTAAAAGTACTCTCTCTGAATGATAACTTAGCAAGAAGCAGACAGAAAACAGTACATGTGGTTTGGCGGAAAGCACCCTGCAATGAGTTGGGAGATGAGAATTTCTAACTGACTTTTCCCATCTAAAAAAATGAGATTGACCAAGATGATTTTTAAGGCCCTTTCCAGCTCTAATGCACTCTAGATAACCAGTTAGGTCATTTCATCATTTGATTCCATTAATACTAACTGACCTTTATGTGGCGCTTCACACAGGTTTCCTCCCAATGTCCTTGTGAGAGTGCTGGCATGCAAAGAAAATAATGACCAAAAAGGAAAAAAGTCAGTGACCATCATTGCATGGTTATTGGGCAGTGAGGCCACTACTTGTACCCAGGCTTCCAGACTCCCCAGTTAGGGGCTCTTTCCAATCAACCATACTATTTTCCTCCTATAAATAGTTTTGTTTCAGCTTTATTGGAGAGTCAAACAAATTTTTGAGAAAGAACGTTCAGTGCTTGTGGGGAAAAAACTAAAGAATAGTAAACTGCTATTCTAGCAGTTCAATGTTTTTACAAGTACTTAAAACTGAGATAGGGTGTGCTGGGCTAAGTATCCCCTTTTTACAGTTAAGAAAGTGGGCTCAGGGTTCAGTGCCTTGGAGGCAGGTTTTCAGCCCCTGGTTTCTTGACTCCAGCAGTCTTTATATGTTGCTGTGATATTTACTAACATTTGTCGTCCTTTAAGATAAGCAGCCCTTTCTCAAACTTAAGCTTAGTGCCATCTCAGAAATGATCCTGAACTTCTAGCGCTATGAAGAGAGTGCTTGACAAATGTATTCCTAATGGCTCATGGTTGGGACACGGATTGCAGTGTAGTAATGATAACTGTCTCAAGCCCTTCAGCTTGCAGTCAGCAATATCAATGGAGCCTTGCTTATTGGAGGAATATTTAGGCAAATGATAATGGAGTAAAGTCACTAGCTGGAAGGCTATTAAAGGCAATTGCCATAAGCTGCCATCCTCTTTTTTCATCAAATGGAAAAAAAAAAAAAAAATTGGCATGAGGAGCCACCTGAATCTCATTTGTGGAAATTTCCAACCTGTTGTAGTTTTGGGGGAAAAGAGCTTTCAATCATTTGCTCTCCAGTTGTTCTAGGGGTATGTGATAGACAGTAAGGATATTAGAAACAAGATTTACTTGGGGAAAAATCTGGGTTTCCTTTATCTTTCAAGTAAAGGAATTAGGTAAGTTCATTACTCAAAATATTTTTAGTTGGTAACTGAAAAAATTTTCTTTTCAGGTATATTCTACAAGTTTGTGAAATTCTTTTACAAGTCCTTTTTAAAAGGTAGGTATGGGAATTATTAAGTACTTTTCCTTTTGCAGAGACTTGTTAGGAAAGTCTTTAATATATCAGTTATTTCACAAAATTGTATTTATTCAAAATACAGGTTAGATTGAAAAGGCTCCACAGAAAGAGCTTTTTTGACTGAAAGCAAAAGCCAAGGGGGAATGCCCATCAGTTGGAGAGTAGCTGAATAAATTATAGTATATGAATGTAATGGAACACTATTATAAGAAATGAACAAGTGTATGATCACAGAGGAACTTGGGAGAACTTATATGAACTCATGTAGTAAAAGTAAGCAAAACTGGTAGAATAATTTATACAGTAACAACATTATAAAGATCAACAACTTTGAAAGATTTAAGAACTCTGATCAACACAGTGACCGACCACAATGTCAGAGGATTCATAATGAAACATACTACCCATCCCCTGACAGTTGTGATGAAGTCAGGTTGCAGACTGAGACATATATTTTTGGATTTGGTCAATGCTGGAATTAGTTTTGCTTTTCTGCATATTTGTTACAAAAGTTTTTTTTTTCCCAATGAAAGTAAGAGGGAGAGAAAAAAAATTTTGTTAATTGAAAAAAGAAGCCAAAAAGAAAAAAAAGGCCTCCACAGAATGGTGAACAGTGAAATGATCTGAAGCCTAGAAGACAAGATGGAGAAACTAAGGTTAAATAATTGCTTTCCAATGGCTTTGCATGGTATCTGCATAAGAGAATTGGATTCTGAGGTTCCTTCCAGTTCTAATGTTCTGTAGCTCTAAATGGCATGAGAGGAAGAGGGAATGTGCCTGTCAAATATGGAGAATGAATCAAAACTACCTCTGATTGCTAAATATGATAGCCTTTTCTTCCTCTTTTTCTTGACCTCTCCAGTTTTTAGTACTTGACTCAGACTGCCTCTTCCTGGATATTCCTTCCTTTGGAGTCCCCAACAATGCTCTCTTATGGTTTTCCTTCCTGCCAATCACACTTCAGTTTCATCATAATCTGTCTCGAACCACTTAACCATGTTGGGCCTGAGACTGACTCTGAGCCCTCTTTTCTCCTTATGCCTCTTCTGGTAATCTCAACAACTCCCCTGAGTTTAATTATCTTTGCATATGACTTTCAAAATTGCATAGACTTGATCTCTCCTACATCAACAGCTACTTTCTGGACATCTCCGCCTCAATGTCTAGTAGACATCAAGCTCGATATGTTCAAGATGGAGCTATCAACTCTGTCTCAAATTTTCTTATTTCTATCAGGTACCACCATCTTTCTAGTCACTCATTCATAATTGACTACAGCATACTTAACTCGTCCCTCTCCCTATGCAATTAGTTACCATATCTTAACAGATTCTAATTCTTCGGTTCTTTCACCTGTCCCCTTCTTTTTACACACAGGGCCTTACTTCACTTGTTCAAGTGTTCATCTCTTACCTAAGCTATTGCAGTAGCTGGCTTTCATCCCATATTCCACACAGCTACCAAAAATATCTGACCATATCACTCTCCCTCTGCTCAAGACTGCAATGACTCCCTTTTGCTTCTGTGATAAGATACAGCTTCTCCAGGCTGGCATCTAAAATTTTTCAGTGTCACTCCAGACTATCTTTTTAGATGTTTCATGCCCCTTACCTTACACATTCTACATTCCAGCCAATGCAACCTACTTACTAATCCCTGAATATAAGCTTCCATCTCCTGCCTCCATGGCTTTACGTAGATGGTCCCTTATGTTTGGAATTTACTCCTTCCTCACTTCTGCCTCTTAAAATTCTTAGGTTCTTGAAGGCTCAGCTCATGTCACCTCCCTCCTAATTTTTAATTTTCACTCCTCAAATTTGAGTTTATGTTTGTGTTGTATTCCCTGGTAGACTGTAACCTGGAAGACAGACTTGCGTTTTTGTCTTTAATTCTCTGAGCCTAGTTTAGTCTTTGTACGTGGTAAGTGCTTAATATTTATCATAATAATACATTTATTATATTGTTGAATGATCTTCAGAAACCTACCTGAGGGCTTCCCACTGATACAAAGTTAACACTTTTTTTAAAGAGCTGGTTGTGTGAGGGGAGCCAACTTCAAGTCTTATCCAGACATTTTCAAAGAGCAACAGGATCCATCCAGAGAGGTAGCTGGATGAAGTAGAGGAAAGGGCGCTAGATTTAGAGTATGAAGAAACAGGTGCAAGTTTCAGCTCTGGCTCTCATTACCTAGGTAGCCTTTCTGTACCTCAGTTTTCCTGCCTGTGACATGAAGATCCTTACTACTTTACAGCGTGGTTGTGAAGATAAATGAAATAAAGTGTGTAAGACATGTCAAGTGCTATGTAAATGTGAAATACGTTCTAGTCACCTAAGTCACTTTAAAAAAATTCCTCAAGTCCCTCCTTTAAAATTTTTATTGCTATCATTTGTTTCTTATATCATCATAGTTATCCCAAATATTCATCCCCTTCTTGCTCCCAGAGAGCCATCCCATATAAAGAATAACATTTTTTAGAGAGGAAAAAAAATCATAATTGGCCGAGATATTAAAAAAAAAATCCAAAAATATGTGCAGTGTGTAACACCTATGGCCCTCCCACCTCCAACTGAAGTGGTAGTTTGAAGGGGTCTTTTCATGTATTTTCACTTGAGTCCTGCTTGATCTTTCTAACTTTGTTACATTTCCTTTGAATTTTTTGGTGTGTTGTAATTCTTTCCATTCACATTTTTACAGTTACTATGTATGTTTCCTTGACTTTGCTTATTTCCCTCTGGATCAGTTCATATACATCTTCTGATACTTCTCTCTATTCACACACAAGATTTCTTATAGCACAGAAATATTCCATGTGCCACAATTTGCTTAGCCATCCTCAATTATGAGCATCTATTTTATTTCTAATTCTTAGCTATCACAAAAAGTTCTGCTATAAATACTCTATAAATAATAAATAAATAAAGACTTTCTTCTTATCAGTGGCTTCCTTGGGATGTAAGCCCAGTAAATGTAGTCTCTGGTTCAAATGGTATGGACATTTTAGTTACTTTATTTGCATAATTCCAAATTGCTTTCCAAAATGATCGTACCATTTCACAGCTCCACCAAGTATGTGTTAGTGTGTCTATCATTCCACAATACCTCCAACATTCACTACTGTCATTTTTGTCATTTTTGCTAATTTATAGAGTATGAGATAAAACCCCAGGGTAATTTTGAATTACAATTTATCTTATTAGTGGAGATTGGAGCATTTTTCCTGTGGTTTTAAAAACTAATTTAAGAACTGTTTGTTCATACTCTTTGATCACTTGTCTATTGGGGAATGGCTATTTTATATGTGTGTGTGTGTGTGTGTGTACATATATACACCTACATATATGTGTCTATATATAAATTGTTGATATATCATATGTATGTATATATGTGCATATAAACACAGATATTTATATACATATTATACCAAATCCTTATCAGAGAAATTTGATACAAATATTTTTCCCATTGAACCATTTCCTTTTTTTTGGAGGGGGAAGGTAAAGGCAATTGAGATTAAGTGACTTGGCCAAGGTCACACGGCTAGTTTTGTGTTAAGTGTCTGAGGCTGGATTTGAACTCAGGTTCTCCTGACTTCCAGGGCCATTGCTTTATTTACTGAGCCACCTAGCTGCCCCAACCATTTCCTTTCTTATCCAAATCTGCCTATTGCTCTGAGAGTTGTACTATCTGTTTTTCTTCTAATTTTTCTTATACTATGCTCCTTAATATTAAGGTCATGTATCCATTTAGAATGTATTGTTGAAGATGGTGTAAGGTGTTGATCTAAAGCCTAAGTCACTCAAGAATTTTTAAGAAAAGATAGAATGGCTGGCAGAGCCAGTCTCTTAAAAGCTTTATTTCCTGGCCAAGGATCAGATTAGACTTTCTTGTCTTCTGCTCTCCCTCTGTACATATACACCTCATCATTTTCTAATAGCCTTTCCTACCAGTTCCTGTCCTAACAGTTCCTATCCCACCTAACTCTGGCTTCCTGTCTAAAGGCCAAAGGGCGCACCTACCTGCCTTCCCCTCTCCATCTACAAACAATACTTTTTTGCCAAGAAAAATACAGCTTGTTGTTAGAAGTGAGTCCGTCCCCTTAGATCCCAGAAAGTCAAATGAGGAGAGTCTTACAAACACTGGGCTAGGTCTGGTATCAAGTTATTGTACAAACTTGACCTGGAAAAGGCTTTTCTGATGTAATTTTCTGTACTGTTGCTGGAGCAAAGAAAATAAGAGCAAGATAAAGTGCAATCAGCAATGTTTTTTTTTTTTTAAATAAAAGTGCTTATCTAACCATTCTCTTCCAACATTGAGGGGGAGTAATGCATTCCATTACAGGTTTCTCCCACCCCAACCATCCTGTAGATGGTATATGCCTTTGTTACAACTGGCTACCAGTTTGGAAAAAAGGGAAATGTGGAGAGAATGAGTATCAGGATCTCTAGGGTTGCAGAAATCTCAACTGGAAGGTTTGACCCCCACAGCTACTGCTAACACTATCTCAGCCTAAGATAAGTTTCTGTGGGATGCACCTAAGATTCCTGTAGTCATTGGAAAATTTGAAGTCCACACATGGAGATTTAGGGGAATGGACAGGAGATTTTTGATGGCTAGATAAATCCTTAGGTGGTAGGGAAGGGGATGAGGAGGTTTGCATTGTTTTACACTGAAATATTGATAAGTTAATGATAAAGAATTTAACCAACCAAATTAGAGTAAAAGATTTGTCTTTAGATCACATATTGCAACTCAAGAAATGTGCCAGATTTCCTAGCTACCTATCAGTTCCTAAGAGTTAAATTTTTGTGCAAGGTTTTCAGGGATCCTCCTATAGAAAGCAATCTAATATGAAATGGAAGTTTTTATGAGCACTGGATACATGTCAGAGAAGAATTCAATGAAAATTTTAAACTAAGACAGAAGATGGCTAAATTAGTGACTATTCTTCTATAATGCTGACTCCATAGCTAGTAAAGAGTTCCACATGATACTGTGTGGGATGAGAAATACCCTTCATCCTTAATTTAGTAAAAAAAATAAACAGAGATCTCTTAGGATAAGAACAGGAGTTTATTCTCTTCTCCGGGAGGAGGGCAGTCTTCCCCATGACTCATCATGGAGAAGAGGCAAGTTACAAAAGACAGGGCAAGAATTTATAACTTAACTTAATCAAGCCCCCTTTCCTGACTGTCTCCTCTCTCATTAGTGGAGAGTCGTACTTCACCAAATTCTTCCCCAACTGGGACAGCAAGAAAGGAAGGGGGTGGAGGACAGGGCCCCACCATGGTAGGGAAACAGACAAAGGAAGATAAAAGTGATTGACAGCAGTAATGGAGGAGGAGGGAGGAAGGGAAAGTTAACAACCCCAAATGGAGAAGTTTTCACTCATCCCATACAATACCAAACCATTGTCTATAGGTAACCTCCTGGGGAGCAGGTAGGTGATGCAGCAGACAGAGCACCAGGCCTGGAGTAAGGAACATCCGAGTTCAAATCTTGGATCAGACACTTACTAGCAATGTGACCCATGGCAAATCTAATCCCTATTTACCTCAGTTCTTCATCTATAAAATGGGGACACATTGGAGAAGGAATTGGCAAATCACTCTACTGTCTTTGCCAAGAAAACTCTATGGACTTTCCATGGGGTAATACAGAGTCAGACACAACTGAACAACTACCACCCCCACCTCCTGAAGACCCCTGAGGAGAAAACACAATATAGTCTTTAGGACTCTAGATATATAATAATCAAGTATATGCATAGAATATAATGCTTGTCCTGCATAACTATTTGCTTGGTTTCTTATGTTTTGTATTTCCTTGTTAAGATATCTATATTTCAATTTAAGGTAATGAAATCTTTAAAATAGAAAATAAAAGACTTAACTTCATTACATTTCTATCAGGAAACTGATAAAATAGAGGAGAATTTTAGGTCATCTAGGACTTTAGAATAATAGCCAGTGGAGAACACCAGTTCATGTCATGTTGCTTCCTATGGATGAATCCTGAACAATAATAACAAAAAGAATCCAATGTAAATCTTTTGGAATGTAGGTATGTGACCCAGGTAATCAATTATACCCCTTGAATCGGCTGCATGGTCCACAGACTAAATAATTTGATTTGTATTGCTCTCAATTAAATGGCCCCATTTCAGTCTAGACAATCTTTCCAATTGGAAACAGGATAACTAAATCTGATAGAGTTCTTTGCCATTGATCCAACAGCAAATGGAGGCTTCCAGTTCATGCCCTCTATAGTAGACCTGCACAATTTGGCAGTAGGTGGGAGCCAAAATTAAAATAGGCTAAAACTTCTTTGGGCTACAGATAGGTTTTTAGTGGCTAACTCTCCAAGTAAAAGTATAATTAATGATTAAACTTTGTTGCAAATAAACTATATAAAAAAGGGAAATTTCAATTAGTGTCAGTTAATAGCACTTATTAAGATTTTTATTTATCATGAAATAGACACAGACTGACAATGGTTGGTTGCCACAGGTCATGTGACAAACAGGAGTGCATGCACAGTGGCAATCCACCCGACGGGCACTGTGGTGACTAGTGGAAGGAAGGTTAAACGAGGCTTGGACAAAGTACTTGTTACATCTTTACTTACTTTTATATCCTCTACATTTTTTGGGCAAATCCTTTGGCGGCTGCAGCAGCTCACAGGCTCTATAATAGGAAGACTATTGAGATCCATGCACAAAGATTAAAAAAACAAAAGGAGCATTTAGATAGCACTTCTAGGATTACAAAATGCTTTATGTATTTGCCCCATTTGTTCTTTCCTACAGTCCTGGGCATGGGGCAGGGTGGATGCTATTCTCTAATAGCAGATGCTTTTATCTCCATTTTCCTGATGAGGAAACAGACTGTGAAACTTTATGTGACTTCCCTGGGATCACATTCACTAAGTGTTTGGGCAGGTTTTGGACTCTAATTGTATCCACCATAATTTCCTAGCTGCTTTGGAAATATACTACCCTCAGCCTGCTCAGTGAATCTGACTGGGCAAACTGTATGTGAGGAATCCCAGACTAACTCACTCTCCACGGTGCTCCACCTCCTGACCAGCCTTGTCCCATATGGTACTCTCTCCTACTCCTTCTTTCTAGCTTCCCCTTAAATCTTTTCTTCCTTTATTATAATAATATAATATAAGATATTTGAAAGTAGAGACCATCTTGTTCTATTGTCAATATCTCCCACACTTAGCACAGTTTCAGGTCCATAGTAAACATTTAATAAGTGTTTTATCTATCTTTATCTATCTGTCTATCTATCTATCTGTCTGTCTGTCTATCTATCTATCCAACAAAAACATTTTGAGTACAAAAAATGCCATCCTAAAAAAAGCCATTTCAACCCATTGGATGATGGGCACTTTGCTGTGATTCTGTTTAGACTAGGCCTGTTAACTTTGAACATGAGGGAAAAATCCAAACTGTCCTGTTATAGAGAATTTTAAAAATTCTAATTTGTTTTCCAGGTGTGTTCCCTCCTGGCCATATAGATCAATTTGTCAATGAGATCTGTTGGTAGAGCGGGGTCACAATTCTATTGTGGCAGTCTGGGTAGTGAGAAAAATATCCAAGAATGCCCCATAGCAAGAGAGGAATGAGAGGATCCCAACCCTTAGGTTTCCAGAATGTGTTTTTAAAACAAGTAATACAAGGAGATGGGGGCAATGTGTCTTGATAGGTTTTTGACAGGTATACTTTTGGCTGAAATTATTCCTGAGACCTTTTAGGCTGTCCCTTAACATAACTACCAAAATGATTTTTCTAAAGCACTCTCCTCAATAAACTCCAGTGGGTTTCCTTTACATATAAGATCAAATATAAACTCTGGAACTTAAAGTCATTCACACCATGGCCCCAGTCTACTTTTCTAGCATCATCATTCTTTACTCTCCTTCATATATGCTATGATTTGGTCAAATTTGCCTCTTTATTGTTCTTGTAACCCTTGGCTCAAAGGGCCATTGCATGAGACTCTCTCCTCACTGGTGGAGGTTGTTTATTCAACACCCGTTATTGTTTTGTTTTTGCCCATGTAGGTTATGTGTGCCCACAAAGGTCTGTCTAGATGTGACTTGCAGGGAGACAAAAATAGATTTTTCTAGCCTCTTCCTACCCTTCTCCAAGAAAGATGAATTCCTTCCAGGAGAGAAAAGCAGGAGTTTAGAGCCAGAGGTTGGTGACTCTGTTCTCAGAGAGAGGGTACTAGGCTAAAATTATATCTGTCTGCTCCCTTCAAATATTATTAGTTCAGGGGAAGTGATTTTTAGGTTCAAGCTACACTCCTCATCTCCTTAAATAGGAAAGGAAGGTTCCAAGCTATATATCCGAAGCTTGACTCCCTTCCCAACCAAATGCCTTTTCTACAATGAAGATGTATGTATAGCAAATAAACCCATTTATTCAAGTTTATAGCAAAAAAGAGATCAGAGAAAGTATGCATAGGAGGGAGCCAAGATGGCAGAATGTTAAGTGAACTCCTGTCTACAAATTCCTCCAAACAGATCCAGTAATGTTCCAGACTAAATCCTGATGGTGAGATCCAGAAAAAAAATTACAGGGACACTTTTTTTCCAGCCCAGTTTGACATAGAGAGACAGGGAGATCTCTGGATACTGGAGATAGGGTCAGGCCAGGAGCAAACTGCACCCCTTACATTATAAACTGTAGTGCCCAGGGAAACTGTGCACCAAGGCAAATGGACTGAGCCACCCCAGAACCATTCCTTGCCATTGAATGGGGTCAAGTACAAACTGGAAGCTTTTGTTGCTTACTACCCAGTTTCAGGTCACAGATCCAGGGTGGAGCAAGAGTGGGAATCTGGGAGAGAAAGGTTTAGAGGGAGGCATTCCTAAAGCAATGATTTGGCTAACACCTCAGACTCAGAGTGGGGTCTTACTTCCAACATCTACTTCAGCCTGCAAAGAGAAATAACCAAGGCAGGATCTCAGACCAAAGGGCAGCCTACAATTCTGCCACTCTGAACTAATAGAATTTTCCAGTTACCTGGTAGGGGTGGAGTTCAGCAGCAGTCTACTCTTTCACAGACCCAAACCCAGGTTAGAAACTTAACAGAGTTCAATTGAGGGAGACAGCAAACTAGACTTTGCCCTGGATCAAAATACTTTGGGTGCACTGAGAGCTTGCAGTTCACCAGCCTATCCCTTGGATCCTGAAATAACATAATACTCAATATTCTAAGAAAGCAGCAATGAGACCAGTCCAGACCTTCCCTTCAGATGCCCAGTCCTAACATAAAGTCTAAAGATAGGAAGTAGCCTGGAAGAATGTGCAAACCAAAAAAGGACACCACCATAATGAGCTATTAAGGTGGCAGGGATGCTCAAAGACACAAACACAGAAGATAATGACTCCAACAAAACGTCTACAAGCAAATCCTTAAAGAAAAACACAGCTAAGGCACAAGCTCAACTAGAATTCCTGAAAGAGATGAAGAGTTTTAAAAAGTTTAAATTTTTTTAAAAAATAAATGGAATTGGAGAGTTGAAGGGAAACACTTGGAAAAGAAATGAGAGCAATGGAAGCAAGAGAATTAACACCTTGGCACAAGACCTCTTAATACAAGAAGTGCTTGCCCAAGCAACAAATTCCCTGAAAATTAAAATGGACCAAATAGAAGCAAATGACTCTATGAAGCAACAAGAAATAGCAAAACAAAGTCAAAAAGCTGAAAAAAAAATAGAAGAAAGTATAAGATAGTACATAGGAAGGACAACTGACATGGAACATAAATCAAGGAGAAAAAGAAATTAAAAATCATTGCCCTATCTGAATGCCATGATTGAAAAAAGAACCTAGACATATTTCAATAAATCTTAAAACTGACCAGACCTCTTAAAACCAGAATGCAAAGTGAAAATAGAATCTTTCAGACACCTCATGAAAGAAACCTCAAAATGAAAACTCCCAGGAACATCATAGCCAAAAATCTAGAACTTTCAAGTAAAAGAAAAAGTACTTACAATTAGCTAGAAAGAAGAAATATATGTACTGAGGAGCCACAGTCAGGATCATACATGATTTATTAGCCACCACTATAAAAGAATGAAAGACTTGGATTATATTCCAGAAGGCAAAGGATATGGTTTTATAGCCAAGGATAACTTACCCAGCAAAACTTAGTATAATGTTATTGGCGGGGAGGGGAACGAACCCTTAATAAAACAGAGAACTTCTAAGCATTCCTGGTGAAAAAGATCAGAGCTGTGTAAAAACTTTTAAACACAGGAGTGAAGAGCAACATAAAAAGGTAAACATGAATAATAATAAAGGACCAAACAAGGAATTAAATATGGGAAGATGATTTATGTGTCCCCTGTGAGTCCTACCATCATGAAAGTCCATAGAGGGAGTCCAGTTAGATTAAACAAGGGAATGGTTTTGTTATATCTTGCTGATTTTAAGGAAAGAAAGAAAAAGGAAAAGGAATACACTGAGGGAAGGATGGTAGAAGGGAAAGGAGTTCAGGGGAAATTATTTCACATAATCAGGGTGCACAAATAGAACTCTATGCCATTGAGGAGGAGGTGGTGAGGGAAAGCAGTTGACATTTGAACCTCATTCTCATCTGAACTAAAAGAATACACACACACACATCTACACACATGCACACATAATTGGGTATGGAAATAAATTTCACAGGGAATTAGAGGGAAGGGAAGGATTAGTCCTAAGTACAGTATACTCTAAGGATGTACAAAAATATTTATGGCTCTTTTTGAACTGACTAGGAATAGGAATCTGAGAGTATGTCCA
This sequence comes from Pseudochirops corinnae, assembly GCA_028646515.1. NCBI lineage: Eukaryota > Metazoa > Chordata > Mammalia > Diprotodontia > Pseudocheiridae > Pseudochirops > Pseudochirops corinnae. The sequence continues at coordinate 308,076,188 of CM053585.1, read as the reverse complement.
TAATGGAGATAAATGGATAAACAAGTTATGGTATATAAATATGATAGAATAGAATTGTGCTGAACTCTTAATATAATGATCAACCAAAATTCCAGAAGACTAATGAAGAAACATGTGAAAAAGAAGCATAAAGAAACCTAGCTCTTGATAGAGAGGTCAAGAACTCAAACTGCAAAATGAGACAAATATTTTGAAAATGGCCAGTGTGGAAATTTGTTTTGCTCAACTACACATGTTTGTAATGGGTTTTTCTTCCTTTTTTTTTTTTTGGAGGGCAATTGACATTAAGTGACTTGCCCAAGGTCACACAGTTAGGTTTTTTGGTGTGTGTGTGTGTGTGTGTGTGTGTGTGTATGTGTGTGTGTGTTGTGTCTGAGGCTGGATTTGAACTCAGGTCCTCCTGACTCCAGGGGTGGTGCTCTATTCACTGCACCACCTAGCCGCCCTGGTTTTGTTTTTCTTGAATTCTCCATTGGAGGTATTGTGGGATTGAGAAGTGGGTTGAAAAGGTGGATCTTGACTGATTAAAACAAATAACTTAGAATATATGGTAGACAATAGAAAAAGTAAATAAGCTTTCCCATTGGGAATGACATAGCTCAACCAAAAAAAAGAGACTAAAATCTCCCACTCCAGTGGAAATTCCCCAAAGTTTCTAGTGTAGCAAGGTGGGGATAAAGTCTTGACAGAGATTCCGGCTCCTCTATATGTTGGCTTCTTCCTAGAGTGTTCCTCTCCCTTCAGTGACCTAAAGAGAGATTGGAATGATATATCTTCTTTTTCAATGGGATGCTGGAAGTACAAAGAGTCGTGGATCTCTCTTCTCTCCAGGTTTTACCATCTCCACCTCTTATACAAACCAGGAGCATTGCATAATCAATCTCTACTAATGAGGAGAGTATCTTACAATTGGCACTTTGAGCTAAGGGTTATATTCATAAATAGCACTCCATTTCCCATTTATTTCTATGCCTTTGTACTGGTTGTTCCTGGAATGCCTTCTCTCCTCTCAACCCCTTAGAATACTATAAGAATCAACTAATATGTCACTTTCTGCATGAGGCCTTTTCTGATGCCCCTACCTACTAATACTCTTCCCTCCAAATCACCTTAAATTTATTTTGTATATACGTATACATTATAGGTTGTCTATCCTAACAGAATGTAAGCTCATTAAGGTGGAGACTGTTTCAGTTTTGTCTTTGGATCCCCACTTCCTTGCCATATAGCAACTGCTTCCTAAGTTCTTGTTAATTGAAATAGACATCTTTGTTAGATAGGTGACTTTGTAAGTTTACACACCAAAGCCAAGTTCAAAACCATATTCTTCCATTGAGACCATCTCACTGGGGACCATATTCTCCATGCACCCAGAAACATAGATTTCCAGCAACCACAGTAAGGCTAATGGACTCATTTTATAATGTGTTAGAGGAGAGTTTAATTTGTGTGTTTAGACTGCTGGGTTAGAGAACTGGAGGGGGCATATTGGGAAGGCCTGATGAAGAAGATGAATGAGACTGAAAATTAGGAGCATACAACATGGGATGAACGAGATCCCAGAGATGGTTAGTATTCAAATACTTGAAAATCTGTCGTGTGGAAGGGAATATAGATTTGTTCTGTTTGCCTGCAGAGGGCCAAAGTAGGAGCAATTAATGAAAACAAAGAGTCAAATTTGTGTTTGATATGAGGGAAGACTTGCTAACGATTATTGTGATCCACAAATGTAAATGGCTGAGTCCAGAGATACTGAGTATTTTTCCATTATGGGTTGAATTGCATGGCCACTGAGGTCTTTTCCCACTTGATGTTCCTCTGCCCAGGTGTAAGTTAGATCACTTGAGAGATACCTTAATGAAGGTATCATGGAGGATACTTTCTTGCAGAGAAGAGTGAACAATGGATTCCACCTCTCCCCATCTCCATTTATCTGGGTCATTTACAAATACCCACCACCCCCTGCTCCAATAGTTCTTTCTTTATTTTAAAAGAGGGTCTCTTTTGTTGCATAACAAGAGTCAGGTCATTTACCCAGTTACAGAAAGGAGTTGATTCATTCCCATTTAATTAAGTTCAATTTAACAAACATTTTATGAGGTGTCAGCTGTGTCATTACTATGTCAAATATGGGGAGGGGGAAGGGAGAAGATATCAAGTTTAGAGAAGGCTTGCTCCCTGCTCTTTTTTTTTTTGGATTCTTTTTTTTTTTAATTTTAAAAATTTACTTATTTACTTTTAATTTACAAGGTTCAGTTCCACAATCATTTGAGTTTCAGATTTTCTCCCCTCCCTTCCCCCCCCCCCCCATGGTGGCGTGCAATCACGTATAAGATCTGCAAATACTTTCACATTGTACAATAGTTTGGTCATATAGAAGGGTTGTAACCAATGAGTGATCACTGGGAAAAGAAAAAAAAAAGCAAAATCAGACGTGAAAGAGAACGATAACGTGTTTTGCTTCAGTCTCTATTTAAACTATAGTCTTTCTATATCTTTCTCTGAGTTTAGGTATCTCCTTCCATCCTGAGGCTTGTAGAGTTGTCTTTAGCTGTGCGTTGTTGAGGATATTCCAGTTTATCAAGGTTGGTCA
>CM053585.1:308040614-308073095 GCA_028646515.1 Pseudochirops corinnae | reverse complement strand
CCAGGTAATTATGAAGTCCATCTCCTTCCCATTTCTTATAGCACAATAGTATTCCATTACATTCATATACCATAGCTTGTTCAGCCATTCCCCAATTGATGAGCATCCCCTATATTTCCAGTTTTTTGCAACCACAAAGAGTTGCTCCTTGCTCTTGAGGAGTAAACACTCTTACGGAAGTATTATTGATCTTCTGGATGGCATGGACTGTTAATCAGCAGAACTCAATTCCAGGTTGGGCCTCACTATTGAATTTCTGGCTTTCGATTTCCTTGCTTGTGCAAATAAGGGGAATGAGCTATAGGGGTGTCAAACTCAAACAGAAATGATTCTCTACAGGTTGCATATTGACTTAGAAAACCACAAATTAACATTATCTATGATGTATTGAATTTTTATTTTGTTAAAACATTCCTCAATTGCATTTTAATCGAGTTCAGGTAGTACTTGGAGCTTGCAACCTGAGAGACTTGAATTTGACACTTCTACAGATGGTCTGTCTCTGAGGCTCTGATTTTGTACACAACTTCTGGAAATGAAAAGGTATTCTGCAGCACATACAGGGCCATCCACCTCAATGTTCATTTGCTGTCTTCTGGACAGCAGAGGGCAGTGGTTTTTCAAGCACAGAAGGGAGACTATCTAGTACAGCTGAAGGGCTAGCATAGGAAGGAAAGAAACAGATGCTTCATAGCATCTGTTGCTATGACAGGCACCACAGCCTCCTTCTCAAGGGACTCTGGGTCTGGTTTGAGGACAATTCTGGTTGTGTGGGTTACTCCAAGGGAAAAGCTGAAAATTTGACACAGCCACTGATTGATCTCTTTAAGTTACTGGGTTGAGCGCTTTCCTGGATGCTGAGAGGATGTTGAAAGCAGGGGATTTCACTCTCACTGATACCATCCTGACTGACCTGCAGGTGAAGAATGAAGTGGCTATTAAAAGGCTGGTCATAAGACTCGTTTTGCTTTTGAAGAGACAGTGTGGTATAAAACCAGTGCTGAATTTGGCATCAGAAAATCTGGGCTAAAGTACTGGCTCAATTTATTAGTCAAATACTAATTCCCTTCCCCTCTTTGATATCTTGTTTTCTCATCTATAAAACAGGAAAAATAATTGCTCTATTGGCTTCCCAAAGCTGAAGTGTGGAAAAGCTTTGCAAATATTTGTACTGGATAAATGTGACTAATTATTATCATTCTTCTTTTAAAATCAATGTCAAAAATCTCACCTCTTTATCTGGATGAAGGGTTTTCTGCCTTGCTCAACATCATGAGAAAAGTAGGTCAGGCATCTAGGAAACCTGCCTTCTTGTTCTGTTTCTTTCTCTCTGACTCATCTCGACACTTTGGGCAACTAAATTCTTGTATTTAAAAGTTTCTCAAGCACTGATTATGTGAGTCACATGGCCTCTCTCATTTCCCCACTTGTAAGGAGAGGGGGAAAGTAATCTATTCTTTCTTGATCAAGGATCTTTCTTGATCAAGGACCTCTCTTGAAGTATGTCCTCAACAACCTGAAGTAAAAGTACATCCTCAGTAAACCGAAGTAAATCCCTCCTCCACTCACATAGAATTTAGGCTCAGTATTCTCTCAGCCAATCAGGAGTCAGGTCCTCTTACAGGGATGATGGGAGAATTAGGTGAGTCAATATTTATTAGTATTAACATAGAAAACCCAGCAGTCTTTGAAGAGAGGTGATAGGAAAATTCACTGACTAGTCAGCCACAGCAAATCTATTGGCTTCTAACCCTTGGGCAAAATCCAGGGGGAATTTGTCAGAAAATGAGTATTTCAGAAGAACCTCATCAACTTAGTTCTGGAAGTAAATGATTTAGTCATTTAGACAGCCCCAGGAATCACATAAGAAACATAGAAACACTGTCAGAGCTTCTGATGCAGTGCAGGTGAAATAAATAGCCAAAAGGAAGTATTCACTAACACAAGTAATAAGACATGGAGGGTTGAAGGAATTTTGCAAAAACCCAAAAAAAGTTCACATTTCTGTTGTAGTTGACACCAAAATATTGCTCTACAAGTTTTCTGGCCCACCTGATGTAAGGTATTTTATTGAATTTTTCAAGGACTGTGACTTTTTTTTTTTTTTTACTAGTGTAGACTTTTAAAAAAATATTTTCACATTAATTATGTTGTAAAGAAGAATTAGAACCGATGGGAGGAACCACGAGAAAGAAGAAACAAAACAATATGAACAAAAAAGAGAGCAAATAGTATGCTTCGATCTGCATTCAGACTCCATAGTTCTTTTTCTAGATGAGGATAGCATTTTCCATCATGAGTTCCTTGGAATTGTCTGAGATCCTTGCATTACTGAGAAGAGATAAGTATCAAAGTTGGTTGTTGCACAACATTGTTGTTACTATGTACAATGCTCTCCTGGTTCTGTTTACTTCACTCAACATCAGTTCATTTAAGTCTTTCTGGGTTTCTCTGAAATCTGCCTGCTCCTCATTTCTTATAGCACAATAGTATTCCATTACATTCACATATCACAACTCATTCTTGGTCACCACCAAAGATTTGCTATAAATATTTTTGTACATGTGGGTCCTTTTCCCATTTATATGATCTCTTTAGGATACAGACCTAGAAGTGGTATTGCTGGGTCAAAGGGTATGCACAGTTTTATAACCCTTTGGGCATAGTTCCAAATTGTTCTTCAGAATGGTTGGATCAGTTCACAACTCCACCAACCATGCATTAGTTTTCCAATTTTCCCACATCTTCCCCAACATTTATCATTTTCTGTTTTGTCACGTTAGCCAATCTAATAGGTGTGATGTGGTACCTCAGAGCTGTTTTGATTTGCATTTCTCTAATTAATAGTTATTTTAGCATTTTTTCCATATGACTACAGATAACTTTAATTTCTTCATCTGATCACTGCCTGTTCATATCCTTTGACCACTTGTCAACTGGGGAATGACCATATTCTTAAAAATTTTAATCAGTTATCTATATATTTTAGAAATGAGGCCTTTAGCAGAGACACTGGTTATAAAAATTGTTTCCCAGATTTCTGCCTCCCTTCTAATCTTGGTTACATTGGCTTTTCAATTTAATGTAATCAAAATTATCCATTTTGCATTTCATAATATTCTCTATCTCTTGTCTTGTCATAAATTCTTCTGTTCTCCATAAATCTGACAAGTAAACTATTTCATGCTCTTCTAGTTTGCTTATAATAGTATCAACCTTTATATCTAAATCATGTACCTGTTTTGACTTTATCTTGGTATATGGTATAATATGTTGGTCTATGCCTAGTTTCTGCCATACTATTTTCCAGTTTTCCCAGCAGATTTTTTGTAAAATAGTAAGTTCTTATCCCAGAAGCTGGAGATTTTGGGTTTATCAAACAGTAGATTAACTCTAGTCATTGACTATTACGGATTGTCCTTTGTTGTGACTCTTTTTTTTTTAATTGTAACACTCCCATCTAGGCAAGATGGACAGTTTTTCTCTGAGTACCTATAAGGTGAACTCCTGATTGGCAAAGAAAATACTGAGCTAGATGCTGTGTGATGCAAGGAAAGACTTCAGTTTGTTGGGGACACATTTCAAGAAAAAGACCTTGATTAAGAGAGGCAAGTCACAAGAAAACTTTTGCACTGCTAGTAGGAGCTCCAGAGCTGAAGACAAGTAGAAAACCAGCCCCCATCATATCCCTTCATTTCTAATGCTTGCTATCTTAAGACTACTAAGAAGAGACTCCCTTTGGTGAGATAGTTCCCTATATTATTGGTTGAAATGAGGTGTTTTATTTCACGCCCAGCTGAAGAGTTCCTTTACTATTGGGTATTCTTTGATCTAATTGAATCTTTGTAACCTCCCTGGTTTGATTATTCTGCTTGGATAAGAAGATTCACTCACTATTTGATGTTTGTTATGGTCTTTTGTGAAACCAGGACTTGGTGGGATTGAGTGAAACTGGCAATATTAAGCTATTACCCTTTTGTTGAAAGCAATCAGGGGGAAAAACTTCCATTCTGAACCACTTTGAGTTATTCTTCTACATTAGAGATATTTGAGGAATGGCAGATAGACACATCTAGCTTTAACCCTTGAAGATTGTCCAGCCTTGGAGGTCCTTGATCCTTCCTGTTCCTCCCCACAGCTAGGCTGATGGTAGTGTTAGCATAACTCTTTTCCTACTCTCCACAAAGGTGGGTCAGATCATACATATCCATGCTACCTTTACATTTAAACAGAAAGCACCCACACCCACACCTCCCATGACCAGTTGAATCAAGAAACTTAGACTCAAGTAGAGGTAAAAAAAACCTAAATCTCCCAGGAAAATACCCTCCAGGTTACCCAAATTTATGAAGGATCATAGGAAGGAGACATGTTTTTGTTATGATAGAAAAATTCCACAACCATCAAATAGTAACTTGTATTTTTGGTCTCATACTATTGGACTTGGAGTTAGAAGACTTAAGGAATCCCAGTTCTGATATTTGTTACCTACCTGGCTTTGAGAAGCTAGTTCACCTCTTACAGGCTCATTTTCCTCATCCATTAAGTGAGGGGGTTGGTCCAGGTGATATCTAAGATTTTTTCCAGTTGAAAATCCTATAATCACATGGAAAGAATTCTGTGTTGGGAGTCAAATTCTAGTTCCATTCCAACTCTACCACTAACTGGCTATGTAACCATGAATAAGTTCTTTCTCCTCTCTGGGGCTCAATTTACTCCTATAAAATAAGGAGGTTGACTACTAGTTCTGTATCCCAAAAATCTTAAAAAGGGAAAAGGACCCACATATACAAAGATAATTTATAGCAGCTTTTTGTCGGGGCAAAGAATGGGAAATTGAGGGGATGCCCATCAACTGGGGAATGGCTGAACAAGTTGTGGTATGTGAATATAATGGAATACTATTGTTCCATAAGAAATATTTAGCTAGTGAATTTCAGAAAAACCTGGAAAGACTTACATGAACTGATGCTGAGTGAAGTGAGCAGAACCAGAACATTGTACAAAGTAACAGCAACATTGTGCAATGATAGACTTATCTCTTCTCAGCAGTACAAGCATTTAAGACAATTCCAAGGGATTCATGATGGAAAATGCTGTCGACATCCAGAGAAAGAACTATGGAGTCTGACTGCAAATTGAAGCATACTATTTCCTTTTTCTCTTTCTTTTGGTTTTTCCTTTTTGTTCTGAGTCTTCTTTCACAACATCATTAATGTGGAAATATGCTTAATATGATCATACACATATTGCCTGTATCAGATTGCATGCTGTCTTGGGGAGGAGAGAGGAAAGGGAGGGAAAAAAAAAATTGGAACTCAAAATTCTGTAAAAGTGAATGTTGAAAACTATCTTTGTATGAAATTGGAAAAAATAAAAGACTTAAGTGGAGGAAAAATAAGGAGGTTGGATTAGATCCCTTGCAGCTCTAAATCCTATGGCCTTCCTAACCTTCCACAAGACCAGGTATTTTCTCTCCTTTTATATTTTACTCTGGTCTCTTCACTCTCTTGTTCTTCCTCCTCTCTCCCCACTGGTCAAAAGTGATACCTTCCAAATTATTCAAAACCTTGGCTTATAAAGATAACCTGTTCAGTGTAGAAAGTTTCGGTCTATGCCAGTTACAGTGTTCAGCCCTACATCTTCAGTCTTTTACCAACCTCATCTCCATCAGTGTCTCATTCTCTCCAGGTCTTAGGAAAAAAATGTAACAGTGCCACAATGTTAGGGCAGGAAGCACTCACCTACTAACATCTCATTTTACCCCACAGGACCGTGGAGGATTTTTTTTCACAAGTAAACAGATGGGTTCTGAATAATAATAGTTTCTTCTTACATAGTTATTTGAGATAGACTTAAATGGCTTTCTCACAAAAGGAGACAGTATGGTTCTGCACTTGGAGTTAGGAAGATCTGAGTTCAAATTCTGTTTTAGACTCTTAGTAGTTGTGTGACCCTGGGCAAATCACTGACACCCTCTGTAACTCAATGTCCTATTCTGTAAAATGGGTCGTTTGACTTGACTTGGCCTCCAAGGTCTTTTCTAGCTCAAAATCTATTATCCTATGAACTAAGGCTTAGTGGAATAAAAGGACTTATCCATTCAACACTTGAGCCTAAAGCTTCTAATTTCACCTTTTCCTCATATTCATGATGAAATGAAGGAGTTCCCTTAGAGGAGTAAAGATGGAGGGAGACTCTAGAAAGCCTTGATTAAGAGATAGAGACATGATTCAATTTAGCCTCCTAAGCACATTGATTAGTCCTATTTCTATCACAGTGAAATTATGAAATGAATGAAACTACTGCCTAATCCTGCCTTTCTCTACTACCTTATAAAATCAGTGGGGGGATAATTTCTAAGACTAGATTAAGCCCATATCCTCAGTCTCAGGAAGATGAAATCTCTTCTTGAGTGGTCACTGGTATAATTTCTGTTGTTGAGGTTTAGACCATTTTCTCATTCTGTTTTTATCTTGAAAACAACCAAATGAAGATATTCTATGCAAGCTGGCATCAATCCCATCTTCTCTTTTGTCTGACTGTCGACTCCTTTGTCTCACTATTGGATACCACTCTGGGAAGAAGTATCCAGATACTTCTGAGTTCCTTTGGCTGCTGACTTATAACTTCCAGCCAATTAAGCTACTTGTCCTTGGCACCATTTCTCCCAATTAAGGATATGTGAGAGACTCTATGGGCAGTTCTGTTAGCCCTTTTTTCTGTCTGATAATCAAGGTGTAGAGACCAGAATCATAGGATCACAGAATTTTGGAGCTGGAAGGGACCTTAGAAATCATCTAATAGAGCCCTCTCATTTTATTTTTAAAAAAATACATTTTATAGATTTTATATATTTATTTCAGTCCTTATTCTCCCACCACTAATCAAATCCTCTCTGGTGACAAAGAAAATAATTAAGCAAAAAACAAAAATGAAAATTTGATTTGGAGGCATAGAAACCATAACTGACAATAGGATTGTTATAGTTGTGTGGAGTAGGAAGGTATATTTTATTATCTCTTCTTCAGGACCTTTACCAGTTTTTTTTTTTTAATTACTCAGAGTTCAACTTTTTTTTCCAATTGTATTGACATAGTTACTGTGTTTATTTTTTCTTGGTTCTGCTTATTTTGCTCTGCTTCAGTTCATACAAATCTTCCTGTTTCTCTAAATTCCTCATTTGTAATTTCTTACTATGCAATAATATTCCATTAAATAGCTTTTTTTCCAGTCATTTCTTAATTGATAAACTTTCCACTATTTCCAGTTCTTTGCTACCATGGAGTGTTTGAAGGACTATTTTGATATACATCAGACTTTTGTTCCTGTCTTTGACATCCTTGGGACACATACTTAAGTAGTGAGTGAAAACACTGGGTCAAAATGATTATAGACAATTTAGTTACTTTTCTTGCATATTTCCAAATTTGTGTCCAGAATGACTGACCCTCTCATTTTATATATAAGAAAAAAAAGTCCCAAAGAATGAGAATATATAGATACTGAGTGATCCCACTTTTTTTTTTTCAAATCTAGGATTTGAAAGCTTCTCTGACTCCAAATCTAGTGCTCTTTCCACTGCACTACACTGCTTCTGTAAACATTTTAAAACCCTGCACAAAGTTATGATAACATACATCAGTGCAACTTTGGTCAGTTTGGGTCCAGAGAAATCAGACTTGTTCTTCTTCTCATCCCAGAAATAATTATATGGTCCCACTTATTCATGATTGGGCAGCTTCTGCCTGACTGGGGAATTCTAAGGAGACACTTAACAACCAGCTTTTGCCCAATGGGAATAATTAATTATTCTCAATATCTTAAAGGTGTTAGTGGAAAAGGAAAATAAACGATAACAGGATTAGAATTTGTTGCAGCCTTTCTCAGCTAAGTAGGGCAGCTAGGTGGTTCAGTGAATAGAGTACTGGGCCTGGAGTCAGGAAGATCCAAGTTGAAATCTGGCCTCAGAAAATTGCCATGTGACCCAGGGCAAGTCACTTAACCCTGTTTGCCTCAGTTTCCTCTTCTGTAAAAATGAGTTGGAGAAGGAAATGGCAAACTGCTCCAGAATCTTTGCCAAGAAAACTCCAAATGGGATCACAAAGAGTTGGACATGACTGAAACAACTTAACAACAATATTTCTCAGGTAAATAGTGCCTTCAGCCAAGACACACTTAAAAAACATGCTCCTGATAATTGTTACTTCAATGTGGATAAAGGAGGTGGAAGATTTAACTTCTGTGTTTAAATTCTGTGATGAACAGATAGTTGAGTGAATATTCTGGTATTGTTAGGAAAATGGGCCCAGGCTAAAAGGCCTAAAAAGAAATAAGGATAAAGGGTGGCTAGGTGGTGCAGTGAATAGAGCACCAGCCCTGGAGTCAGGAGGACCTAAGTTCAAATCCAACCTCAGACACTTAACAAAAAACTAGCTGTGTGACCTTGGGCAAGTCACTTAACCTCAATTGCCCTACCTTCCCCCCTCCAAAAAGCAAAAAGAAAAGAAAAAGAAATAAGGATGTATGTTTATGAAAATGAGGCAGCAATATTAATAGCAGTTGAATATTCTATACCTTTGGTTCTCATTCTGTTTAGTTTCCATGGCAATGTTTTTGGTAAGAACTTCATTTTACTTGTCACCAATGGATGAATGGGGTTCTTTTTGGGCATATGAGAGGCAAAGCATAGATATACTTCTCACTGACATTAATTCAAAGATACTGAATACTATGGAAGTGACTTGTGGTAAACATGGGGAAAACTAAGTAAAATGCTACTGACCAAAAATTTAAAAAAAAAAATTATCATCAAGAGAAATTTTCAAGGCGAAGTCAGCCAGAGATTAAAAATGGTATTCTCACACTCCCTTTGAGGTGAATCCAAATTCCATTATAGGAACTCAAGTGTTTCTTAATGGTAGGTTTTGTGTCTAGCTCCTTCAATGACACAACTATAGGATCATAGGGCCACAGATTTCAACCTAGAAGGAATCTTAAGAAGCCATCTAGTCTAGCCCTCTCATTTTACTGTAAAGGAAACTGAGGTCCACAGATTAATTTGCACAAGGTCACATAGGTAACAGATAGGTCCTCTGCCTCCAAATCCAATGTTTTTTCTACATTTCTATCTATGTACATGTGGGTTGTTTTCTTTGCCTTAGGTTACAGTCACTGAGGTTTGACTCCTACTGAGTCTTTTCTTCTGTCATTTGAATTGTGAGAATGCTTCATTTGTAATGGTTTACTTAAAAACCAAACCTGTTGTAAAAGCAGGCAGTGCCACAATTCACTGTTTAAAGAACTTTGAGGAATCAAGGAGCTAGAGTGATTTCTTCTGGAAAGGAACATAATTGCACCTGGATTGCTTTTATTTAAAATGCCTCTTATTTTTTAATAACTGGAGCATGTCTTTCATATGATAAAAAAAATCTGCATGCTTATTCCAAGCCATCCATAAGAGAGGTCTAAGCTAAGTATTTTGGGAAAAGTTTTGAGAACAACTAAGATTATTCTCTGCTATAAAGGGTGGCTCTTATTAATGCAAAAGTGTAAGCAGATGTTAAATTTTTATTCAAGTTCAATGTGATGGGCAACTCAATGCCCATGTGGCTTGCAAATTATAGAAGCTGGTAACAATTAACTACAGTTTAGTTCCAGACATAAATCTCAATGAATGGCAGAGATTCTATGCAAACAAGCAGTTAGAAACCCTCCAATACTTCAGTTTAGGTGAGCATTTTTGCTAAGAATTACTAGAGACCAATAATGTGTACACAGGATGGCAGCAATTGCTAACACCTTAATCCATTAAATGCCCAATGGGACAGGTCAGCATCAGCGATCAAGCATCATTTTACCCAGTCCTCCATAGGGGGAGGAGGACTTTTAGAACACCATCTTTGAAATTTGGTTCAATTAAAGGAAAGATTATTACCATGAAATTAATCAGGCTCCTACAACAGAACCTCAGTATCTGTGGCCCACACTTTTCACAACAGGGCTAGGAGAGAACTTAAAAGTCATTTAGCCCAACTCTCTTATTTTACAGATGACAATGGTTGAATGATTTGTCAAGCCAAAGTCAATAAGGTAGGAAGTGCCAGAGCTTGGATTCAACACCTAAAACTGAGTGCTGTTTCATCTATACCAATGGCTCCAAAGGGCTTACAGCTGAAGAATAATGTTTTGAAGGATTTTTAAAATAGATGTCAGTAGAAAAGTGTGTTACAAAAGGTGTGCATTAACTTTGCAGATAACATCAAGAGATGAGTTTGGGGAAAACAGGCACTAAGCTGGAGAGGAACAGAAAACACCTTGGATGATAAAATCAGAGTTTAACATGACTGATATGATCTCTTAGTTAACTTAAGTCAGAAATAAAGTAGTGACGTTCAATGAAAAGACAACACAAATTGGCTGTGCTGTTTTAACAAATGTACAAGTAATTAAATCAATTTGCTTTATGTGCATCTCTCCAACTCCCACCCCCAAAGGTGCCCTCTCATCTTGGAGTTTCTTCCCTTAGTGCTTGGGGCCTTCTCATCCTAAACATCTCAGGGCCACAGGCCCAGTCTGGCCATGCTTCCTTCCCCTCCCAGCTGTGCTTCTGGGCTTCCCTATCATTCCCCCTTTTCAGTTCCCTTTTATGTACTGTCTCTCCCCTATTAGAACATAAGCTCCTTGAGAGTAAGGACTGTCTTTTTGCTTTGTATCTGCAGCACAGCACTTGGCCTCAAGCACTGAAGGTTCAATGCCTACCTATACAGGTTTTTTTGTTTGTTTGTTTTGTTTTGTTTTTATGACCTGAACATTTAAAATGTACTTGGAAGTTTCACTGTTAGAAATCCTTGATGAATTCTCAATTGTAAATCCGTATTTTCATGGATTTTCTGAAAATCAAGACCACTTACACAAATAGGGTTCAACAATTTTGCTCTGAAGCTAGGAACCAACAGAAAATTGACAAACCAGATGAATTGTTCATTTCTCATAATCTTTAGTTTCCTTCAATGCTCAGTTTAGGTTAACACTTCCGTAGTGCAACCTTCCTGATCCTCAGTTGTTAAGGCTCTTTCCCACTTCAAATGACCTGTTATTCACTTCTCTGTGTACATGTTGCACCTCCCAGCAGAATGTAAGCTTTCTGAGAGCAGAGGCTACTTTATTTTTGGTTTGTGTCCTCAGCATCTTGCATTTAAGTATATACTTGTTGAAGTGAAATAAAAATAAAAGAAAAAACCCTCAGCAGCCTGTTGCCATTTGGTATCAATTCCAAATCTTGAAGAAGGAGACTTAAATTAAGGTTATTTATTGAAGACCTTGAAGGATTCTCTGGAAAAGACTTGGAAGGAACACATGTGATCTGGATTCTTCCTACTCCATATAAGGTTAGAAGTCCTCAGGGTTTTTCCTTTCCTGGATCCTATACACAGGGAGTAGAACTCAAATCTGAATACAGTAGGTAGGGCGACTCAGTCAGATTACAGTGAATCTTTTCTGACTCATCTTTTTCACATGTACTTTAACAAGGTGGCCCTCTCCCCACTCCATATTCCAGAAGAGAATGATGGACACCTGATCACAGTATTTTCAAAATTACCCCAAACCACAGAAGTGTACTTTGCTCTTCCTACTCATTCCTATTCTCATTTTATCAATGTAGGTAGAAACCCAAGGACAATGCAAGACTGCCTAAATAGGAATTCTATAGAAAGGGGGTATGAAATTATCATCTAGTCAGGGCAAAACCTGACCAGCCTGAACATAACTAGATGTTCCACAAGACTTTGTATGGATTAGCTATGAATGAATGAAGATGATACAGAGGAAAATCACAAAATATTCTAACAAAGTTGTAATAAGTGAAGGCAACAGACATGATTTAGCCTAGGGAAGAGAAAGCAGGTTCTCTGATGAAAGGGGAGTTTCTGGTTTTATTTCCAGAAAGGAAAATGAGCTTCCTCTACAGAAATATTTTAGCTTTAGAAAAAAAATCTTGCCAGGAATCGTTAGGATGGGTGTGAGTAGGAAATTCGTGTCCCCTATCTCAGAAATTTGCAAAGAAAATATATTTTAATTCCTTCCTGTTTTTCAGGGGAGGGGGCTGACTAGGTGGTCACTCAAGGATAACTATTTTTGGCCTCTCATTCCACTGTGATTTATGTTAAGGGAAGGGCATATTTTATGTGTATATGTATTTTTTAAATTTAAAAAGAACAAAGAAAAAATAGTTGTTTTGTCAATATGAAAATAATGAGGTCATTTAGCAAAATACCACAAAGAGTTCATGTTGTCTCACTCAGTTCAAGAACGAAATGGAATCTTCTTATGATGACGATTTGGAAGATAGAAAACAAATTGTGACATTTTCAAAAAGAAAGTTTGATATTTTGAAACTGCAAAGAAAATCAGAAAGAGATTTTATACAGTATTACTGAACTTGCAGTTTACAAAAAACATTGTCTACATCTGCTTAAAAAAGGTATCTACCAAGACAAGGACAGTTAAAGAAGTCAACACAGTGATTTTACTTCATCCCACCTGTTTCTCTTCTTCCTGTGTAAGATCTAGAAGTTTTGCAAAAGTCTTTATGTTTAAAAGCCCTTCCAGTCTATCCTCTTGGTCAAGCATTCAATTGCATGACGAAAACTGGAGAAATCTTCCTTAGTGTTGACACTGGAAAAAAACAAAGAAACCCAACAGTAAAAGGTTATGGAGTTAAAATTTCCATAAGTAAGGCTATAGGAATGACATATTTCTGTGTCATACAGACAACTCTCCCCAAAACTACTAATATCTGAAACCACATCTAGAAAAATCTGCCAAATACTGACCACCACCTATTTGCTGAGCCAGCACCTAATTTTTCTGTCTTGTCATGCTGAATCTATATTAGTCTACCGTTTAAGGCAGTAAGATAAATATTTGAAATACAACTTTTCTCCTGGTGTGCTCTAAGGGGAAAGTAACTCTGTTTAGTCACCAAAATACTTATTGTTCTCAATTAAAAATACTCAGACTCAGGTAGTAATTCACAGCACTTCACATTGACTCAAGATATCTAAGTGATAGAAAGGTTATACTTTTCTGAATTTCACACTGCTGCAAACTGTAAAATTATGTCTGCAAATAGTAAAGTGAGTAAAAGCAGAAACATTATTCCTGGGTATATACTCTCTGGCACATTTGGTAAATTCATAATTAGCTTCAGACAACTCTTGAACAGGGTGTGAAGAAATCACTTTGGTTGTCCCCTGGTATTTTAGTGGGCTTCTTTAACATTCAGCAGTGCAAAAAGATCAATCCTGTACTCTTTCTAGTAAAGAGAATTTTCAAGGTATGACCTACTTCCCAGATGAAACCATTCATCCCGTATTTCTCGATAAATGAAAGAACAAACTAGATTCCTTAGCAGGAGCAAAAAAATCAGAGGTGGCTGCTGCCTCTTCCAAAAGATTTCTGCATCAGCTAAAGAAACCATCGTTAGACCAAAAGCTCCATCCAAAGCATAATAGAATTATTCTGAATAAATAAAGCTTATATATAAAATTCCCTCAATTTCTTGTTTTAGACATTAAGAATGAAATGAAAGGATAGGGAGAATACAAGGCTGGGAAAGTTGTTTCTTTGCCATGGGGTGGAATTACAATTGTAATCTCTTTTTTAAAGAAAAATATAAAACGTCCCACTCATGTGCTTTTAGAATGAATATAGCAATTTAAAAATAAACTTCATTTTGGGTCACTGAGAACAGATAATGAAACTTATCCTCCTTCTCCAGGGTGTGTGTGTTTGTGTGTGTGTGTGTGTGTGTGTGTGTGTGTGTGTGTGTGTGTGTGTGTGTAGGATAGACTAGTGTCTATATTCAGATGAGGACATTGTATGGGATATTTTACTTAATTGTTTTTCTTTGTCTCAAAGGAAAGTTCAGTCTAGAAAGGAAGGATTGATATGTCTGATGTAAAGACAAAAGGTATCAATAAAACATTTTTTAAAATAAATTTCATATTTCTAATATGGCAAGGGCATTTTTAAACTATGGAGACAGAAGAGAAATAAAGGAGAGGGAGAAAAAATAGATATGCAAGAAGACAGTAAAGGAACACTAAAAAAACACTCCGGTACTTAGCACAGTACCTTGAACGTAGTGGGCACTCAATAAATGTTTATTGATTGACACTCAAAATAGATAACTACACAGAGACTGGGAGACATGAGTGACACACAGATTTTTATAGATTTTACATTCCATTTGTAGACTTTTGAAATACAACTACTAAAGGTGGTTTTTTAAAGTTATCTGGGGGCATAAATGGGCCTATAAATGGAATTTGACTGACTGCAAACTAAATAAGATGAAGCCAAAATCTTCCCACCTCTGTAGAAGGTAGAGGAGTTTACATAATCCAATGACTCTCAAAACTGTGGGATTAGTTATCTCAAACCTTTGACAGGCTCTCCCCTAACGAATGAGCAATAATACTCACAGATTACAGTAAGAATGCTTTAATGTTTGTGAACTGCTTTATCTCATTTAAAATACATGAAAATGAGGTAAGGATTCAGAGTTTAAAACCATTTTTGAAACAACTGAAAACCACTACAGCCAGCAATATGTGTTCAAGAGGGAAAGTTCTGCCATTACGCAAATTATTTAACCTCCCCAGAACTTGGTTTTCTCACCTGTAAAAGGAGAGTTAAACTAGATGAACTCTAAGGTTCCTTAGAATATAGATTTAGTATCCCATGGTCCTGGCTTTTGCCAAGCTAATCAGGAAGGACAGCTTCACAGGACATGAAGGCATTCAACACAGACTGAATTATATCTCACATGAGGTTGGTTGCAGTAGATCAGAATTTGGTGCTTCTCACTTTGCTTTTTACTCCATACAGGTAGTAATGTGAAAGAACCATCCAGGAGACCCATGCACATGGCCAGACCATCCACATGTTTGCTTTTGGTAGTGTACCATTCCTTAGGGATTAGCACAGTCAGGCTGAATTTCTAAACATTTACTTAGTTCTCCATTCTCACTTTAGTACCTTGAATGCTTCTGCCAAAGTAGATGTATCTACCCGAATCAAGCTATGGAAAGACTTCACTTTGTGTTTCACTGCTTCCACTGAAACATTTTAAAGGATAGGTAACTTATTTTTCTAACTTCTTTGTCCTTTTTTGCTTTAAAGTTGATTGTGACCGAGAGTCATATTTTATAATGCTATTCTCTCCTTTGGTTTCAAAGTTTCAGGAAAAACTAATTAAATACTTAAACTGAAAACTTGTTCTTCTGAAATACTTGTTCTTCAACAGTATCTTCTCATCTTTTATCAAATATATCTTTCTCCATAATAATATTACCTTGGAAAAATTAACTATACCTGTTGCAGAAATAACAACCTTCCTCTAAAACAGCTCTTGACATACCTTAATTATCAAACTATTGGCCAGGAATATGCTGACTACTAACAGAATCCTACAATGTGGGACTTAGAATGACTGTTTTAATTAATTAAGACTGCTGAATGTGTCTGATGTATCATTTTAATTCCCCTTCCCTCTCTCACAAGAAATGCTATAAACATAGCCAATTGACAAATCCCACCCATCTGAGATTAGCACTGATTTATTTTTTATGGTGGGTGAAAAATAAGGTAGATGGGCCTAAGAAAATTCACTCTTCCAAAGCTGTACAACATTAATAATGGCTTTTTAAAAATTCTTATTTAAAGAGTTCTCCATCTGGTTGTGAGATACCAAGTGACTTGAAGCCATTCAGTACCCAGTTGTAAGTCTGATTTAAGTCCCAGCCTCTCTAATTTGAGAGGAAGAATAGGCTTTTTAGTAAGTTGGTTCTTAATCAGATTTCTTTTTCCCTCTGGGGCAGGAGGTGTTTCATAACATTTGCCAGCCTCCTCTATTACACACACAAAAAGGGGCAAGCAAGTGACAAAACATATAGGTTCCTCTTGCTAAGTCCCTTAATCTCAGCAGTACTTCTTCCAGTGGGTACTTAGAGGTTATCTACAATTAGGAGTAGGCAGATTAGAACACAGTCAAAGTCTGTTAGTGGAACAAAAGGTGACCCCTTTTCATGATGTCTCTATCTGGAACAATTTTGACAACTGGCAAGACATTCTGTTCCCTCTCAGTATCTCATTTTTCAGGATCAGCTGAGTTTCATTTTAAGTAGCATCAAAAACCTAAAATTAAACTTGGTTACTAAGAAAGCAAAGTTTTCTTTGAAGGAAACTGATGTACACATAACCCAGAGATTTTATTTGCCAACGAGCTCATATCTTAGGCTTTTTAAGTGTTAAAAGAGTTTAATGATTTCTGGAACCATTCTCCCTCACTGAAGATTCATATCATACCTATCAAGTTACCAAGAGATCACTGGTACCCTGGGGAGACACCTTCAGAGATTAGGAGTCACTCCAGTTTCACAAACAGAGAACAGTGGTGCAGCATGGGAAGGAAGACCATAAAAGGCAGAGTGCTAAGAGGAAAGAAAGGTTAGGATACAGTAACTAGCAAAATGCTTTAATTGCACATAGGGGACTCAATACATGTTTACTGAATTTTAAAAGTAAACATACTTATGATAAAAAACCAAGGGAGGAGACAAGCAAAATATTTTCAAATTACCTTAATGTTCTCTGTATACATCAAGCAACTGGCAAACCTATGAGAATAATGTGCTCCAAGGAACCTCCCCAGTATTGGTATACTGCAAGTAATCTTACTAAGGAACTTTGCAATGTTAACTGCTGGCATTTTTTAAATGACACACTGAAGTCTCTAAAAATGGATACCTCCTGCTTATTCCATCTGATCTGTTTGTAAGAATAAAATGAAAACCTTCAAACCAATGAAATATTCAGATTAGGAACTGAGGCAATTCCCAAGAAGAGATATCAGAAGGCACTCCTCCACCTTCTTGGATGAGGGGAAGGAATTATGTCTGGGAAACACTGCATGTAGTGTCAGGTTTCTTTAATGTGCTGGGTAGTTTTGCTGAACTATCTTTTTTCTCTTCTCTTTTATTCTTTGTTATAAGAGATGATTCTCTAGAAGTGAGAGAGGTGAAGAGTATATGACATATGAGGTGACAGAGAAACAAAAGAATATTTTTAAAACAAAAACTGTTTTAACAGCTTTCCCGAAAGCTACTGCAAATAAAGTATGGTATTTTCCTTGTGTTCTCAGCACCCTCTTAGGGGGCTACTGCCATGCTTGGTTTCCCACCTGCTCACTTGCAGGCATTCTTGTGGATCTACTTCCCTCCTGGTCATCCCAAATACTTCAACATGGACGTAGGCTGCTTGCTCGTCAATAGTGAAGTCTATGAGAAGTCTCCTTCCTTTGTTTCTGGGGCTCATTTATGAGGAGGGGCTGAAGAGTTTCAGCCTCCCAAGGTTCTCCATGCCAGCTTCTAAGCACACTTCTAACTCTGATCAATGAGCATGGAAATTTTCAGCCTGCATGTGAGGAAGCTAGGTGGTGCAGTGGATAGAGCACTGGCCCTGGAGTCAGGAGGACCCGAGTTGAAATTCGACCTCAGACACTTGACACTTACTAGCTGTGTGACCCTGGGCAAGTCACTTAACCCAGATTGCCTCACCAAAAAAAAAAAAAAAAAAGAAAAATATTCAGCTTGCCTGCTTGTGCACAACCTTGATGAAGAGCAAACTATTATGGAACTTGTAGATAATCCTGCACCTATATTCTCCCCTACCATCAAAGCTATCAGATGAACACAACTCTGGCTTACCCTAGGGTAAATAACAGTTTTCCAAATGAAGGGTCTCTATCTTTTCTATAATTTTAACCAGCATTTAATTCAATTAAATAAATATAAAGGTTCAAAGCAAAATGTTCTGGAACAAATAAGAGAGGTGCCATTTGCTTTTTAGCCTCCGAAGTACTGGTCTTCTGGTCCACTTCTTGGATCTAGTAGGAAGATGCCAGTGGCAGGGAGATAAAGATCCAGGGGCTTAGTCCTTTTGGGTAGTGAACAAGAGCATTAACAATGAGAGACAAAAAGACAGAAATAAAGAGAGAGACAGAGATGGAGATATGGGGGTGGGAGGGGAGAGAGACAGAAAAAGAGAGAAGCAGAGAGAAAGGGATAGGAAGAGGGAGAGGGAGAGGGAGAAAGGTAGGAGGAAGTGTTCCTTTCTCAAACATATTACATTTGTAAAAGTGATTCTTGATATCACAGAAGATATCACAGTTAAATTCAACATCATCACTCAAACTGAATACTGAAATATTCTATATTTACCTTTTTCATTAACCCATCTCTGGTTTTAAACTGTGGCAGATCTTCTACTTTGATCCCTTCAGCCATCTCTATTACCTTGTCTAAAAGTTCTTTGTTGTAACTGTACAATGAAAAGTAAGGTAAATGGCTTGGAATGAGTCACCTGTAGCTGTGTGTTAATATGAAACTGCAGTATGCCAGACTGTAAAACTCTCAGTAAATTGCCTTGTTACTGTAGGGAAAACATATTAACTATGGCAGCATGAAGATATTTCAGTTAAGAACTGTTCATTATGCTTGAAGGTACTCAGAGGAAGATAGAGGAGATATGAATAAGCAGATGTTTCAGGATTTAGATACGTAAAATACACTTTACTTTAGAAGTGATATTAAAAGTAAAAGATTACTTTTTCAGAGCTTAGGAATGGTGGACATAGGAAACTGACACTTTTCCTTGTTCAATACTGCCTACTACTAGATAGAAGTGAGTTTCTGCCCCTGTAAAGGTTTTTATCAGAGACACGAAAGGATGTGTACTTCTTCCAGCCCTGACCTAAAGATCTTCCAGTTCTTCTCATCTCTACCCGAACCCTGATCCTATGGCCCATGTAGATTTTCACTTAAATCTATAAGTACAAGATAGTGGCTTGGGCTAGGAAAAGCTGTGTGATCATGCAGGCTTGGAGACAAAAGGTAGTCCTTAATTGATAAGGAAAACAGTACTGGGGTTAAGAATGAGACCTAATGTTATTTAACAATCATACATATGAAGCTATTTTCATTGTCATTTCTGAAGCACTTCTCAGTAATATGCTTCATAAGCAAATTCATTAGTCCCCACTACTTACTCCCCCATGAAGGAAAGGAGCATTTTAAATGGAGTAGCTATACCTTTTATATGCTTGGTACAAAGAAGGTTCTTCATGTTAAACAAAGATTTCCATTTTCATAAGTTGGATGATAGAAGGACCCAGGTTTCTCCAGGAATGAAACCAGGCAAGATAGGTACTCCATGTGTGTTCTCAATACCTGGTCAGAAGGGTATTGATGGGGAAGAAGCAGAACAATGAAAGGAAATGAATATTGCATATATTCAAGGAGAAGGCAAAGCTGTTTTATCTTCATAGAAAAAAGGTTTTCACAGAATATTAGATCTAGTTCAGAGGTTAAAAACCCAGAGTTCATGGACTCCCAAGGAATCTATGGGCAGATTTCAGGACTTGGAAGGGCAAAAAAAATTACATCTCTATTTTCACTAACATCTAGTTAAAATTTAGCATTTCTTTCAATTATTTATTTCTTAAAAACAATTATTCTATGAAGGGATTTACAGGCTTCACCAGACAGCCAAATGGTCCATGCCACAAAACCAGTTAAGAATCCCTGATCTGGTTCAAATCCTTCATTTTATAGAGAAGACAACTAGGGCTCAGAGAGGGAAAGGGTCCAATCTAAGATCATATAGCAAATTGCTGGAAGGAAAAGAATTAAGACTAAAGTCTCTTGACTTCCAATTTGAGATTCTTTCCATATTACAATGAAAAAGGAGAGGTAGGAGAGGGGGAAAGTTTTCTCCAAAGGGAAAGAGAAACTCTATGGGATGGCATAGAAAAAAAGGTCATCAGTGAAAAGGTCCCAACCAAGAAACAGTCATGGAGAAGAAGTCAAGGAGCTCGGTGAGTTAGATAATAGAATCAATACAATAGTGTTGGTGTAGCAGAATGGAACTTGGCCTCAGCTGGTCAGAGGTCTGGCCACATGAATCTAAGCCAATACTCAAGGGACCAAAGGCATGTGGGGACAGATTTAGGGAAATTAAGAGGGGTTCAAGCCTAGGTTCACCCCCAGTGCGCTGAAAGATGAAGGGAGGGTTATGGATTCGTTTCCCACCCCCACCCCCCCCTTCACTTATGGCCAGGGATTATCCAACAGACTTATGGGTCAAGGAATGGGCTTGGGAGGTGGGCTCAGAGAACCAAGTACGTAATGAGGGGGCTTCAGGGGTTAGCCTTGGGGCAGTGGGCCCAGACATCAGGCTAAGGGGTGGGAGGTGTCAGAAGACAGGATTGGGCTGGTGGTCCCGGGGTCAGATTAGGATTGGGTAGGTAGTGGGCGCAAAGGGGGTGGAGGTCAGGGTCGAGGGTCGGCACCTGCAGCCCAGGAAGAGGTGGTTAGCCCACACCATGGACAGCGCCAGCAGCTGGTCCAGGCGGCTGCCACCGTCGGGCCCGTGCTGGTAAAAGGACAGGTGGCGCAGGAGGAACTCCATGCGGGCCTTCCAGTGCTTCTCGCTCTCCGAGTAAGCCCGGAACAGCTCGGTGAACTCGGCCACCTGCCTCGTCTCCTTCACCAGCTCCTCCACCGCGGCTGAGGTCCCTTCACCCCCAACCATGGCGCTCCCAAGCGCTCCCAAAACTAGAGCGCGGCCTGCCTGACAGCCACCTTCCCAGACTGCACCGCAGCACCGCCAACCTCCGGATAGAGAGGCTCCTGCGTGGAGGCCGCTCTCGCCGCGCTCGTCTTGACTGCTCAGGAGGACCTGCCCAGGCGCGGATTCTGAGGCACCCAAACACGTCATCAGTCATCCGCCTGCAGGGAAGAGGAAGTGACTCAGGACCTGAGCGGTGGATGTCACTGGTGTGACCTCCCAGTGTGACCTCCCCGGGACCACCCGGAGTGTCACTGTTCCAAGTGTCACTCTTCTGTGTCGCTTTAACTGTTAACGCGCCAAGTGTTACATATTCCTCATCTCAAGTTAAATTAAGGAGCATTTTTAAAGCGTTTATTATGTGCCAAGCACTGGTAATACAGAGACACCCCCTCCCCCCCCACACACATACGCAAAGAACCAGCTACTCTCTAGAACGTCATAGTCCAATGGAAGAAAGAAGAGAAGGAGGAAGAAGAAGAAAAAGAAAGAAGAAGAAGAAAAAGAAGGAGAAGGAAAAGAAGAGACTCAAAGGAAGACAACTGCCTAGTGTTGGGAGATGGAATGTTGTGTTCAGGGACCAGCAAGGAGGTAACCTGGAGAGAAGACAGAATCAAGGAGAAGAGGGTGATTAACAATACCAAAGGTCATTAGATTTCAGAATTAAGAAACCTTTAGTCCCTTTGGAGTGATCACTTTCTGTTGAATGATGAGGTTGGAAGCCATACTGCAGAGAACTAAGAAGAGAGTGAGAGAGAAGGAAGTGGGGGTATTAGTTGTAGAGAACCTTCTAAAGGAGTTTAGCCATGAAAGGGAGGAGAGAGATGGGATAAGAGCTAGTGGGGATGAATGGATCAAGTGAAGATTTTTTTGAGGATGGAGGAGACATAGGTATGTTTGTAGACAGTAAGCAGTCAGTGGACAGGGAGAGATTTAAGATAAGTGAGAGAGTAGAGTAGGCTCAAGGGAGAAGATGAGATGGAATGGGATCACTTTTGCATGTCAAGGAGTTTGCCTTGAAGAGAAGGGCTCTTTCCCTCTCATAGCAATCAAATATTTCCCCCCACTATCTTCTGCATCTTTGTCTCATGAGAAGTGGCTCTTATTGCCAAAGTAAACCCCAGAGGTAAAGGAGAAAACTTTTTCATTCTTCCTCAAACCTCTCATAACTCTCTTCATCCTCCCATCTGAGAACTTTATTTTACATTTTGCTGGGAAAAAAATGAGGCCATTTGAGAAGAGCTCCTTCTTTTTCCTGTAAATTTATATGCAGACTGCATGAATTGTCAAGGTGTTCAGATAATGAGACCCTACTCATTTGTCTGTAGCACTCTGCTGGTACTTTGAATAGGTTGCATTTATTTAAATCAATGCTGAAAATCCAGAGGTGTTTTCTGGGTCAAGACAGACAAGAGTTGTGATATCTACTTTCTCATGGTCATAGTTGATTCTCTTAGGGATTCTAGATTCGTTGTGACATAATGAAAGGATGGGTAGTCCTCATTCAGTTTCTAGAGGCCAGTCCCTGAATGTATATGGTTTAAGTGACCTTCATAAAATTATTGGAATATAATTGTCATTCAGGAATTGCTATGCAGCACATCAGAAGCCTCTTCCCTATTATCTGCTGCATGGGGTCTAGAAAGGATAGGTCTTGGAAAGAAAGGATCCAGAAATGAATGTTGGGATTGATGTTATAGTTTTTGGAAACATGGAGCATCTCCATTCCTTCATCCTAATCTCCACTTACTGTTGATACAGTGGAATTCAATCTTTGAAAAACAAATTTTGTATAATTCTCTTCAGTACATTTATCATGCATGTAGTCCATAGTTGTCACAGAAGGCAACTTAGTCTTTTTGGCTGTATTCCATGCTGTTTCCAAAATCTTGACATCTAATCTCTTTTGCACTCCCTGGGAGAAGTGTCTCAACTCAGTTTGTTCAGAGGTTCAGCAGTTTTGACTGAACTTCATTTGTAAGGTTAATTGAACTGAGGCAGAGTCTCTTTTGGTCCCAGTGGTTCATGTCTAGATGTCCTAGGTACTAACCTGGACTGGTTTATGATGCTTCCAGCCCCTCTCTCTGTTCACTATCTTTGTTCTATTTCCTGACCAGATATATCGGACCTACATAATTGGGAGATCATTTTGACTCTTCATTCATCATTTACTTAGAGTTGGTATGCCTTTCATTATCCATTTGCTCCTCTGATTACAATCCTCTGGACCTGTCTTTCCAATTGGGAAAAAAAAAATTTAGCCACCTTTTCTCCCTCCTTTGGTGGGAATCAAAGGAACCTGATATGAATATCGTATATATGCCACCTGTTCTGAGCTATCAAATTAGTTGTCCAGAACCTGAATTCTCTTAAGCACCAAGTACTTGGGGATGCTACATCTTCAAAGACTGAGTGACTTCAAAAGCAAGTCCTCTGACAATCTACATTAGTTCCCTATATTTCCCTATGTTAATGATCTGCACATCTGCATTACTTCTAAGGCATGTGCCAGTTAGAACCCCAGGGGTTCTTTTTTTTTTTTTTTGCTTTTTGGAGGGCAATTGGGGTTAAGTGACTTGCCCAAGGTCCCACGGCTAGTTTTTGTGTTAAGTATCTGAGGCTGGATTTGGACTCAGGTCCTCCTGATTCCAGAGCCGGTGTTCTATTCTGTGCCACCTAGCTGGCGCACCACCCCCCCCCCCCCCCCCGCCAAGGGTTCTTTAGGTGAAAGAGGATATACCCCTTAAAAGTTTTCCATACTGAGTCCTTTGTTATTCCTACTATCTGTCCTCCATAAATATGTATTGCCATAAATACTTGCCTCCATAAATACTTATTCAACACTGCTACTGGGTCACTGACTACTAAAAATGTGGGTTATTCACTGCTGCCACCATTGCCACTGGATTCTAGCTGCTGAAAAAGGTGTTGCCTCAATTAGTTATCCTTTCACATCATCCTCAGTCCATCCTTCACTCATTATGATGGCATTAAACTGGTTTATCAATTCCTGGTCAACAAGTAAGGCACTTGATGATTAGTTGCCAAGTAACCCCTTAAACAGTTACCTTTTTAAATACTTCAATTTCAAATAATGAACACAGAACAGCTACTGCTACTCCAGAGGTAGATTAAACAATGAAATCCTAAATAATTAGTGGGTCAAAGAGCAAATCATTTAAACAATAACTATGTGAAAGAAAATGAAAATAATAGAATAATACTTCAAAATCACTAGGATGCTGCTAAAGTAGTTCTCAGATGAAAAATATTCTTATAAACATACATTAACAAAATAGAAAAAAATTAATGAACTAAATATGCATTTTAAAAATTGAAAGCCAACATATAAACAAATCTAAAATAAAGCACAAATGAGCAAATATTAGAAATCAGAGGAGAAATAAATGGGAAACAAAAAAATCATAGAAATGATAAATTAAACTAAAAGCTGTTTCTTTGAAAAGAATAATAAAACTTATAAACCTTTAGCTAATCTGATTAAAAAGCAGAGGGCAGAAAATGAAATCAATAAAATAGCAAATGAGCAAAGTGAGCAAGTAATACCAGAAGAAATAAAAAGAATAATCAGAACATATTGCATAATTATATGCTAACAAAAGTGAGAACACAAAAGAAATTGAGGGATATCTTCAAAAATATAAAGTACCCAAACTATCAAAGGATCAGATAGAGATCTTAAATAATGCAGTCCCATAAAAGGAAATAGATATAGCTGTAAAGGAATTACTAAAGAAAAAAGATTTAGTCCTGATGTATTCACAGGGGAATCCTATCAATCATTTAAAGAACAATTAGTACTGCTACTTCATAAATTATTCTCAGAAATTAAGAGAGAAAGCACCCTATGAGAATACTTTTGTGAGACAAATGTAGTCTTAATAGCTAAACCAGGAAAAGATAAAACATAGAAGGAAAACTATAGTTTAACATCATTAATGAATATCATTAATGAAATTTTTAACAAAATCTTGTCATGACCAAGTGGAATTTCCATCTAAGGAAAGTTCAACATTTATGAACACAATTATTTTAAAAACCATAATATCTAGAATGACGTGATTATTTAAATAAATGAAGAAAAAAAACCTTTGAAAAAGCCAAGAGGCCTTGGACAAGATTAAAATGTAATTAGGAATTTTTTTTAAAATACAATACACAATAAATAATGTTAATTTGTAGTTTTCTAAGTCAATATGCTCCCTGTATGGTCTCTACTTGAGTTTTGCACCACAATTCCAAACGACCTTCTCTAGATTTCTTTGCAAAGTGTAGACATTGAGAAAATACACAGCCTATTTATCGATGACCCTTTGCTCTTACCACATGACTGACCTACCTTCTTTCCTAGTCATATATTTGTCTGAAGATGTCCTCTGTACAATTTCTCTTGTGTAATTCTTTGGTAATGTATTGTAGCCTCCTGACACCCACTGGAAATCTTTTAAGGAAAGAAAAATTCACAAGTAGGCATAGAATAAAACAGCAGTTCTCAAAGTGTGGTCAAGGGACCCTTGAGACCCAGTTGGGATACCCTCATATCAGAGACATTTTCATAATAATACTAAGCCATAATTTTCCTTTTTCACTAATTCTTTCATGAGTGAAGAATGGAGTTTTTTAGATTGTAATTCAAACAGAGCAAAACAAAAAATCTAAAGATGTGTCTAGACTCTTTTATGTGAATGCTAACACAACAAAACAAGTGGGGTTGAAATATTCAAACTGTTGAATAACATTTTTTAATCTCATTTTTTTTGCTGTTGTTGTTGGGTCACTTCAGTTGCGTCTGACTCTTTGTGACCCCATTTGGACCTTTCTTGCCAAAGGCACTGGAGTGGTTTGCCATTTCCCTCTCTAGATCATTTTACAGATGAGGAACTGAGGCAAGCAGGGCTAAGCGACTTGCCCAGGGTCACATATTAAATGTCTGAGACCAGATATGAACTTAGGAAGATGAGTCTTCCTGACTCCACACCCAGCACTCTATCCACTGTATCACGTAGCTGTCTTTATCTCATGGTTTATTCTGGAATAATTGTGTTGACATATTCACCAATGGTACAAAAGCAATTTGCAATTTACATTTGCAAAAATGTAAAACGATATCACTCTTCTTTTTTTTTTTGTTTGGGAAAATATAGTTATTTTAATTAAAATATTATTTATATTAACATGTAATAGATTTATCATCATTGTTTTTAAATGAATAAATATGTATTTTATAAATTTATCAGTTTTAATTTCTAACTGGGTAAATATTGATATACATAATCCATTTAAATGAAAGCTTTTTGGGATTCTCAATAATTTCTAAGAATGTAAAGAGGTCTTGAGCCCAAAATGTTTGAGAACTGCTGGTATAGAAAAATTACAGCTTCATAGATTTAGAGTTGGAAGGAATGTTAAAGGTCAGCAAGTCCAACTCCCTGAATTTACTGATGTGGAAACTGATGCCTTGACGGGTTAAATAATTTCCTTAGAGTCACACAGTTAGCAGAGTGAATGTGTAAGATTTGAACCAACTTTCTCCCATATGTGTGTGGTTACAGGGGTCTTCCATTCACTATTCAAAGTCCATAGCTTGTCTATTCTCAACCCATCCCTCCTTTTTCACTACTTATTTCAGCAAATAAAAAGTCACATCAATTTACATGTACCAAGTATCACAGGGCTATTCTTTATAAGAGCACTATACCCAATTGGAAGTGGAGCTACACATAGGATGATTTGTATAAACTGATGAATAGTGATGAAAGCAGAGGCAAGGCAATATATGCAATGACTACAAAAAAGTAAATAAAAGTAATTTGGAGTGCTTGCTATTAGAACTATTGAGAGGAAGTTAAAGGACACATCTTTTGCTTGTGTTAACAACTGTTTTGGGGGTGAATGCACTCTACAAGAGGATTTGTTTAAGTGTTTGTTGGAAAGTGTCTCTAGGGTCGAAACAAAATATAGCAGTACTTTTTTTTTAAGTGTTGAGGAAAATACATATTTTTAAAGCTTGGGACTTTCTGGAAGACAGTGACTCAAAGTTCCCCGAAAAAATTTGAATGAAATTAAAAGAGGGTGGAAGAAAATTCTTTCGAGGAATAGAAAAAGGAGGAGAAGAAGGAAAAGAAAAAAGAGAAAAAAATGAGGAGAGAAAGAAGAAAGATAAGGGAATAAGGAGGAAGAGGAGGAGGAAGAGGAAGAGGAGAAAAAGGAGGAGGAGAATATTAAAGAAGAGCAATGATAAGATGATGATGGGAGCTTAGAAAAATATCTGTGGGAAATGTTATTATCTTGTTAAACTTAATTCAGCAATTTTGTTCTTTTTCTTTTCATAGATATATATGTGTGTGTGTGTGTGTGTGTGTGTATGACACACACAAATGTAACCTCCCATACTTACTAGCTGTGTAATCTCTGCCTACCTCGGTTTCTTCAACTGTAAGATGGGGGTAATAACAGCACATAATGCCCAGGATTGTTGTGAGAATCAAATGAGAAAATATTTGTAAAGGGCTCCTCTACGCAGTGCTAGGTAGTAGGTGCTACAGAAATGTTAGCTACAGTTGTTGCTGCTGTTGTGGGTCCTTCTTTCTAGAAGAAGGCCAATGAGGTCACCAGCCTGATGTCTTGACTTTACGTTTGTGTACAATTTCAAAAGGTTTGTGGATAATCATTTTCATTTTTTTCCCTTTATTGGATTATCTGAGTGGTTAATAGATGGTTTTTAGACAAGGAAATGTATGCTTTTCTTCAACACATGAAAAAATTATATCCAAGATAAGTAAATGAAGTAGAGAAGCAGTTTTATACTAATCTGCCCATTCCCAGAATATTTTCGAAAGCACTTGCATTTAAAAGGGAAATAGAAAGCAACCAAATCCAAAAACAGTACTTCAGCATCGGATGTATTGATCTGGGGCAGCTAGGGGGCGCAGTAGATTAGAGTACTGGGCCTGAAGTAGAGAAGACTTGAATTCAAATATAGTCTTAAGACGTTTCCTCTAGCCGCCTCTGTAAAATGGGGATGATAATAGCACCTACCTCCCAGAGTTGTTGTAAGGATCAACCCAGGTGTTTGTAAAGTGTCTATTATAGTGCCTAGCATATGGTAGGTGCTATATTATTATTATTAATTATTATTAGGTCCCCTTTAGAATAATAATGTAATGAGAAAAAAGAGAAAGTATAGAATAGTTGATAGAATGTTGGATTTGGAGGCAGGAAGATTTGTGTTCAAATCCTGCCTCTGATACCTACTAGCTATCTGGCCATGGACAAGTCACTTAATTGATTTGAAACTCATAACTCTCCCATATTTATCTACTAAATTATAAGCAGGTCATATTCTGGGTGAGTGGACAGAGTCCTCTTGCTAATTAAATTATAGGTCCTTACATTGTTGTTGTAATAAGAGCATGTATGATTGAAGGGACTATATTTCTCATGAGGTTCTAGACTCAAGGATATAGAAATTAAAATTTCTCAGATTCCATTTTCTAGATGATGCTGTGCCTTCATTTCAGGAGCAATTGAATCAGGAGAATGACACAGAAGACTGTCACTGACCTCACTCAGAAACCTAGGAGTTCCAGAGAGAGACCTTTCTCCTTTTGGAGGCATGAATCTCATTGACATTTTTCACCAAGTTACTCTAATGTGAATATGAGATGAGTTTGTACTAACTTGAGAATGGATGTTGAGATGGGTTTTCCTATTCCTTTGCCAATTATACCGTCCTAATTAAACTTTTAAAATGTACTTTCCTAGTATAGTCTGTTAGGAAGGAGCAAACTGAGTTCAGATGACGTGGACTCAAGCCAACTGAGGCACACGTTTCCAGGTAGGCAACGGGTCCAGTAGATAGAATGCTGAGCCTGGAGTCAGGAAGACCTGAGTTCAAATCTTACTAGCTGTGTAATCTCTGCCTACCTCAGTTTCTTCAACTGTAAAATGGGGGTAATAACAATACCTAATGCCCAGGATTGTTGTGAGAATCAAATGAGAAAATATTTGTAAAGGGCTCCTCTACACAGTACCGGGTAGTAGGTGCTACAGAAATGTTAGCTACAGTTGTTGCCGCTGTCGTGGGTCCTTCTTTCTAGAAGAAGGCCAATGAGATCACCAGCCTGATGTCTTGACTTGCCTGTGAATTAGATTTGAGTGAGGTAGAGTGGATAGAGTCATCACCCTGACTCTCTTCTCTACAGTCATTGGAGTCCAGTGTCAAGACAAAGGTCAAGATGACTGCATAATCCAGGATGCAGCTGGTAATCTTGGCCTTTTTAAATTAAGGTTCTCCTGGGTCTCAGTTTGTTTGAGGCCATGCCCATTCAATGACTAAGGACTAGGTAAGAAATGAGACAAAAGACGGTCTAATTTGCTATCCTGAGGATATCATTATTACTGTCATTATTAAATGAAAATTATTGTTAAAATTATTATTAAAATTATCCCTAAAATTAAAAGCATTTAATAATCAAATTATTAAAATTGTTTAAATTATTATTAAATCACATTGAGTCTATAGTTTATATGAATCTAGAGTTGAGTGATATAACACCTCACCTAACACTTTCTCTACCCAACTCTGTGAGGATGAGGGCACAGGCTTTATTATCTTCATTTTAGAGATGTGAAGGAACTGAAACTGGGGCTAGGGACATAGTTAACCAAGGGTACATGACTAAGAGCAAAACTAGGATTTAAACCCAGTTCTTCTGACTTCCAGATTAATGATCTTCAAGTCTTAGCACAGAAGTTGTATGAAGAAAGATTTTCTCCTCCAAAGACTGTGAAATTTTAAAAGCTTTATAACCTTGGGAATCCACATATTAAGGCTTTTGAAATTCTGTATTCAATTTGACAAACATTTATTATGAATTATGAAACAATTATGATGAATATTCCTTTCCAAGCTTCTCTGGCAGGCTGACATTTCAACATCTTCCTACTCCTGCTAGTAGAGGACAAAAAAATACACAAAACTTTAAAAATCTTCTTATGCTAACTGCTAAAATTAATATCACAAGGCAATGAAAAGTATAATATTCCCTAAAGACTTCTTCTTAAAGGAAGTCATCAATTTACTTTACTCCAATAATAAGGATTTTTAAAACAGCTTATTTTTGTCTCTTAGAACCATCTCACGAAAGTTCATAAATTTCCCTATCTTCCACATTGGTGCCAATGTCAATGAATTATTTATACTCATCTGAGATGACATTTCATTTCAAACTTCATGAAAGCTTTAACCTGTTTTAAAAGTTAGCATGATTTATTTTTTTTCTTCAATTAGATTGGTTATTTCCCTGCTCCAAATTTTAGTATATATTTTGCTGCTATTTTAAATTTAAAACATTATTTATGTTAACACATAATTGGTTTATAATTGTAATTTCTAAAAAAAATTATTTCAAAAATGTATCTATTTTAATTTCTAATGTGGTAAATATTGACAGGTATTACCTGTATATTTTCTGGAAAAATGTTTTAGTTCTTATCCCATGTGATATTGTCTCAGTACTTTTTTTTTTCAAAGAAAACGTGTGATCACTGTTCTCATCTTACATCTCCATTTTTAGGAGCTGTTAACAAGTTTATTGATTCAATTCAACAATTATTTCTTATTTGCTTATGTAACCCAGAGTTCAAATTTCCCATATGTACAAAACTCACCTCGCTAGTGGGAGAATAATCACACCATATTCCATGCTTTCAGAGTGGCTTTACTTATGAGAGGAGAAATCCTAGCTCTTCTGGCTTCCAGCTTTGAGAAAGGATACAAACTCTTCCTGGCTTGCTTCAAGGAGAAAGAGGTACCTAAAGAGAGAGAAAGAATCTGTCAAGGAGCAGCATACAGAGGATCCAGTACATCAATCATGTCTCCATTCCCAATTTTCCACTAGGGGAATTTCCCTTTTCATGAGACAGCAGGTTCTTTCTTGGTTAGGCTGAGATATTTCACTCTCAGTGGAAGAGCTGATTACTTCTATGTATTGTTAATATATTCTAATCTGTATAACTTCACTGATTCTGCTTGCTATTGACTTGGATAAACGGGTTTATTTGCTCTCCAATATGTATTCATGATCTTTGTGTAACTGACCTTTAGTGGAAAGGGAATCAAGTCTTTGGATATAGATAGTGGTACTACTTCTGTTAAGGGGTAGCAATCAGGACAGTGGCTTGAACCTAAAAATTGTTTCCCCCAGACAAACAATATTAAGGGGTGGCAGATAAATATAATTATATCTTAGTACCCCTCTATGAGGAGAGCTGAGCAACCAGCCTCGGCTCGCTTTGTAAAAGTGCTCAGTTTAGCACTTTTATGAAAAGTGACTACATATTGGCACATAAAGACCTTATAAAATCAGGAATCACCCTTGAAGGTGATTTATTCTAGGAACAGATTAGGACTTTGATAATAAAGATTTCAGGTTGGAATATCATCTTCATTGAATCTGACTAAGAGCATTTAAAATTTGAGGCCAAGGATATAGAAATAATATTATTTTTTAATATTTTCCAGAGAGGGAAGTATGCTTCAACATTGGTATAAATCTAACTAGGTCATAGTATATAATCTTTTTAGTATGTTACCATAGCAACTTTGCTAATATTGCATTAAATTTTTTCATTGATATTTTTTAGAGAGGTTGATCTGTAGTTTTCTTTCTCTGCTTTATTCTTCCTGATTTGGGTACCAGAATCATTGTTGCTCATCCTTTGTTTTCAAAGAGGACCAATGACATCATGGGGTGATGTCTTTATTTGTGCATGAATTGGATTTACGTGATTTAAGTTGCACAAAGTCATCAGCCTTGCTTTTCCAGAGTAATTGAAGTCCAATGGCAAGAAAAAGTCAAGACAACTGGCAATGACCCAGGATGTAGTGGATTACCTTGCTGTCTTTGATATCTGAACAAGCTCTAAGTGCTCAACAATGCCTGCTTCAGCTGCCTTCATGGCCACTGGAATAAATTGTTCTCATCTGCCCATTCCACTAGGGGAAGTCTCTACATGCTTGGAGTGGACATTCCCCTAACTCACTAATGGGTTTAAGGCTTGTCGGTTATATTCAACCTGGTTTGGCTAGTTTGCCATGATGGTTTTACAGGGGTGTGGCTGTTGTGCACGTTACAGCTTCCTGGAATCACAGGTGGAGCTGGGGTAAGAGGTACACACCAAAGGTAGATGAGCAGCCCTTCTAAAGTTAGGTTATAGGATGTTTATTAATCTATGAACAAATTTGGAACAAATTGCAACTATGAGACTCCAATCCCAGGAGCAGAATAGGGTCCCAGGTTCAGCATCAAGCCTAGTCTGAAGCCTACTGTCAAATGATCAGGGAAGACATCCTTTACCAAAGCCTAAAGTTCTATCACTCTGAATCAGAAGAGCTTTCCAGATGTCTGACAGTGGTTGGTCAAGCATCAGTCCACTGGAACTCCAACCAGTGTGTTACTCAGACCCAAACCCAAGTCAGGAACTTGTAGAGTTCAGACCAAGAGGGTAGCAATAAGACTTTGACTTAGATCAGACCATTTGGGGAGCACTAGAAGCTTGTAGGTCCATAGCTTGAGATATCCTTGAGATTTTGAAATGATATAATAATCGATACACCAAGAAAACAGCAATAGTACCAATCCAGACATTCCCTCCAGAAGTGCACAGAACCTGGCACCAATCTATTTCCTGACTTTGAACCAGGTTCATATTTGTTTTGTAGAAATTTGATAGGATGCCAAATCACTCAAAAAACAATTTATT
>CM053585.1:308025082-308040514 GCA_028646515.1 Pseudochirops corinnae | reverse complement strand
TTCCTAGATTACTTATTCAAACTATCTATTTCTTGTTCTGTTGGTCTGGATAGTTTGCATTTTTGTAAATAATGATCCACTTAATTTGTCAATTTTGTTTCTAATAATTCCTTCCATGTCTTCTTAATTCATAATTAATTCCTTTCTTATTTTGAGAATTTAATTTCACTCTTTTTATCTGATTAACCAATAGTTTATCAATTTTATTTCTTTATTTTAAAAAAAAGCTCCTCAGATTTAAAAAAAACCTGGAAAGACTTACATGAACTGATGCTGAGTGAAGAGTGTAGAACCAGAAGAACATTGTACACAGTAACAGCAACATCGTATGATGACCGACTGTGATAGACTTAGCTCTTCTCAGCAATACAATGATCTAAGATAATTCCAAAAGATTCATGGTGGAAAATTCTATCCACAGCTCTTTTTGTGGTGGTAAAGAATTGGAAATTAATGGGATGCCCATCAATTGGGGAATGGCTAAACAAGTTGTGATATATGAATGTAATGGAATATTATTGTGCTATAAGAAATGAGGAGCAGATGGACTTCATATTTACCTGGAGAGGCTTATACAAACTCATGCTGAGTGAGAAGAGCAGAACCAGGAGAAATTTGTACACAATTACAGACACAACGTATGTGTGACAACCAACTTTGATAGACTGGACTCTCCTCAGCAATGCAGGGTTATAAGACAACTCCAAAAAATTTACATTAAGAGAAAGAACAGAGTTTGAACACAGATTGAAGCAAACTACTTGCCCTTGTTCTTATTCTTGTTTGGTTTTATTTCCTCTTTCCCATTGTTCATTCCATCTGTTGCAATCTTTCTTTATAACCTGATTAATATGAAAGTATTTGCAGACTCTATACTTGATTGCATGCCACCATGGGGGTGGGGAGAAGGAGAAGGAAGGGGAGAAAATTTGAAACTCAAGGGATTGCGGAACTGAATCTTGTAAACTAAAAGTAAACAAACAAATTAGTAAAGAAAAAAACAAACAAAAAAAGAAAATGCTATCCACATCCAGAGAAAGAGCTATGGAATCTGAATACAGATCAAAGCATATTATTTTCTCTTTTTTTTCCTTCTTGTCGTTTCCCCTTTTTATTCCGGCAATTCTTTCACAACATGACTAATGTGGAAATATGTTTAATATGATTGTACATGTATAACCTCCATCAAATTGCCTTCTATTGGAGAGGGAAGTAAGGAAGGAGGGAGAAAAAAATTTGGAACTCAAAATCTTGTAAAAGTGAATGTTGAAAGCTGTCTTTACATGTAATTGGAAAGAATAAAATACTATTAAGAGAAAATAGCTTTTACTTTTATTTATCAATTCAATGTGGGGTTCTTGCTATCATTTTTAAAGTTTCTTTATTTTTTATAATTTCTATTTTTGTATTTAATTGGGGTGGGTTTTTTTTTTGTTTGTTGCTTTCAAATATTTTAAAGTTCCATGTTCAATTCTTTTTCTCTTTTGCTGTTGAGAGTGGGTAGTGACATAAATTATCCCTGAAGGACTGTTTTGGCTGCATCCCAAAATATTTGGTGTATTGTCTCATTGCTGTAGTTTTCTACAATGAAATAACCTCTTACTTCTGTGCTTTGTTCTTTGGCCTACATATTCTTTAGTTTTAAATTATTTAGTCTTCGGTAACGTTTGAATCTTTTCTTCAAATGTGATTTGTTGATCATTATTTTACCATTATTGTGGTTCACAAAGCTTTTTTGCATTTATTTGTAAGGTTTTTATTCCCTAGCACATGGCCCATTTTTGTAAAGATGCCATACATGACTGAGAAATTTGCATATTATTTCATAATCACATTTAATAAATAACCAGAGATTTATCATATCTATAATTTCTAACATTCTATTTCAGTCATTTTGTCTTATTTGTCTAATTCTGAAAGGAGCACGTTTAGGTCCCCAATTATTATAGTTTTGCTAGCTATTTCTCCCTAAAATTCAATTAACTTTTTCTTTAAGTATTTAACTGCTCTGCTTTGGAGTGTGTACATGTTAGGTATTGATATTATTTCATTGTTTATGATGTCATTAAGTATTATGTGGTTTCCCTACTTTTCTCTTTTAACTATATCTATTTTTTTTCTATTTTTTGCCTTGTGATATCATGGTTGCTACCCATGCTTTTAAAAATAATAGATACTGCTCTAGCCCCACCTTTTAACTCCATGTAAATATATTTGTTTCAAGTGTATTTCCTGTAAGAAACATATTATTAAATTTAATGAGTTTTTTTTAAATTTGCTTTTTGGAGGGGGGAAGACAGGGCAATTGGGGTTAAGTGACTTGTCCGAGGTCCCACGGCTAGTTTTGTGTTAAGTGTCTGAGACCAGATTTGAACTCAGGACCTCCTGACTCCAGGGCTAGTGCTCTATTCACTGTACCACCTTTCCACCCCCTAAATTTAATGTTCTAATTAATTGTTACCTTCTTCTTTTGTATTGGTGAATCCACCCCATTTGCATTCATGGTACAGAAAGGGGAAAGAGAAAGAAAAGGGGGAGAGTGTGAGAGAGAGAGCTCAAGTAAGTAAGCATCTATTAAGAATTTACTATATGCTAGACATATAGGGAGGCAGTTAGGTGGCTCAGTGGATAGAGAGCTGACCCTTGAGTCAAATCCAGCCTCAAACACTTACTAGTTGTGTGATCCTGAGCAAGTCACTTAAGTCTATTTGCCTCAATCCACTGGAGAAGGAAATGGCAAACCACTCCAGGATCTTTGCCAAGAAAACCCCAAGGACAATATTGCTGTGCTATAATCCACTGGGTTGCAAACAGTCAGAAATAATTGAACAACTGAGCAAAAACAACAAATATATCAGGCACTGTGCTAAGCACGTGGGATGCAAATATAAGTAAATAAGATAGTCTCTGCCCTCAAGTAGATGCATTTTAATAATGGAAGAAAACACATGAAGGAGAACTGAAAATTAAAGGGAAGTGGGATAAGGAAAAAGGGGAAGAGCGATCTAGGGGCGAGGCAGCTGGCAAGGAAGAGGTAAAGAAGTCTGGAGAGTAGAGTTCAGAAAGTAGTCTGAAACATGGTCTACATAGACAGTCACCAATGAGGACAGCAGAACCTCAGGGCAGAGATTTCTCTAGGGCAATAGCTCTCAAAGTGCCCAAACTATTTTCATAGTCATAGTGAGATATTATGTGCTTATTAAAATATCCCTTCCTTTTTTGACTATATATCTGTATGAGACCAGATTTTCCTCATATACTTCAACCAAAACAATATATCACAACAGATTGGATGCAAAAAAAAGATGAGATAATGTAGCTGTAGACATGTATTAAAGAGATTTGAAAAACTATGTAAGACAATATTATTCTTCTCACTAAATTTTTTTTGTTTTGGAAAATATAGGTGAAACCAAGATGGCAGAGTATAGGCAGCAACCCAGCTGAACTCTCCTAACACTACCCTCCAAACAACTTTAAAATAACTTCTCAAATCAAGTTTTGGAGTGGCAGAGCCAGCAAAAGGCCACAGTGAGAAATTTTTCCACTGTAAGACAAATCAGGAGGTTGGTAGGAGAGTATCTGACCCAGAGAGCAACAGCAGGACCAGCAGTAGGTCATGGAGGCAACGGTGACAGCAGTAGCAATAGCAGCTGCTTCAGGAGATCTCAGTCCAGAGTTGGTAAGGGGGTTGGACAACTAATAAGAAAGATATTTCTGGGGAATTTTGCTAACATTAGGTCCAGCTGGCACTGATTGGCAACTCTATTAACCTTCTTGAGTAAAGATCAAAGTGCAGACAACCTTGGGAACACCGAAAACTTGCAGGTCTCCAGAAATAGCTCTGAAAAGAGCAGCATAAAAAAGTTTGAAGCTTAGGAAAGTGTCTCCTCACACCCAAAAGAGCAGAGCTTGTCGACTTTAACATAAAGTTCAAAGTCAAGAAATAGGCTGAAAAAATAAGCAAATAATAACAAAAGGACTTGACCATAAAAAGTTGCTTATTTACAAAAAGGTAAGACCAAGACATAAACTCAGAAGAAGACAACAATGTGAAGAAAATTACAAGGAAGGCCTCAATGAAAAGTGCTAATTGGACCTAAGCCCAATAAGAATTTTGAGAGAGTTTTTAAAAAAGATATGCGTGATAGAGGAAAAATTGGGAAAAGAAATGAGAGTGATGCAAGAAAATTATGAAAAGAGAATTAACAGTTTAGTAAAAGAGACACAAAAAAGAGATTAAAGAAAATAATACTTTAAATAACTGAGTTGGCCAAATGGTAAAAGAGGCACAAAAATTCACGGAAGAAAAGAACTCCTTAAAAAGCAGAATAGGTTAAATGGAAAAAGAGGTACACCTCATACAGAAAACAGATCAAGAATAAAGAATTTAAGAATCATTGACCAAAAGCCAAGATCAAAAGAAGAGCCTACATCTCATATTTCAAGAAATTATAAAGGAAAATTGCCCTGATATCTCTGATCCAGAGGGCAAAATAGAAATTGAAAGAATTCATTGACCACATGCTGAAAAATATCCCAAAATGAAAACTGGGAATGTTTTAGCCAAATTCCAGCTCAAATTCTTCCAAATCAAGGAGAAACTATTGTAAGCATTCAGAAAGAAATAATTAAAATATCACAGAGTCCCAGTCAGGATCAAGCAAGATTTAGCAGTTTCCACATTAAAGGAGTGAAGAGTTTGGAATAGGATATTCCAAAAGGCAAAGGAGTTAGGATTGCAATCAAAACTTAGTTACACAACAAAACTGAATATTTTTTTCCAGAGGAAAAAATGCATTTTTAATGAAATAGAGGACTTTCAAACATTCCTGATGAAAAGACCAGAGCTGAATAGAAAATCAGACTTTCAAATACAAGACTCAAGGGAAGCATAAAAAGGCAAACATGAAAAAGTAATCATAAGAGACTCAATAAAATTAAACTGTTTATATTCTTATTTGGGAAGATGATACATGTAACTCCCAAGAACTTTATCATTATTAGGGCAGTTAGAAGGAATCTACATAGACTGAGGGCATGAATGTGAATCAGTTGCATTGGGATAATCTATAAGAAAACAAAACAAAGAGGTAAGAAAGAGGGATGTACTGGGAGAAAGGGGAAAGGAGAGGTGGAATGGGCAAATTTTTCCCACATAAAAGACATGCACAAGGAAGAGCTTTTATAGTGGAAGGGGAAATGTGGGGGCTGGTGGGTAATGCTTGAGCCTCACTCTCATCATAATTGGTTCAAAAAGTCAAAAAGAGAACGTGTGTGTGTGTGTGTGTGTGTGTGCGTGTGTCTCACATACGTAAACTCACTTGGGTATAGAAATCTTATCCAACAGGAAAATAAGAGGGGAAGGGTATAAGAGAGATGGGAGGATGATAAAAGGGAGAGTAAATTAAGGGAAACTGGACAGAAGCAAAATGGATTTTGAGAAAGAACAAGATAAAAGGTGAGAGAGAAAGATAAACCGAAGAAAATATGGTGGAGAGAAAGGCACAGTAATCATAACTGTAAATGTGAATAGAATGGGCTCACTCATAGAAAGAAGCAGATGCCAAAAAAACAAAAAACAAAAACTAGAATCCAACAATATGCTGTTTACATCAGATACACTTGAAACAGAAACACACACACAAAGTTAAAATAAAGGGCTGGAGCAGAATTTAATATGCTTCAGCTAAAGTAATAAAAGCAGGGGTAGCAATTATGATCTCAGACAAAGCAAAAGCAAAAATAGATGTAATGAAAAGAGATAACCATAAAAACTATAATTTGTTTAAAAGAAGCATAGACAATGAAGTAACATCAAAAAATTTTACAAGTTTCTCTGATAAAGGTCTTATTTCTCAAGTGTATAAGGAATTGAGTAAATTTTATAGAAATTAGAGCTATTCTCCAATTGATGAATGGTCAAAGGATATGAACAGGTTTTCACAAGAAGAAATCAAAGCTATCTACAATCATATGAAAAAATGGTCTAGGGGGCAGCTAGGTGGTGCAGTGAATAGACTCCAGCCCTGGAGTCAGAAGGACCTGAGTTCAAGACACTTAACACTTACTAGCTGTGTGATCTTGGGCAAGTCACTTAACCCCAATTGCCCTGCATTACCCCCCTCCAAAAAAGCAAAAAAAAAAAAAAGTCTAAATAATTATTGTTTAGAGAAATTGCAAATTAAAACAACTCTGAGATATCATCTCACACCTATCAGAAATGACAAATGCTGGAGAAGATAAGGGAAAATAGGTACACTAATAAACTGTTGGTGGAATTGTGAACTGGCCTGAACTGGCCTGACCATTTTGGGCAATAATTTGGAGCTTTACCCAAAGTGGTA
The DNA here is from genome assembly GCA_028646515.1 of Pseudochirops corinnae. Lineage (NCBI taxonomy): Eukaryota > Metazoa > Chordata > Mammalia > Diprotodontia > Pseudocheiridae > Pseudochirops > Pseudochirops corinnae. The sequence goes on along the minus strand of CM053585.1, from coordinate 308,034,167 downwards.
TAAAAATGTGTATATCCTTTGATCCATCAATATCACTGCAAGGTCTATACCTTGAAGAGATGAAAGAAAAAGGACCTATATGTACAAAAATATTTATAGCAGCTCTTTTTGTGTTGGCAAATGATTGGAAATTGAGGAGATATTCACCAATTGGGGAATGGCTGAACAAATAATAGTATATGATTTTGATGGAGTATTATTGTGCTATGAGAAATTATGGGAGGAGAGGTAGTTTAGAAAAAGCATGGTAAGAACTATATGAAAATCATGATGCAAAGTGAAGTGGTAAGAACCCAGAGACCATTGCGACCACAAGAGCAATGTTCTAATGATGATCAACTGTGAAAGACTTGGTTATTCTGATAAATGCAATGATTCACGATAATTCTAAAAGACTCATGTTGAAAAATGCTATTCATTTCCAGGGAGAGAACTGATGAATTTTGAGTGCAAACAGACGTATAATTTTCTTGCTCTATTTTAAACTATCAATTTTAATTTCCAATACAGTAAATATCAGTCCACATAAACAAAAGATCTTTGGAGTCTTTAATAATAAATTTTTAAGACTGTAAAATAGTTCTGAAATTTAAAAGTCTGAGAGCCACTTTTCTAGGGTGACAAGGCAGTTAAAGAGGAGGAAGAAAAGAAATCCAGAGAGTTGGATCCCAAGTTATGGTTTAAATGTGTATTTCCCCTCATTGTATCCTATTATACTTTTTCCTTTCTTGTCCTCTCACCTTCCTCTTTTTAAGGAAGAAAAAAGGAGTGAAAGAAAAGGCATTTGATTAATAATAATCAGCAAAAACTGAACTGGTCTCCTTTTACTCTTCTCATCCTGTTCTCTTAACCAAGCCCAGATTCTGATCTCTGGTACTTAAATTTTCTTTCTCCCTTTAATCCCTACTTTATGATCAGTCTTCAAAAGATGAAGTTCATTTTGCACGACTATTTCCTCACCAATTCTGCCTTTCACTTGCTCTTCCTTCTCCCCATCCTTTTCTCCGTTTGTCTTCTTGTTTAGTGTATTTGTACACCAAGCTCTGTGTGTGGGGGTGTTTGCATGTGAGAGGTTCATGAGATGCCTGCTTCCCCCCCTTATCCATCTTCATATACTCTTGCTTTTTGTACACCCCAATTATGCAAAACAGCAAATTCTTTCTTCTTCATCACCTCTTTCCTAACATAGTCCTTTTTTTCTTACCTTTTCTTTCCTCTCTTAAAAACATCAGAACCTGTATACGTGTCTGTATGTTACTTAACTCACTCTGTGATCCAGGATGAAAATGGAATTCCGAAGGAAAACATTTCTGTTTTCCCTTAATTAGAATGTAAGTGTTTTATCATCATTTAATATCTTCCAATTGCTCATATATATTAACCCCTTCCAGGTTTTCTAAATACCTGTGCTCAATTAATCAACATTGTGTCTTTGAAGAGTAATCTTCTCATGCTGTGGCTAAGTAAAACCATTTTCATTAAGTATTTGTCTACAAGTATCTAATTTTACTCTAAGAGAGACAGAGAGAGGTTCAAACTAACTTCTGATCACTTTGTCATTATTTGGGGGGAGGAGGGCCCCAAACTCTATATCTAAGCCTTGACCCTCTTCCTGCCTAATATCACTTCCACAATGAATACACATAGCAAATATCAAAGAAAACCCATTTTTCCAAATTGGTAGAAAACAGAAATCAGAGAATGTGTATAGAGGAGAATATATGCCAGACAATACGGAGTAGAGAAGCTCTCCTGTTGGGAGCAAGATAACTTGGCTCAAGCAAGAAAAAGAAACTTCTAGATCTCAAGCAAGGGAAAGTTCCCCAAAGTCTCTAGAGTAGCAAACTGGGGATAAGGACATGATGGAGACTGCCAGGTCCTCTCATGTCTTTCCATAGAACCTGTAGTGATATTGGCCTCTTCCATTGTCCCTCTTGAAGTGGGAAGCCAGAAGCACCTGAAGTGACTTGATACCTAAAGAATCTAGAAGACTGAAAAAGACTGGAGTTCTCCCACTCTTATCAACTCTACGCTACCCCAGGGCAGGGCATTCATCTCCACCTGAGGAAAGAGTCCCATTCCAATGAGCTTTGGAACAGAGGTTACGTTAGTAAAGTGAAGCATGCATCCTTCAACAAGAGGCCTATTTGAATGTTCATTCCTATAAAGTCAGAGCACATGCTCCATGGGATCACCCTGATTCTTACGAAGCACTTTGAAACCTTAAAACACTTTATATATAAGATGTTATGATTCTTTGCCTAATACTCAGCATGTTTTTACAAAGTTCTGTAACTGGTTGGTGGATGTCAACTTTTAGTTGACTGTGGTTAACAAATGATTATATTTTGAATTACTAATAATAAAATACAAATATCAACAGTAAAGTTTCCTTACCTCTGTAGAGGATATCCATATTTTTTTTCATTCTCGTTTATGTTGAGATTAGTTGATTTATCTTGATTTTTCAAAGTTCCAGACTCTAGCCGTAAAATAAGCACACACACACACACACACACACACACACACACACACACACACACACACTTTGAGTGATAGGTTATTTTGCTTTCTAGGAGGAACCTTTTTAGTTCAGGGCTCAAGAATAGCTTCCCGTATGTTCATTGGAAAAATTGAACCTTTTTTGTGACCCAGGCACAGCATCACATGTATATGGGTTTTATAATGCTTCAGGCTTGAACACAATTGTCTCCTATGTAGTTGGCAGTGGTGCTACCACATCTGGATAAATTACTTTTCCACTTCTGGTCCAGAGGTTCACCATCCTATGCTCAACCTTAATGTTTTTGGATCTGTGGTGTTTGAATGACAGCTCTGAGGACACAGTTGGCACTCATTTTGTGATCATCATAACACAAATATGTGACTGGTGTGTACCCTGTAATGTTTCTCATTCCTGGATAGTTAATCACAGTTCAGCAACAGTAGGATTTCATCCATAAAATCCTGGACATACAATGAGCACTCAGCAAATATTTGATGATAATGAATTTGTAGTCAGATCTCGTTTCTTAGCAACAAAATGCACAAATGTTGCCAATGCAATAAGATCTCATAGTTTCAAGTTTGAAAAAAACAAAACCAACCTTCTCTGAAAGAAAATAATTTGACATTCTTAGAATTGACAGAGAAGAGCACCAAGAGTTCAAATCCTGCCTCTGATAACTACCTGTATGACCTTGGACAAGTCACTTAACCTCTCTACACTTCCATTTCCTTATTTGTAAAATAAGGAGATAGAACTAGATGGCCTCTGAAATCTTTTCTAGCTATAATCCTATGATCCTGTGGTAAGGACTGTAGGGCAGTGTCACAAATCACAGACACAGAGTTCATAAAGGTCTCTCACCGATAAGGACTGCTCTTGTAAGAACTGACAGTAACATGCTGGGGACTTAGTCTTGCAAAGATCTCCACTGCTATGTAAGTGCAGTCACCATTAGAAATAAAAACATTATCCCCATTCAACCCCCTAGAGACATACCTCAAAGTTTATAGTCACAGAAATAGAATGATTTTGATGTTCTGAACAAAAAGAAGATTAGATCAAACCTCTTAACTTGAACCTGATAATGTAGCAATAGAGTAAATAGGAAGAAATTTGGAAACATGGTCCTTGTTTAGGTACTTTGGAAAACCTTTGTCTTTGATACCTGAACAAAGGCAAGTGTAATTCAGAAATACCATCTCCTTTGAGTTTCTCACAAGTTTCATCTCTCTAGTTAGTCTCTTTTATACATCACTGGAATTTTCTTGAGTTTGGTGACAGGTTTCTTTCCTCTGAGGATTCTTCCTCTGAAAAGCCTCCTTAATGCCATGGGATAAGTGGATAAATTCTAGGAAGATAATTTGTGATTAATGTAGTAGAGTTTGTTTCCATGATGGCTGATCTTGGGCAGAATTTATTTGCTTGTTCCATCATAATGATGAGAATGCCTTACCCTCCTATACCTCTGTATTAGGGCTCACAAAGCCTTTATCTCACCACAACTCTATGAGGACCTGAAAAAGAAAACAGGGATGAATTAGAGTAAGAGGTCAACAGAAATATTACTATCTCCATTGCACTGAAAAAGAAACTGAGGCTCAGGAAGTTTCTGTGTCTTATCTATTATCACAAAGGAGAGTCAGGACTAGAACCCAGATCCTTTGACTCCAAGTCCAAGATGTTGCCATTACATTATGCTGCCTGTCTAATGTATATACAAAACATTCAGAAGAAAATGGAAAGAGCCAGTGAGAAAACAAGTATTATTCAATGACTACCATCTGACTATTTAGAAATATGCGGATTTTTTTTTATTACATTTCTCTATTTCATATCATACGCACAGATCCAGAAGCAATTTCCATAGTGCACTGAATGTGACTTTCTTCAAATACTCTTTTCAAAACCTTCTGACAGAAATGGATGGTATTTGCTCATACTCCTTTTCTCCTGATATCTTGATGCCTCTTTTGGTATATATGAAGAGAAGCTGGGAAATTTGCTCTTATAATCTTTTCTTTTCTTCACAAGGAAATTTATTCCTCTCTTGTACAAGATCATGAAGTTCAGGCATGAGAGTAGAGTGTTAGTATGATAAAAAATGACTTGCATGCAGTACCTTTAAAGTAATAAAAGAAAAATATTATTATCCCCATTTTACAGATGAGGAAACTGAGGCTCCAGAGTCATAACTATGGAGAGTTAACAGAAGCTTTTCCTCAGGGTGCCAGAAGTACTTAGCATTTCAGCAGAATAGAAACTATATAGTTTATGTCCCAGTTAGCTGAAATAGGGACTTAACTTGTGATTTCATTGGTCTAGGGAACTCCCAGTTGAGGAAACTCCCTCTACCAACGCAAATTGGCACCTTCTCTTCTCTGCAATTTATAGATACATCAAGAGATGCCTAGGGGGCTAAGAAGTTAAGTGACTTGCCCATGGTCACATATACAGTGTATGACATTTATGGGAATTGATGCCAGCTCTTCTTAGCTATCAGGGCAGTTTTCTATTCACTACGCCACACTTTCATTCCCCTAGATAGCAGAGGAAAAGCAGTTAAAATAGGAAACTACCAGATGGCCTATTTTTTCTGCACCCACATGATCTTTCTGCCCCACCCTCACCTGCACCCGTATCCTGATTTGAAGGTTCATGTCATGCTGCTTGCCCTAGCTATAGTTCACACTGCCTCAGAAACAAATACTACTAGTATCGTACCACTATGAAGCTCTGAGAAGTAGAGGCACTATGGTACAAGCTTACCTTCTACAATGATCATACCCAGACCTCTCTTCGGGGCACCACACTCCTTCCCCCACATTCCCATGAGCAGTAACAAAAGTGCGCCGGATTTAATTGAAGGTCTTAATGGAGAAACTCCTAGAAAGGCAAGAGATCCTACATTTTGTATCACCAATTTTGTGTCATCTGGGTGTGTATCTTAAGTCTTTATCACTGTCTTTTCTTCTCTATCTAATCGCTGGAATGGCAGAATCAGTCCCTCCCTGCTAAGTTAAATGGGACAAAGCTCTAAGATGCAAAATTGTAATTATGTTGTTTCATGTGTCAAGTTCTTCAAAAGCATATAATTTCTGGGGAGAGAAACTTAAGTAGCTTAGGTGATATAAACCTAAGTAGCTTAATGGCCATTCCATCCCATAAAATATAGCAGGAATCTCCCCACACTCCCCACTTATTCTCTGATAAGGGAAATGTGAGTCATGGTGGGAGCCAGGCTAGCAGGCAGGAAGACAGTGAGGTAGAATGAGTGTGTAATGAGCTCAGAATAGGTGAGTTGATGGTTTGCTATTTATAGCCCGGCTAAGAGACTCTGCACAGACTGTAGCCAGCAGCACTCTTCAGGACTCTGTGGAAATGATGCTTTTATAGAGCTGAGAAGACAAAATGGAATATCTGATTCATGGGCAACATCTGCTTGAAATGCACAGGATTCCTAATCTAAAGCAAGCTTTCTGAAGCCCCCCTTTAGCAAGCTTTAAGACTAGCTTATAGCTTTGCTCCAATTTTAGCTGGAGGGAGATGGGGGGGGGGGGAGGAGAAGTGGAGGAGTTGTACAGGAAGCTTGTGCAGGCAAACCTCAGGGACCCTCTAGAAATACCCTCCTGAAGAAGTGAGGCAGACATCAAAGCAGATAGCGCAAAGAACATGGGGATGCCAATGAAGTCAACTGAGCTCTAGCCTCAGCTCTATTGATTACTAAGCATGTGACCTTGAGCATCACTTTTTTCTCTGGACCTGTTTCATCATCTGTAAAATAGGGAGTGAGGCTAGATTAAGATACCTCCTAGTTCTGGCATTCTATAGGACCTATAATAGATCAGACTAAAAATAGAGTGGTTGGGAGAGAGGTATGCTTGGTATGGGCAGGATCATTTCGGGAGGGGGTTAGAGTTCAGATCACATGGGGCCCTGTCCTGAGAGACTTTCTAGAAAAAGGAAAAGGGGTAGTCCCTGCTCCCATCCTCTGGCTCTCTGGGGAGCAGCCGCCCACAAAGCCGCTTCCTGATCTCTGTCATTCTGCTGAATGTGCAAAAAATGAACAAATGATGAAACGCTTGTGGTTTTTACCATCAGCTTCACAGCCCAGCACCTGTCAACTGAAATAGCTGTAATTTGCTCTTCTTGTAACATCTTAGCTTCCAGGGCAGAGGCGGCTCAGAGGCACCACCTTGCCATTTTAGCAGAATAGATTGCAGACTTCTCAGCTTCCTAGACTGGAACTTCATATTAGGCAAACCGGGGCTTTTTCCTATCTGCCCAGAACGTTAATATCATAATATCATTAGATTGAAAGCCAGATCATTAGATTGAAAGCCAGAAGAATCCTTACAAATTATCAAGTCCAACCTTCATTTTACAGATGAGAAAGCAAGGAAAGCAAGTGAATTGCTCATCACATAGTAAATAAGTGGCAAGAATGGAACAAACCCAGATCCCCTAAATCATAATAATGTCATTTGGCATTGCCTTTTTCCAGAGATAGACAAAGCTTTCATGCTATCCTGGATCCTCCTGTCCATAAAGTTACCCCCCAAAAATTATTATAAAGAATAAAATAAATGAAAGTTAGAAAGGAGAATGTATCAATCTGTTATCCTTCCCAGTAGCATTCGCATTTACTTTTTTGGGGGCTGGGTAGTACAATAGTGGAAGGAGTCTTGGGTCTCTCCCTCTGGCCTGGGTGGGAAGTTCAGTAGCCTTTTAAGGATCAATTCCAATACTAACTAATAAGGCAGCTTTAACAAGCACTATTTTTTTTTTCAATCTGGGTCGTTCACTACAGTTTAGACAGGCTAGTGCATTTGACTTTCACTTCCCTGGAGTTTAGAACTTCTGAGCTCAAACAATCCCTCAAATCAATCCGAGATTACAGGTATGTGCCACCACACCTGGCTTGCATTTACTTTTTTTACACTAAAAAAAATTTACTAAGGCATTTTGTTTTATGCAATAAACATTTCTCAACAAATGACCAGACACAATCTTTATATGAAGTTTATAGTTAAATACAATGATCCTTTACACATTGTAGGGGTTAGGGGAATGGCACCCCTGAGATCTGGAAAATCCATGTAAAATATTTTGGCCTCCCTTTGTATTTTTTTTTTTTTTTTTTTGGAGAGAGGAAAAGCAGGGCAATTGGGGTTAAGTGACTTGCCCAAGGTCACATAGCTAGCAAGTGTTAAATATCTGAGGCTGGATTTGAACTCAGGTCCTCCTGATTCCAGGGCTGGTGCTCTATTCACTGTGTCACCTAGCTGCCCTTTGGCCTCCCTTTGTACCAGAGAAGTCTGAATTTTTTTCTTTTTCTTTTACAGGGCATTTGCAGTACCTCGTTGTAAAATTTGGGTTGATATTATACAATACTATAATATCACATCATTTCATATTATATTATACAAATAAGTGACAGAATTTATATTATATAATATTGGTCATATATTGATAACATACAATACTATAATACTATATAGTTTATACACTTCTGAGTTTAAAAACTTTTTCTGTCTCACCTGCTGGCTTTCATGTGTTATCTGTAGATTCTGCAAAACTCCCCCCCAAATTCTATGTAATTTCTTCTGCTGATCCATAATATATCAAAACCATGGTGGGGAAAGTCAAGATGTGGAAGAGATAACTGTATTCAAATGGAAAAGAGGACTACAGGGAAAAAGCAATGCAACTCGAAGTACCAAATGCCAGGGGGCAGAATTACAGGTCCTCAGGACCTGGTAGGGAAAGTGACACCTTCCTTCCTGAATCCTCATAGCTTGTTGCCTGGAGCTCCTCTAGGAAGGGGACCGTATCTTTTATAGTGAGTTCACATTTGAAAACCTCTTTGCAGTTTTCAAAGAACCACCAGAGATTTCTTTTTCCCCAAAGCCACCTCAGTTCTGTCAAGGACACCACCATCTTTCCAATTGCCTAGTCTCTCGACCTTGGCATTGTCCTTGACTCAGCCTTCCTCTCTCCAAATTTTATCCAATTAATTGCCAGATCTTGTATGCATGTATACCTGTGCACATATTCATGTGTGGTTATAATTCAGTAGATTTTTTCTGGCTGTTGACCAAAATACAATTAGGATTGTCATTTTTAGATGTGGGAACTGATGTTTTCTAACACAACTGCCTTTGGGTATTTGTGCCTGAGTGTCTGAGGGGACAAATTCCTTGCTGCATCACTTGGGGTGAGTTGCTCTGAATTTGCCTTGCTTAAAATAAATTCTATTCCAGGTGTTAACAGCGAGTAGCAAGCAGCAGAGGGCCCACTGGGTAAGGCAGAGCTTCTGGCTGTCATTGGCCCCACCTTTGGTATATATACAATATTCCCATGCTTCTGTGTTTAAATATTAATTGTAATAATTAGGTAACCAATTAGTGAGAAAGAATAATGTATCTTCAGCAAATTTAGCGAAATGGTAATCAGACTCATGTGACTCTAATACCTTGTGGGCTTAGGAACAAGTCTGGCTCTAGTAACGTTATCTACACATCCGGAGTTGTGAGTTCCAGTGTGGACTCTTTGTGTCCTTGGTCAAGTATGGTTTAG